>JALIZF010001785.1:0-600000 GCA_029948255.1 Telmatactis stephensoni
ATGACTAGCACTTTCATTCATACTTCAACTTCTTAAGGCCCGGACACACGGTGTAACTTTTCCCGAAACATTTGCTGAAACACCGCGCGCAACACGGTTGCACCGTGTGTCCGACCTCTGAACATCTAACGTGCGCCCTCACATAAGAAAACCAAGGTCAGTGGTTTTCCAAAACAAAGCATTTTCATTGGACGAGAGCTTCAGCGGTGTTGCACCATTTGTTGCAGATGTGGTCACACGATGCAACATCACAGGCAATGTTGCACGCAACAGTACTGGACAGTTGCAGAAGTAGAACTCGATCCTACTTCTGCGGCTGTTGCGCGCAACGTTTCGCGAAACATTGGAATGGGTGGACACACGCTGGAACATTTTGTTGCGCGCGATGTTTCAGCAAATGTTTCAAGAAATGTTGCACCGTGTGTCCGGGCCTTTAGAATCTTATTACGTTCCTTTATCCAAGTCCCAACATCGGTAAATACTTCATTACTGAATGCCTATAGTCACCCCGGCCAAACTGTTTCCCTAAACTTACCCTTAAGCCGAACCCACAATAGAATGACTATATAGCATTTAGCCATAAAGTATATAGGCCAACATCTTTTGTAAATGAACCAGTTTTCCTATTCTACCCAGCATGCAGTTCGTCGATGGTATACTAAAGGTGGTAGGTCCCGTCCCTTCTCGTACCAAAAAGAAAACCAACTGATTCCTGGCGTGGAGAGACCTTGTTTTTAACATTTTTAGCAAAACATTACCGCTTATCGCGCCATAACTAGTGTTTTTCGGGTTAGGTTTCTTACTTACTACTTTGAAGTCAAGCAAATATTATGGTGTTACAGTGTTGTAATTTGTTTTTGAAAAAATAGATAAGATGGCAGAAAATCTTCCATTTGGGAGTATTTTTTTCGCATATTTATCAAGATGTTCGGCTACAGAGATTAAACAAGAAATAATGCAAAGAAAATAAAGGTGTATTCTTTGGTTTCACTCTTCTTTTTCTTATTTTAGCTTTTGCTTTTTCCTTTTTGTTTTGTCTTTCCTGCCATTCCTCTTCCGGTTGATGACGTTCCTGCTTACAGGAAGTAAGTTCTTAACGCATGCGTATATTTAGTCTGAACTTCGCAGGGGGTCAAGTTCAATGCGTAAAGCGAAGGCGTTGTTCGCCATTTTGAATAGAAGTTTTCGACCGGAATTTGTCCGTAATCCGGTTGAAAGATCGCTTGTTGTTCGTTAAAAAGGTTCTTTGGGATTCATTACATCAGCTATGTCTATCAGACGACAATTGAAGAATGTGGTAAACAATTATTCCAATTCTGAAGTGAAGGTACGTGAAGCGACGTCGAATGATCCATGGGGGCCTTCGAGTTCATTGATGTCCGAAATCGCAGATGCAACCTACAATGTAGTTGCATTTTCAGAGATTATGGCCATGATATGGAAACGGTTAAATGATCATGGCAAAAACTGGAGGCATGTTTACAAAGCACTTGTTTTACTCGATTATATCATCAAAACTGGCTCGGAACGCGTCGCCACTCAGTGCCGGGAAAACATCTTTGTGATTCAGACTCTCAAAGACTTTCAGTTTATCGACAAAGATGGCAAAGACCAAGGAATGAATGTACGTGAAAAAGCTAAGCAGTTAGTTGCCTTGCTTAAAGACGAAGAAAGACTGAAAAGCGAACGACAGAGAGCTTTGAAAGCCAAGGAAAGATTTGCTCAAGCGAGTGGTGGCATAGGAAGTGATTCACTGAAAAGTGGTAGGTTGAAAAATGAGTCTGGAGGAAGCCTGAGCGATATTCGACAGGCCTCCTTTGGTGATTCAGCGCTTCCCACTAGCCGTTCGTGGGAACCGGAGCGAAAGAACACAACTGCTAGCGATCTAGAAAACTGCAGACCTGCAAATGCAAATGAAGAAGAGCTACAACTGCAGCTTGCTTTGGCGCTAAGTAAACAAGAAGCAGACGAACACAAACATCTTGACGAAAGTGATAATCAGAGGCTTAAAATGGCTCTAAGTCAAAGCAAGACAGAAGCTGGTCCAGTATTCCAAACAACGGGGGCTGTTGGAGGAGTTACAACTGATCCTTGGGGAACACCACCAATGTCAAACTCAATGCAGCAGAGTGATCCTTGGGGATCTACCAGTGTACCAATGCCACAGCCCTCCAGTGATCCATGGGAAACACCAGCAGCAGCAGCAGCAGTAGTATCCACTGATATGTGGGGTTCTGTTGGCACTACCACACAAGCTTCCACAGCATCATTTGTTTCTTCGGCACCGTCTGACCCATGGGGTGCTCCATCACAACCTGCTCCACCTCTCTCAACTGATCCTTGGGGTGGACCCCCACAACCAGTAGCACAGCCTCAGAATCCCTGGGCATCTACAAATGGGCAGTCATCTGGTGGATTTGATCCATTTAGTGAAACAACAGCTCCAGTTAGCATGCAAAGTAACTTACCTATGACAGCAAATGATCCCTTCACTATGTCTAGTGTTGAAACAAATGTACCATCAGATCCCCAGAAGAAAACAGATGATTTCCTAGGAGGAGAATTGCCCAAGAATCTGGTTGATCTCGATCTCCTTGCATCAAAACCCAATCCTGCTCCCAATCCTTTCATGGGTAGCACTCAATCCGAACAAAGTAAATCAAACAATCCATTTTTACAGGATAGGCCTCAACAGCCAACACTGAATCAGTTACGACAGCAGAATGTCATGCCAGTACCATTGAGCAATGCTGGAAATGCATCATTTGGTGGTGGTGCAGGGGATAATATTTTGCTTCCAGCCCCGCTTCTCCCTAGTAACACTGCCAGTGTACCCAATCAGAATGTTAACAATCCATTTATCTGAGGACAAAGTCAAGATGTTGACAATATGGTAAGTTTACACATCTGTTGACATAATGGTAATACTCCATGTGATGTAAGCCTTTGTCATTTGTGTGCCAACCAGAGATCAATTGGCTGTTTTTAAAACGAAGCAGCTTGTGAAAATTTATTGTGATTAACACATTTTGGGTGAATTTCAAAATTATGCCTACTCAGACATTGAAAAAAATTGTTGGAATTTGGTTTTTCACTTCTGTCAATCAAAGTTGAAAAGAGAAAAATATGAAGAACTACTAATACCAAAACATTATTGCTATTATAAATCAATGAAATTTTGTATTTTGGTAATTTGTTAGGTGTTTTAGGAGTGTTTATTACTAAGTTTTTCAATATTTTTGTTTTGATTCATGGAAGCTAATAGCCAAGTTTGAATATTTGAGTTTGCATAATATTGAAAATCACTGCAACGATACAAGTAAACATGAAGTATCACTATAATTTATTTGTAAAGTGGTTTAATGAAATCTTGTTGCCAAAAATATTAAGGCATTTATTTCAATTTTTCTTTTTTCTATTTTCATTTGTTTCTAAACTGCTTGTAACATTGTTTTTGTGGTAAGTTTAGATTGAAACTAGTCTGTAGCTAACCTTGAGACCAGAGACTTTGACTCACTCTTGGGTCCTCTTGGCTTTTCTGTTTTTCCATTTTTAAAGTTTTTAGGCCCAAGAGTTAATGAAGTATATGCTTGATGAATTCACATGAAAAAAAGTAGAAAGATAGGCCATAGATAGACAAAAATAGCCAAGATTACCCGAGTGTGAGTTAAAGGATTTGGTCCCCAGGGTAGTTTGCAGAATTTGTACAATATTAAGTGTAATAGAAATTTTATATGAATAAAACAACAAAGTGTTCTTCATTTTGGTGCCATCAATGTATAAAAGAAGTAAGTGATACTTCATAATGAGCCTTTCTCACCCTTTGTGTGATATTTTATATTTTAATTGAACAGGAACGAAAATATAATATTTGGGCAAGCTATTGCCCTCCACCAAACGTTTCTATACAAAAAGCACCAACTTTAGCCGCCCATAACTTTGGCACTATTTATCCAAACTACCTTAAAATGTCAAGTTTTGCTAACTTTGGTGTGACCTTTTAAAGATTATATTTTTGTTGCTGTTGGATAAAAAATTGAAATGTTAAGCAAGGGGTGAGAAAAGCTCATTACGATGTTTCTTCTGGATGAATATACAGTGCTCAATTTGAGCTTTTGGACCAGCTTCGGTCCATCATCAAGGAGAGAATGGAAATTTTATTTACACACTTGATACTTAGGTGTAGGCACTCTTAATGTTGTTTCATTCATATAGAAATTCTATCCTAAGAAACTATTGCTGGACATTTTGTGTCTAAATAATGTGCTTGTTTGATATTTCCAGGAGCAACAGTCCAAGGTGAGTGAACAAGGAAGGTTTACCAGTCCTCAAAAGTGCAGTAAAACGGACTGCAGTGAGACCTGAATCATGCAAGAAAATCAAATTATTTCAGCTGATTCTAAACTTTTCTTAAAAGACAGAAGAACAATAAGTAAATTTAATGAACTTTAGGTCATCTTGTGGAGGCTAAATTAGCTCTTTTTTCTTCTTTTGAAAAGCATCATAACTTGAGCTTGACAAAATTCTTATCTCTAAAGTTAAGGAAATGTGACATTTGTACAGTTTGTGTGGTATTCTTTTTATAATTTAGAGAACATTTTGTATGACTTTGAAAAGCTCTTAGAACAGAAAAGATTTGCATTCCAGCAACTGTCACACCCCCATTTCACAAAGCATTCTAACTTACAAGTACTCCTAAATCCAAATCATATTTGATTTTTCAAGGATTTACAACTTATTGATACCAGTACCTTCTTTCCCTTGAGAATTCAAATATAAAGAAGAGGTAGCCATTTTGAATTAAAAACAATAGACACTATTGCTGGTTTTCAATCATTCCCTTGAGAGTTAAAATATAAAAGAGTGGCAGCCATGTTGGTTGAACGAACAAGAGACGCTAATGAGCAATCTTTTGTTGAAGTTCAACCAAGATGGCGGCTGTGACGTCAATTGAAAGCCAGCAATTGAGAAATCTTTTGTTGAAGTTCGTCCAAAATGCATATAGTGATCATCCAAAATGGCTGCTGTTTTTTCATGTGCTTTCATGCACTTCCCTTAAGTTTACAATGAAGATGCTGATTACATGTGTTCTACATGTCAGACATTATTACAAATACTCATAACCTACACATACTTTGTGAAATGGGGGCTAGGGGTCAATCATTGGTAAAGACAAGTTAAACTTCTACAGAGTATCTATCATTTTAGCAGCCAAAAATCTGACAATACTCTTGTAAATAACAAGTGCAAAAGTTTTATGTATTGATCTCAAAATATGTCTGGCGTAGTTGGTCAAAGTCATACAAAGTCTACTCATGGTGTTTGAGATAAGATTGAATGGTAAAAACTCTTTCTTTTCTCCCTTGATTTGGTTAAAACTTAGTCATGCATCACTAATATTCTATGTTGAAGTCTTTCTTTGCCTAATAAAAAGAGGATTAAGCAAACATGCAAAGAGAATGGGATGATATGATTGAATTTGTCTTCCTTCTTGGACTACACTGCATAGCCAAGCTCTTGGAAGGTGAGGGGACAGCTTGGCCATTCACACAAAACATTTTATTTGGTGAAATTGCTATGCTGCCAACATTCATCAGTTCACAAATCAAACTCTTCCAGTGATGTTTGCTGTATCTCTTTTGCACAACTGCCTTAAAATGTAGCTACAAAGTTATAATGATAGAAATAACATTGGTCCTAAATTAAGTTACTTTGCTTGGTCAAATAATTTCTGGAACAATTGAATGAATTTATGACCAGCATTTCTTCCATTGGAACTTTGAGGTTAGTAGATATACACTGTGGTAAAATGTTCTTAATCGTGAACACTGAGCAAACTTCATTATTCTCGTGATATATTTATGAACAATCATGTTTAATTGTACTCTGAGTATCAGAAGCTGTTATCTTTCTCTGTTGTTCCATGATGAGCATCTCTAATACAATAATATTATTCTAATATTATTATTCTCTTATGCACCAAGGGGCTTATCACAGAACATAAGACAAAAATAATAGGCTCCGATACCCAGGGTAGTTTAATGGGTGACATTGCTTCAAGTTAAACAGCTTTGTTGCTGGTTCTGCAAAATTAGTTTTCAAGGATTGCAATGATTAACTCCTTCAGCTTGGGAAACAGCCATTAATAAATTCAAAAGAACTTTTTTCTCTTGGCTGTTTCCTTAGACACTTGTATATCAGGTCAATAAAATAATTGTATATTATTCATCATAAATGCTTGTTTAAGAAAACATTCTTCATTAATAAAGATTTTTAGAAAATATTAACCCTTAAAAAGAATCCAACTGTTAATTCAATGTTGCATATAGAGCAGATTTTGTATGTGTGAAATGGACGCGCCGTGCTGTGACCATGTCGGTGCTGTGATGCCTATAAAAACATTTGAAATTCCTGCCATAACTGTGCTGTGACTGTGTGGTGCCATTTTCACAGTCATACAAAATCTACTCTAATGTTTTCATAAATGTCAAAAAGAAGCAACGAAATAGTCCAGTTCTGCTTCACCTGCCACACAATAATTATTTAGAGGCTACGTGCTAAAACTTTTGTCTTGTTATGAATGACTGAGCTTTATGCACGTAGCCTTGTCTTGATACTTTTGTATGTAGCAAGTGAAGTGTATCGGAAGTCAGCTTCATGCTGCAAGACTCATTGATCTAGATTGTCTAGGTGACGTGACCTCCATAATGTTAACTTGAAATATTTGACTTGTGAGGTACCAACAGGGAACTATTTTGGTTAGTTTTGTTTGGGGGCTAATCAAGTGCTGATGCTACTAATGTAAGTTTCTAATTAACTAAACAGTTGCTAGAGAGAATAGGCTATAATAAGATATTCCAAAATATTTTATATTTGTGTTGGTATGTGTCAGAAGAGGAATACACTGCTGTAAAGTAAGAAAACAGATTTTGTTAACGAATAATGGTGAACACAAACATGGCAGCTGAGAACGGGTGCTGAAAACATATATTTCTTTGAAATGAATCCCCAGCTCAATAAAGCTATTAAAAAAGTTCTTTGGGTACCCTGTGCAATCAGATGGCAATGTCAATTTGTGGGATAGCCTCTGTTGCAGATGTCTGTGGTTTGCTGGAAAGCTCCCATAATTGCCGTGGAAACTTTCCAGCAAAAAACACACAAGATATTAGAGGCTATTTATGGTGTTCTTTGAAACATACAAGGTTTTTTGACTGTGCAAATCAAAAAACCTTGGGCACCTGGAAATATTTCAGGAATGTGTTGGTTGTTTTTTTGGCCAATCAGAAATGATTCTCTAACCACAAAGATGATAGTTCCTGATTGGTTGAGGGACATTCCCAAAATACTTCTAGGTGCCCATGGTTTTTGGATTTGCACAGTAATGGCTCTAGTTTTTTCAGGGAAAATATATTGGAACCTCCCAGATGGTCCTTCCCTGCTAGCAGAGTCTCTCTCGTTACGGACCGTAACAAGAGAGACTCTGCTAGCAGGGAAAGATGGTCCACAGTGTCAAAGCAATGAGAATCCAGAATGCAAAAAAAATATGTTTGAATCAAAGAGCACCATGAAATGACATCCATTACACAGGATCCCCAAGCAAAACAATCAACTTCCATTTTATTGAGCTTGGAATTCAAATATTTACAAAAACAAGGGTTTCATTTTCAAAATCAGCATTGACCACTTCTAACATGAAGTTTGAGTTTGATTAGGCTGTTTGGTTCCCTTTAAAACAGGAAACGAAAACAGCCACAGGAAGCCCAACTTATGAGATCACTGTAGATTGAAAGTGGCAACAAGTTACAAGTCCTAAACTGAAACCTCAAAAATACAAAGCCATGTTCATTTTCCTGTATGTCGACTACACAGAAGTCAATTTTACCACTATGAGCCTTCAAACATTGACTGGCCCTGCAGCATCTTGTTGAGAAGCTCAGCCTCAAACTAGTGAAAATAACCTCCATATTGGGTTTCCCCATGTTTTATTGTGAACAGATATACAGAGGATTAGATTTCCTGGTTTTTTTTCTTATACAATTCCATTAGAAGCTTCAATCCAAAATTAATAACAACCTTCAAAATTCATTACAACTATCTTGAAGATTTTACATAAAAGTACAATAATAAATTAGGCATCAAAAGCAAATTTCTGCACATGAAACAAACTAAATTTTCAGTAATTCATGAATTTGACTAAAAAACATGTAAAGAAAAGAAAAAACTTAATGTACAATAATGAAGATATAGATGAATGCTATCTTGATATATTTTGACTTCTCTTGGCAATGTTATCAAGCCTTGTTTTAGTCCACCATCAAGACAGTTTGTTACATTTACAACTAGTTTACAAGCAATATCAACATCAGTTATTAAAGTACATTATCCAGAGCAGCCTCGGCAACCACAGATGACGCACTCTACAATTTTGCCCTGAAAAATAGCATAAAATAATAAAATAAATAATTTTCTACAGCAGATCCACGTAGTGGCTATTTCACACGTGAAAATATGTGAAAAAAGGCAATCATTTCTAATGAGCAGTACAACATTGAGCCTGTTAGTGTACAAGTGATTGTCGCACATACTTATGATTCTGTCACTAGTATGATGCAGGATTAAGATTTATTTTGCAGTATTAAAACAAATGACCAATTAATGTGTAGTTCCAGAAAATATCCATACCCCTGTTGTGGAGGGAATTTGTAAATGAACCCCCATCCTCTGGAACTTCCAATTTTCTTCGATACAAACTCTGTAATTTTGTTCTTTCTCTGACCCCCTCCCCACCAGAATTTCCAATTCCCTCCGTGGTGGGGGTATGGATATTTTCTGGAACCACACAATCATTGCAAAAATTAAACCAAAAAAAGGATAGTGACAAGTATACCTCCTCTAGTTTACTTTTAGGTACTCTACAGATACAATTAGAACCAAAGTTAGTGTCCCGTGTCTGGATACATCTTAGACAACACAGATTTTCGTATCCCTGTTTCTTCCACTTTGCTATGAGGTTTTTGTCTGCATAACCTTCCTTGAGGCAGAATTCATACAGTTCTGATTACAAAAATAAAATTTAGTAAGAAAAAAATGTCAATGAAAAAAACTACATTATATGCTATGTATATCTTGAAAGCTTAACATTGTCTGAGTGCCCGGCCTCATCCTCGGGAACCCTGGGTATTATTCTTTGGCTTGTTTTTAACTTCCGGAAAAACTACACCTGGGAATATTGTCTGTTAGAGCTTGCTCTGTATTTAAGCAATATAAAATGTGTGTGCATGTCTCTGGAAGATGTACAGCACTCGAAAAGCAAGAGAAAATGCTCAGTTACGCCTCGTGTTCCTAAGCTTGCTTTTCTCTTGCTCTACATCTTCCATCATGATTATATCACAGTACAGAGACATAAGTGATCGTTTTATATTGCTTTTATAAAATATTTTCTAGGTTTTTGTGCAAGCCATGTCTCTGTCCTCTGATATAAACATGGTAGCCAGCCAATACCAATCAGCGCTTGCATTATACTGTATCTCAAATATGTTATAAATAGAAGTCAAAATTCATTAATTAATGACATCATTTTAGTGATTATATTTGTAGTTTTTGAATATATACTAGATGCTTATAGATGCTGATTGGTTGACCTGATTAGGTCGACCAATCAGAAATGAGAGATAACTTTACTTCCAGTACAAGTTCTAACACTCCCAGAGGTAGACTTGTGATAGAAGAATGCCGCTGGTTTCCTGAGGATGGTCTGGCATATGCTTGGTTTTAATATGATCACTACAATCACAGTAAAATGTGTTCAGCATGGTAGAGATCACGTGAAAATCATACTAGATAGTGATCATAGTGATAGCAATCACAGAGACCGAGTGATTGAATGGTTTTGATACAGTGAAACAATTCAAAGGCAAGTTCTCTCTCTTAGGCAGGGAGGATAGTGTAATCAAAGAGCTTTAGTAATAGCTGCAAAGTTACTCTGGAGTTTAACATACCTTTACTGATTGCTTTTCGTTTGTAATACAAGTCATATACATATCTTGATTTCTGATGATGAATTCTAGAAGGCCGAATTATAGGAGATATTAACACCGTCAGTCTTATGTACTTTTGGCAAATTTTCTCAATTAACTGGCACTATAATAATACCTGAATATGGGCCATAAACCTTCTACTTTTCTTTTGCCTTCATGAGGTTCTGTTTCAGCTGAATTAATACAAAGAAACTGGTTCCCAACAAGATCACTGTACAGCATTATTCGATGAGTGGGATATTTCCAGATCATACCAACCTTCTCTCATTTTCTGGTCGAGTTCATCTAATGTCGGCTCAATAAGTTCCCATCCTTCTGGCGGAGGCTTTCGACTTCGTCGAACTTTGGGCATTTTATAGATTTATACAAAAACTGTAGCTAAAAACTCAGTAAAAGCCGTGTTTTTCAAATCAAACTTTTTGTTCCTCCACCGAAATTTCGACGTTTTGTAATGAGCATGCCTGTTATCAAACAACCGCTGACCAAACCAATGGTTGGTGGGGGGGGGGGGGGGGGGGGGTTTGGGGTGATGAAGGGTTTGATGTGAAGGGTAGTATTTCATGGAAGATCCCAACAAGGGATGGTTCAGTGTGCACACACAGATTAATAAATTTATTTTTTTGAAGGAAGAGAAGGAAAGATCTACTCAGAGTAAATTTGTGTACATCATAAATTGTCTAAATTTATTTCACAGTTATAATTTCATCACATATGAGGCTGCCATAGCTCTATGCATAAAGTTTGTAAAAAATGCTCTGGGAAAAATGCATAGTAACAGTAAACAGTGACAATATCATTGTAATTCCTTGTCATTTAATTTTTCCATTTGAACAGTATGGCTGACCACCACAGGTAGCCCAAAGATTGAACAGACTGTCTTTGAAATCAGTCTAAAAATTTAAAAGTGCTAGCTGAGCAACAGGAATTTGATGTTACAATAATTTCATGCTTTTATACTTGCACAGGGTTCACACAGAAACTGGAAATGAAATTTCATGATATTTCCATGTGTGACTGTCTATTGGTCCAATTCCACGATCTCAAAATTGAGTAATTACACACCAACAGGCCAGAGATTTTCATGTTCGACATAAAATTTCAAAATGTCAAAGAATTTTTGTGAAAATCTCAAATTTTATGATGTTTCCATGACCTTAGTATTTTTTATTTTCATTTTTATTTTTTGCTAAATTTCATGACTTTTCCAGGCCTGAAATTAGAATTTCAAATTCCAGGACTTTTCTTAATATAATAACTTTTCCACAACTGTGTAAGCTCTGCTGCAGGTACAGTTTATTTAATTGTCTTTTAGAAGTCCCTAAAGTGATGTCCAACTCTAATCATATCTTATTGTCTCCTGTTACATTGAATTCATCTTGACAACTCTGTTATAGTTAGCAAATATGTCAGAGATGGATGCAAATTTCATCCTATGTAGTATTTGATTTATTAATTAATTCCTAAAACTACAGATATATTGACAGTTAGCATGATTGCATAACTAATTTCCATATAATTTGTCTTTAAAAACTGCAGTCAAATCTCCATAAGCATGTGTTTTGTATAAGATGATTCTCCATTTTAACAGGAATCATTTACAGCCAGTTAGGTAAATATGAAAAGGCTGCTGCCAAATTGTGTGCAAAAAGGGCACTTAATATGCTTAATAAATGTTTGACTCTAGTGCTAATTTTTCATTTTAAATAAACTATCTGAAATAATTTGATACATCATAAATTTTCACTGACGTCAACAAGTAGTTGAATGAAATATGAGAATCTTCTTCATAGAAAACCTATTAGACTTATTCAGCAATGTTGCTAGGATCTGTTGTCTTTGCCTTAAAAATATCCCATTGTGATAAATTGGATAGTTCTCATACTGTGACTTGCCATCCTGAGTGCTGAAACCCCATGGCAAAATACAACTTGGTACAGTCATCATCTTTATCAATAATCCAATCAAATGTGACCTGTTTGTCATCAACACTGATTGACACCCGCACCTTTCCAGTGGTAAGTTTATTCACTTCAAAGATTATTGCCGATCCCCTCTTGAAAGGTGGTAGCCTAGTCGTCATGCATGTGCCATTGACATACACCAGTCCTTTGGAATTGATACTCACAGACCCTGGGCACTGAAGATTCTGTTTTGGGTTCCTGAAGTCGAATGATGTTGTTGTTAAACCTATGCCATCCCCATTGCTATCATCACCAGTTTCATCAATCTTGAACTGCAGAGAAGTTCCAACTCTATAACTCATGGTTTTAGATCTTAAGACTTTAGAACTGTCAGGAAAAACTTTGGTGGCTGTTCGTTGATTGTTGCTGAGTTGGTAGATTGCTAGTTTGTTGGGGTTAATGCAGTCTTCAGTAGACCATTCTAAAATAAATGGCCATGTTTAATAAATGGATGACTTATACCCCCATATAAAAGAGCCCAAAATGCTACAGGGGCAGATGTAGGGGAGGGGTGCAGGGGGTGCACACATCCCTCCTGAGATGACTTTGAGTCCTTTTTTCTCAATATTTTTCCAAAATATTCTCTCAGCATTTTCCAAATTATATGATGGTGCACCCCTCCTGAAGATAGTGCACCCCCTCCTGAAGATGGTGCACCCCCTCCTGAAGACAATCCTGTATCTGCCCCTGTGCTACAATAAGGTGCAAAAGGTTGAGACTGTACTGGTTGCATAAAATTGCATGTGTTTCCAAAAGATCACTTTTTCCTTCTATAAATTAAGCAAAACATGGACCTTTTTCCCTCCCCCTACCATACAATGTTGCCTAGTCTTTGAGTCCTGGATAGTTGAGTCATTTCAGACCAACACTGCACTGGGGGACAGGGGACAAAGAAGATAATTTACGTCGTGCTTTTGTACACATAAAATGTTATAGGGTCTTCAGGTCTTTTACTCCACATTGTAGCTTGATCTCAACAAGTACATTTATTTTATAATAGCCTGAATTTTGAATTGTTCCCCAAGTCTTACAGAATTTCTGTTTTTATCATCCATAGAAGCATTTCCTTATCCCACTGCCCAACACAACACATTACAAAATAATGCTATCTAAGATAACTCCACTGATGGACATCCATAAGTGGACACCTCCCATAAGTGGACAGCAATCCTTGATCCCTACTCCTGACAAACTCTACATTTGTAACTGCTTATAAGCAGACACCTCCCATAAGCAGACACCTCTCATAAGCAGACACCTCTCATAAGCAGAATTAGGACACTTCTCATAAGCAGACACTAATTCCTGTATCAAGGGTATCCACTTACAAGAGGTTCAACTCTAGTATAACTACAGTGGAACCCCTTTTGGTACCTTCTAAAGCAGGCACTATCTATATAGTGGCCAATTTCCAAGGTCCAAATAGTGGCTATTAACTCAACTACTGTATTCTCAACACAAAATAATATTCTCCTACCATGAGGGTCCAGTGTCGTCATTCCACTCCTTGGAATACTCCAAGAACTCCAACGGCCATCTCTACCAAACCTTCCACAAACACGAAATGTATATGATACATGTGGTTCTAAGTCTGTCACCACATACGACATGCCTTCTCCTGTGTAAACAGTATTAAAGACACCACTATCATGGCCTCCTTTGTTGTCTGTGCAGCAACACTGTAGTATGTATTCTTGTACACCACTGTAGTCAGTTATTGATTCACTGTCTGAAAAGGTCTAAAGTAGAAAGTAATCTAAATGTTCAATCTTGACAAAATAACAACAACTAGTAAACAAGGAAGATCATGAAAGGGGATGTGGACCAAAAGAGAATTCCAGTGGGTGTCAAACCCATAGGAAGGATGAGTCATGTGTGCCAATTAACACACAATATAACAATGTTTTCTGAAATAGATGCATTATCAAGTGGGGAAATATCAAATAGAAAGCAAGTTCTCTTCTCCACTACAAGAACACAACTTATCTATTTACACAAATATGGGCTTTGATAGACCCTTTGCATAAAGCTACTAATTATATACATGTCCTTTCCTCTCTTTTGCTCAATAAAACAAAAGAATCACCTAATTATATCAATGTTTAGCTGCATTGGGTAGAAATGAAGGATGTATGATCTGCATATGATAAGTAGCAAGGAGTTTATTTTTAATTTTTTTACAATTGTTTAATAGGATCTTGAATATACATGTATCAGTGGCAAATAAAATTGAATCCAATCAACTTGTTACAATCACTTACATCATCCCACTCTACATACATGCCGCCAGGCTGTTCAGTTAAATCAACAATCTGTAGCGAACCAGTCATTGAGATTTCACCAATGTGGTTGACACATTCAAGTACATGTTGGAAACTTTCTTCAAATGTCACAGATAGTGTTTGGGAGATACACGGCATGTTAGGATATCTGAACGAAAAATAAGACACTGTTAATTAACAAAGTATCAGCTCTTCAGGGTTTTCTTTTCAAATGAAATAGAAGTAGATTGAGAAAGGAGTTTATTACTCATTTCTTTTTCATTTTTTACAATATTATTGTTTAGGATCTTGAATATATCAGTGGCAAATAAAATTAAATCTAATCAACTTGTTAGAGAGACAATTTGAGAATGCATGTAACATTTATTTCAAACAAACAAAACCTCTTCACAAGTGGTAAAAACTTCCTGGTTGCTTGAAAACCCAGGCTCTTGTAAGATACATGCAATCAACTGACTTCATACCATAACATTATAAATAACACACTGACTATAATTTAATCTCTCTAATGAAGACCTTTTTTAAGATACAACATTACAGTGATCCTCTTGATGAGTCGGCTTTTTTTTTCAGTCTCTTAGACAGACAGACAGACAGACAGACAGACAGACAGACAGACTCACTCACTCACACAAAGACAGACACTAAGAAAATCAGCCAGTTCTACTCCTGGAGGAGTCAATAATTATACAAATATTTTACATACCTTTGTTCTTCCACCTCTAATTCTTTTAGTGCTTGTTCTACTTCTTCTCTTATCACAGAATCTTCTTTTTCTAAAAAGTCATTCCCTACAAATAAAAATAATCAAACTATGCTGAAAACCTGCCAGACTATTTCATCAAAGTCACAGTGCATAGCAGATGGATGGCCTAGTTGCCTAGAAACAGAATGGCAAAAGCCCGAGAGGAAAAATAAATAATGGGAGAGTATAGGGATGAAGGAAAGGAAGGCAAAGTTAATCAGTCAACAGCAAAGAAATTGGAAAGGTTGGGAGGAAAGAGAAATGGGAATTGGGAGGGAATGAGTTGTTTTGTTGGTAAGTGATGAAAATGTCTGACCTTTAAGACAGTGTGAAATCTTGGGTATATATATTGCTATTCAAACAGGATAATGCAATAAATTAGTTACCTTTAACAGTTAATTTTTCTACCATTTCTAATTCGCCATTGATTTTTTCTTCTAGATTATGCAAAGGTTCTAGGTCTTTATTTCCAACATCATTGATTGCAGAGAGAATATCTTTTTTCCTCAAGGAAAGAAATTTAAGGATATCTTGTTCAATTTTAGCAAAATTGTCATCTACTTCTTTGTTTGCTTTTACTATACTGCATTTTACTCCTTCTTTTGTGGAATTTACATCTTGAAGCTCTGAACTGAAAAAGAAAATCACAAGTTTAAGTAAGAGTGGAAGAAATAAATCAATCAAGAAAGTGAGAAAGGAAGGAAGAACAGCAAATGAATGAATGAGAACTAATGAAACATTAAAAAGAAACATAAGAAGGAAAGAAGGAAGGAAGGGAGGTAGGAATAAAAAAGAAGAAATAAAGAAGAAAGAAGAGAGGAAGGGAGGAAGGAAGGAGGGATGGAAGGAAAAAGAAGGAATGAAGGGAAGGAGGAAGAAAGGGAGGAAGGAATAAAGGAAAGAAGGAATGAATGAAGAAAAGAAAGAAGGCAGGAAGGAAACAAAGAAGGAAGGAAGGAAGAGAAAGAATTTAGAAGACAAAAGAAAACTAAAGTATGGAGTCATCAGCACTAGCACTTGAGGCTTGACTACAGATATTTACGGTATCAAAAGTTGGTTCGAGTTTCTTGGACAGCCAAGCACAACCCAGCAAAGTTGTGTTCACAGCTGGTTAATTTGCCAAGTGCCTGGCCCACATAGTGGTTTTTGTATGAGTGGGAAACTTGCAATGTCTCTCAAAACATTCAAAATTCCTACCGTAACCTTACCGTGTGGTGCCTGTGCTGTTTTCCCAGTCATACAAAGTTGGCTGTAATGAACCTACTGACTACATTTATTAGATTTACCTTAGATAAGCCTTGTATTTATCAAGTTTTTGTAAAGATTCCTTTATGGACTGTCTGACACTTGAAACCTCTTCCTCACTCATTGCTAATGCATTCTAATATCAACAGGAACCTGGAAATATTTACATAATTTTTATATAATCATTAATGAGCCTAATGATCCTGTCAATCAAATTTCAATAGGTTAATAAGTTGATTGACATTGATTGACAGGGATGAAGTTAATAGTTTACTTGGAAACATCAATTTGGGGGAGGGGAGCATTTTTGTTTAATCGTATAAACGTAGAATTATGAGAATTAAGAAATCTCCTATCGATCAAAGAAAATGATATCGGATCGAAGGAAATGATTCACCGTCTGGGATGATTGAACTTTGTGTCAATATTGAACTGTGCCCCAATGCATGTAATTTGTTTATTCAGCCAAAATTAAATTGTTCAAGCCGTCGGTTTTGATGCCTAAGACCTCAGGGTAACGATTTAGCTATTGAAGTGGTATCCTATTTCATAAGATATCCATGATATCAGCAAAGAACACAACCCACAAATTATAGATTTGGAGTCGGAAGCGCTAACATCGGACATTTTGACGTCCCTATTTTTTCAAGTGCTTTCCAAAATACACAAAAAAGCAGAGTTTTCAGAGTAAGCACACAGATTCTACTTACCCAAACTGCTATCGTTGCCCGTATTAGGCAAGAATCGTTCCAGTAAACCAAAGCAAAAGCAAGCAAGAACTTGTACAAATCGAAGAAGTTTGAAGGCGAAGTATGTTTCAGTTTGCCGTTCAGCGGTTTTTCACTTTGATTGAAGCCCACGGTACAACCTACCAGCGGATACCCAACATAATTTATGTGTGATTTATTTATTTTGAAGAAAAATGGCGCAAAGTTGAGGATTTTATCTTGTGTTTTTTTTTCCTGTATTTCTGCTCGCTATAATGGGAACCTGAACTCAAAATATGGAGTCTTATGGCTTCTAGATTAAGGCTTAATGTAGTCTGTACTTCAAGAGACAAAAGATTTTTGGTAAAACCTCAATTTGAGTTTGAAAATTTCCAGTCCAAAAAATTTTTTGTGATAAATTTTAAGCTTAATCTTTTAATACATATTTTTAACTGTTATGATCCAGGTCTTGGCAGACGACGACTGGCTCCTTGAAGACCTTAAAGCATGCACTGAACTTGTCTTCCACAAGCTGTATCCTGATGAACAGACATTGCACATCAGTAAACTACAAAATGAGTTTCATTTTGACATGCCATTAGACTATGCTGTAGGCGATACTTTGACTGACTCAGGCCTAATATTTGCTATAGAAGATGAATCTCATTTGAGAGATGATAGGTAAGGTGTCTTGTGGAGGGGATAGAAAGTGCTTATGACCTTCCAGAGAGGAGCTAGGTTTAACACTGGTCCCAGAGTCTGCTGGCCTGCATAGCGGCATAAGGGGAGGGAAAAAAAGGGGGATTGGGGAGAGGAAGAAGAGGGAACGCCTGCAATGAAACCCCAACATTCCTCATAACGCCCATATTTAAGCCAATTATGAAAATCCTAAGTAATAACCAGATACTTGCTGCGAGATGGTCTCGAAATAGGGGTAAAAGTATATCAAAAGCCAAAAAAATCTATAATATTATGCCTGAGAAATATTATTTCTTTATATAAATAATCCTGAACAGGTCGCCTATCTTAAAGAAAAATAAGAATATAATTTTAGATCTGTCAATATCCATTTCAAAGGTCAATTACGGTTTGTACATGGAGATAATCAAGCCGGATTATCTTTCAAACAAAACAATAGACGCAGCTAGTTGACAGGCGTTTAACCAATGGGAATTTTACATCCAGAATGTGGGGTTTCATTGCAGGCGTTCCCTCTTCTTCCTCTCCCCAATCCCCTTTCTTCCCCCTCCCCTTACGCCGCTACGCAGGCTAAGAGTCTGCATTTGTTATCATATGACCTGTATTTGGCCCTGCACATGCTCTTAGAGTAGATTTCGTATGACTGTGAAAATGGCACCACACGGTCATGACATGGTTACGACAGGAATTTCAAATGTTTTTTTACAGGAATTTCAAATGTTATAATGACAACACGGCACTGACACGGTCACAGCACGGTCTGTTTCACACTCATATGAAATCTGCTCTAAAATAACCTTCAAAAATAGTCACATGACATGGCACATACAGATTTTCAAAGGGGGTCCAGAAAAGCCCATGCGTGCATCCAAAATTGTAAATAAAATGGTCAAAAAGAGTAATATAAAATGCTTACTGTCTGAGTTAGGTCGGGTTAGATGGAAAAATATTTGGTTCTTGGTCATTCAGCACAGACTTTGCTGAGCTTGATCCATATGGCCATGACCTTGAGCCAAATATTTTCCCGTCTGGCCCTTCCACTCAGTACATAGTATGTGTGCTGTACCCATGGTAGATAAACATAATTACAAGACATGGGCACCAGTGAAAAAAATTAACAATAATTTATATAACAACCTTCCTCTAAAGAGGACACCAGATGTTTTGACCAGGTCTTACTATTTGATTTATAGATGGTGGTTAATTATTTCACTTGTAAATCCATCAGTGTAAATCCATTAAAATTACATCAACTGTATCTGGTAAACCGGTAATTAAAATTAAATAGCTATTTAAGTGTCCAATGTCATCTAGTGCTTGTGCATTAATTTGAGGACAATGTACTCTTACACATATGCTATATTCTAATATTCCATGCACATAACTCAATAGTTCATTTTTACTGAGGGAGGGAAACCTCAATACACAGTGAATGTGCCAGTAAAAGTAGTTAGATAAGAATAACTTAATAGTTGCTAGATTTGGCTAGTGTCTGGCCCTTGACAGCCCTGTGAAGAGTTATCTGTTTTTATGTCATTTCATTATATTGTAACATTAGAGAGCTGAAGCTTCACATAAATGGGAAATGGCAGATGGCAAAGATGATCTCATGACCCCCTTTAATTTTTATTTTTTGTACCCACCTCTTGGACAGCGCCTTTGTTTTATGTTAAATTTTGTTTTGTTGTTTTTCTACCTTCTCTTTATCTTGTATTTAAATTATGTTATTTCTTGTTTGTCCAATAAAGTTGTGAAAAACAAAATTTCTGTGCCAGTCAAATTATGTTTGGTACTTAAATGTGAGCATAACTATCTTGTTTAAGTCAAACTTGAAATGACTTACCTTTGCATTATTATTTAACAGCTCAATGCCATGCATTAAAAAAGTCGATCGTGTAATCCTCTCTTCCATCTGCCATTTCCCATTTATGTGAAGATTTAAGCTCTCTATTTTAAAATAACCAGATAACAGTCTATAAAATTCTCTTTTAACAGAAGCAGTTCACCATGTGTTTCACCTAAAATTTCTGAAGATGCACCTTCAAAACTCAAGAACACATTAAAGAGGAAGAGAAAAGGAAAAAGTACCAAGAAATCCAGCAAAAGTAAAGCAAAAAATGATAATGGAAAAGATAAAGGCTGTACTTCAAGTGATGCTGTGACTTCTACGACTGGATCTCCTTTATCACACAAAGAAGGTACTTTTGATCTCATTCAGACATGAATCAGGATTGTCAAAAATTGTACATATAGTTGACAAATACACACACATTCATCCTTTATTGGAGGGAATGTTGATTAATGGTATATTGCTTTTCTTTTTTGCTTAGAGTGCAGTCTGATGCCACAAGTCATTCAACGTGTGCCTTGTGAAGATACAGAAGTAGACATCGAGGTGATTATAAATTGGTCTCATGTTTTTAGTGTCTGATATATGGGTAGAAGTTTACATGCAATGTAAATGCTTGTTTGAATGGTCCTTGCAGTCTCGTACATTGTAGAAGTAGTAGGAGTTCTTTTTGTATACTTCAGTGCAAAAAAATTTGAAATGCAAAGACACATATTTTTGTTTTACCTATGATTCATATTATTATTGATGTTGTCATCGTGCATGTGATCCACCAGCGTCATCACACAGGGCCATCAGAGAGATGTCTGACATCACAAGGCAAAGACTCTCATTTGCATTGAAGAAATATTGAATCACAAGATTTCAGAATTTTGAGTTGTATATATACATGTACATTTGAATTCATTAGTTTTTTTTATATATTTGAATTTATTAGTATGTAATACTATTTTCCACTCATTGTACAGATGTGCTAATCTTATTGTGTAGTTGCAAGATAATGTACAGTGTAATAATTTATTGTAACTAACAAAAGTTTTAAATTCAAAAAATATGTCAAAATTCCATTGTTGCTGTTGCACAGTTGGACAGCATAAACAAAAGTTCAAAATCAGATTTGCTGACCTAATGTCTTGACGTGCTGTTTCAGCACACTTTGCTGTGTTTGAAATCAAATGATTGAATAATGTTAACTAAAACTTTCTCTATTGCAGACACTGGAAGACTAAAACCATATCATCAGGCAGCACTGAGTAAGAACAATGTACAAAATAGTTCTGTGACAATTTCCCTGACAACTTTCCTTTGTCAAATTATGACAAAATTTGAAATATTTTGATGCATTTTTATTACATTGTAAATATCGTATTACAAAATAACACTATAAAATTGCTTTATTATTTTGACCAGTCAAAAGTCCTTTGAATGCATTCCAAGCTCGCGTGAATACAGTACAAAAGTACAAGCTCCCAGTGTGCATTGCGCTTCGCTATGTTTATATCCCAAACACGCCTTTACGAGATTTGCATTTCGCGCGTCTAGAGATATAAATCGAAGGCCAAGCAGGACAAACAAATGATTTAACTTCAAGATGGCCGAATGACCGATGTTTTCCTTATATCGAAATTGAAAAGGAATTCTTATTGATTGTCTTGGAGTTTTAGCAAATGAAAACTGTTTGAAAGTGAAAACCACCGTGATCTTTCGAACTGGGAAGCCATTCAGAAGCTGCTTGTAGACAACACGAGGTTTCATTGCGCATAAACATACTAGTCATCAATAATCGAAGCAGATGTCTCTCTGGTTGATACTCCAATAATGGGAGTAGTAGATGGTCTATTTCTAGGACTTTTGTTGATTGTTACAACAAGATCACTTGTGCATGTTTCTGGCGACAAATCCTACTCGCTCGCCCAAGAAGCTAGTGGCGTTGAGAATTACTGCCCCTACTTTCAAAATAGAGGACCATCGAAGCAAGAGGACCTAAAAAACTGCACTTGGTACAAAGACAACTCGTGTTGCATGAACTCAGAGATAGAATATGCCTTCAGTTTGTTGAATCCAATACCGGGTGCAAGCAAGAAGTGCGTTCAGTATCTGAACTATTTATACTGCTATATATGTGCTCCGGATCAGAACACGTTTTTCCAACGATCAAGGTTAATTATATGCGAAGAGTTCTGTGACAAAATTTACTATTACTGCAAAAAGGCTTTACTAAAAGGCATTGAAATACAAGAGGCTTATGTCAATGGTAAGGACTTTTGCGAGGGAAGGAGATTTAAGACGGCTAAGCAGACTGATGGAGGTTGTTTTTATTTTGACCCAAACAGCAGGGCGGCAAATAGTATTAGCTACAACAGGGTCACGAATATTGGTATTGTAATATTTACCAGTTTACTGATGCCGATTTTACTGGCATTAAGTAGTCGATAAGTTAACTCAGAGGGCACCATGATTTAATTTGATTGTGCGAGACAGATCGATAACCCCAACTAGAATCACAAGTGATTCTAGAATGTTTACATGCAATGTGGAAATTGCATCGACAATAACATTGCTCAAATCACGATTAACAAGTATATACCAGAGGTAAATATTGTATATCCATGATACATGATAAAGTATTTGTTAGTAATACTAACGACGTAGTCATAGTTGGTCTATATATGGAAATAATATTAAAAGAACAATATACTTTTTGTCATTTCATACATAATTCAAATAATTCATCATTCACCAGGAACCACTCTGGATATTTGTACTCAATCAGGTCACTGCTCAGAACTTCACAAAAGCTAATGCATTTTTGTCTTGAGCTAATTGTATAATAATTGCATACTACAGAAAGCTCTTGAAGGTTCAAGACATGGAATTAATTTGATTATATCAGTTAGATATCATCAAAATCATCTTTCTATAATTATTTCCACGTTAGCCAATTAAGACCTTAAACAGTTTATTAATAAAATGCTTAAAGCAGGTCCAGGCATAGCCTTGCTTGCTCTAAGCTAATTGCACTGTAAATGTTGAAGAACTGGCTTGCTGCCACTATTAATACTAAAAGCAACAAAACAGCTTTTTACGAAGGAAATTCTGAATTACTACAAAAACTTGGAATATGTTTACATAATTTAAAGTAGGTTTGCTCACTCTCAAGATAGAACTATTTTGTGATATAGTAAAAAACCTACATATATATAAAAAATTAACGACCTCCATACTGTTTAATGAGCAATAAAGCACCCAATATTAAAGAATCAGGCATGTTACATAAGAATTACTTCAGCCGGCGTTGGAAAATCAATGTGTTTTTTTAATATATGTGGAATTTTTTTGTTCCTATAGTTTTGGGATGACTAATAAACATTCCATTTAAATACAGACTGTAATATCTTTAGATGAAATTTCGTATGTGTACAAAGTGACAGTAATTTATTCCTCCAATGTAAAACTACTTTAATTGTAAACCAAAATTTGCCCGTGAGACTGTACGTACAGCTGTCTTGTCCAAACCTGAGGTAATTTGGAGACAAGAATGAAAGAGCAGATGATTTCTCATGTTATTTAAATGAGCTCGCAGTCCATGTACATTCAATTAACCTTTAATCTCGATGTCTCTAACTCAGATAACTCAAAATACATCTGAAGCACTTGGAATGACCACTAGTGTATTAAGTTACGAGCTGAAATTTTTATTACAGTCTGTAAGAAAACAAAATAATCCAATTTCATCACTTGTTCAAACATGAGATAGTAGATTAATTAGTGGCCTGAAACCATAACATAATAGGAACTTATTTTAATTTGTTTTCATTCAATGTTTTTACACACTACTTTGTGACTCACAATGATTTGTGAGGATCAGTTCTGTTTTTATAACCTATATCTATTCCTAAAATGGTCACTTATAAAAATAGAAATAAAAATTGCAACATAATTTAATGTTTTACATGGAACTCAAGATGATCAGGATGTAAATTAGTCTACATATTACTGTCAATAGAATGTCAATAGTAAAAATAAAAGAATGAAATGAGAAGGTAGGAATGCCTAGCATCATTCTGCCCCAGGATATTCAGGTCATTAATCATTGTCATTTGAGTAGGCATTAATTTTCTTTAAAAGCAGATTTCATGTCTGCACAAAACATGCTGTGCCGTATTGTATCCACCCTGGGTGATGTGACATCTCATGACATTTCATTCCCTGTTTTGTAAGATAAATCCCTGGCAACCAGAGTGTGCTGATCAGACAACATGGTACAGCTGTGCTAGGCTTTCCAGTGCTAGAATTTATCTTTGCAAATGGGAATTGAGATGATTCAGTAACATGGAAATTGTTTCAAGGCATTTACTTTTCTCTATTCTTCTCTGATGTCTCATGCCAAAGGTGCTCATCATAAAAGAGCAGAGAAAAATAATTATAGCATCTGATACTCAAGGTAGTGTTCATTAAGGCCTGGATACACAATGCAACTTTCTTGCAATATCATGACAAATGGTAGAATTTACACAAGTAGATCTTGTATGGGTGTGAAATTGACTGCACTGTACCTTGCTGTGATGTCTATAAAAACATTAAAAATTCCTGCCATTACCATGCTGTGACAGTGTGGTGCCATTTTCAAACTCATACAAAACCACAGGAGGCCCAAGCTCACCGTGAGAGGCTAATATTATAAAGCTTTGTATGGGAGTTTAGGCTCTTCTAATTAACTCCGTAAATAATAAAGCAAATAAACTCTAACATTTATACAGTGCTGTTTGTGTTATTGGTGTTCTCTGGTAGTGATTTCAGCCCATTTTGTTGATTTTTAGCTGAGTTCTCTCTCCACTACTAAGAAGGAGGAAAGGATAGAAGGCTTCATCAGATCAGACCAACAGACTGACTCACTCTTGAAAATCGCTTTAGTCTGATTCTCAGACTAAACCACGTCTCCTTGCTTTGATACTCAGCATCTGAAATCCCTACCAGAAAACACCAATAACACAAGCAGCACTGTATAAACGTTAGAGTTTATTTGCTTAATTATTTACTGAGTTATAGAGCAGAGCCTATTAAAACTCCCATACAAAGCTTTATAATATTAGCCTCTCACAGTGAGCTTGGGCCTCCTGTGACAAAATCCCATGGAAAATCTGGACTATGTCCACTACTGTAACTGATGTGTGCAGCAAATGCAAAAGTAAAAACTGTTTTTCCTTCTTCATTGTTACCCACCACAAATATTACACTGTGGAGAAAAGTATAGGGATGATGGCAGCCTTTCATTGAACAAAAAAAGTCCAAAACTATCTTTTTGGTTGCAAAAGTTGCATTGCATGTCCAGGCCTTTTCTGTTTGATTGGATAAAAGAAGTGGTTTTTATCAATTGGTTGTTATTCTGCCCTGGGTGCCAAAGATTTGGCTTGTGTTATATTTTGTTAATAGTTAACATCCGTCCCCAGATAATTATTAACGAAACAACATGACCCAAAGCTGTGACCCCAGGGCGAGTCTCTCAGGGTATAATAAATTTGCATTCTAACCAGTTTGAGCATAAGAGCATACACTTTCAAATCCTAAAATATGAGCGGGATAATCTATAATTAGCCTATAATCATGTAAATAGATTTGTATAATCGTAAATTCATTAATAAATTAATTATAAGCTATAGATGCTGATTACTGTTTGTAGCCAGCCAGTTTTAAATTCAACCCATATCTAACCTTCGCTGGTCATCCTAGAACAATGCATAATGCATAGATGTGACTATATATCCAACAACCAAAGACCAAACGGTGACTTGAATTGAAGATGACGAGCTCTCGGCTTCTTTGTCGGGATTGAAACAATCATCCTCTCCATTGCCTACTTTAAACTTTCTCGAAATGCAAAAGTCCGTTCCAGATAAATAAAAATCCCTGATTTTCGACCCTTTTAGATAAGCTTCCCCACAAGCATCGAAAAGTCGATTGCAGAAGCCAAGGCAAACAGTCAATCGTTCCTCTTGGTAGAAAACATTCTGGTTTGGAGCACACACGTAGCACATAAGATAATTCAACAACTTGAGGCATTTTTTATTCGCTCCTAATGGTGGTGGGATGTTTTCGAGAATGATATTCAACTCAGTCGACAAACAACATGCATTATCGCGATACCACGTACAATTCTGTAAATCTGGTTGAGGTTTCGGTGCGCGATTCTTAAAGTACGGGCAGTAATTCTCCAAAGGTAAATCTCTCTCTTGCTGTGCTTGTGACAAACCAAACACAATACAACTCCAAACTACCACAATTGTAGCCCTCTTGAACTTCAATTTCTGGAGCATAATTTGTACCTTGTACGAGATGTGGTTGATGAAAAACAGAAGTAACCTTCACCTTGGTCAACTCGATAAACTGTGTTATCTTTTGGAGCGATATCGAGTTACCGTACCTCTCAAAGTTAAATATTAGCTGGCATTTCCTGTCTTTGTTTGCTCAACAAATGTTAGCCTTTTTTGTTGCCTCGCTATGAAGAGCACTCTGTTTCCTGAATGATTTCCGAATTCACGTTTCGATCGTTCTTTTTCGTTTTCTCGTATTTTATTTCGTCGATTGTTTATTTGTGAAAACATTAGGAAATATTGAAAGGAGTGTCTTTTTTTGTCAAAAATCCTTCTTTTTTTTCTATCTTTCTTCCTTCCTTCCTATCTGCCCTCCGTCCAAGTTTCCATTCTTATTAATTCTTCTGTACCTTTCTTCACGGTAAACTAGCAAACTACACGTCGTTCACATGTTTTTCAACATCGACAACATCATCATCGCGTGGTAACATCAACCCCATGGCGTTCAAAATGTTCGACGCTGGCCCTGCCAAACCCTGTTGACTACTAAACGACTCCAACAAGTTCTTGACAAGATTTAAGTCGACATCAACCGGTTGTTCGTCTTCTGAAACGTTACCATTTTGGTCGGTGTTATTTTGTGATGTTTCTTCTGCTGAGGGCTGTATTTTAACCTGCAGAAGAATATTCCAAAAAGTGCTGTTCATTTTATTTTATTTTATTAACGTAAAGGTCAACAAAAATCGAGTTGAAGTTGACAACAGTTTTTTCTTATTTCATGCCAAAAAGATAACTGCAGCTTTTGCTTTGCAAATGACTAGTTGCGTGGCAAAATGCGGTTGTTTTGCTGGTTGAAAACAAAGGATGTTTCTCGCGCCACGTTTGCGTGGCGTTGCATTTTACCTTTTCAAAACTTTCCCCTATTTTAGATTGTGCTAACTCTCGGTCCATGTCATCCATATAACCAACAAACTCTTCTTTTTCCTTTTGCAATTCTTTGTCATCATCACTCACGTCGCTGAAATACTCATCATCATCAACGTCATCATCATCATCGCTGTCTGTGTCTAGAGATGGGGTTCTTCCTTCTATAGAAATATGCGCAAACAAGACATGAGATTGATATGCCAGCAAAGAAATGGGAAGTGCCCATGCTTATCAAGTGTTGTGTTTATTACTGAATATCCAATGGTCAACACAGGGTCACTTGATGATTCTCTTATCGAAAATAGTAGAACAAAAGCAAAAGTAGCTGGCGTTGCAAGTACAGCCACATTACTGATGCGCATTTTGAAAATTCTTTTTGGAGGGAGAAGGTGGACAGTTTGCATGCTTCTTGAAAGGGACACGAGATGCAACATTGTGTGCAACACAGTTGCACCGTGTGACCACACCTGTAATGTTCCAACATTTTTTGCAACGTTGCACACAACATTGGCTGGACACATGGTGCAACTGTTTGCAACTGTGTTGCATGCAATGTTGTAGAAAATGTCGCGCCGTGTCCGGTCCTAAGAAGCAACTTTGTTTGCAACTGTGTTGCATGCAGTATTGCATGCAATGTTGCAAAAATGTTGCATAACCCAATCTTAAACCTGCAACTGTTGCATAGAGCATTACAGGTGTGGTCACACAGTGCAACTGTGTTGCATGCAGTGTTGTAGGGAATGCTGCATCATGTGTCCAGGCCCAGATACCAAAAAGCAGAGGAGTATGCACACAAGGAAAAGTGGAAATTGCCATCATACAGACCTAGTAGTTGTCTCATAGTGTCAACAAAGGAATCTGCATTAAAGTTGATTTCTTCATCTTCATCTTCACTATTAAAACATAAAAATATATTAAAACAAGTTAAGGAATTTGAGTTTCTCACCAAAACCTTGGTGGGGAAAAGAGAGAGAGAGAGAGAGAGAGAGAGAGAGAATGAATGCACCTTTATTTCAATACGATAGTTTCAAAAGTTAAAAACTTCTTTACGTGAAAGTCGTATGGTAAAAATGTATAAATATACAATAAATATAAAATATTGAATGATTAAGGAAACAATAGTTACTCAAAGACAAAAAGAACAAGTTATGGAGCACTGTCAGATAGCCACTTATCAAGATTTCTCTTAAAGCTGTTTCTGGTAGTTGAGGATCTCACTTCAGGTGGAAGTGAATTCCACGCTATAGCTCCTCTGTACGAGAAACTGCTTTTAAAGAAATCTGTCTTTGGTACGTGCTTAATTTCTAATTTACTACTATCCCTGAGCATTGCTTTATAACCATTTGAATCCTTAGCTTTATCAAAAAGTTCTCGTAGATAGGCAGGGCTGTTTCCCTGTAAGATGTCATACATCAATAGACAAAGTCTTTTGTCGCGTCTTACAGCCAAACAGTCCCACTTTAACTGCTGTAGGATGTCAAAAGACCTCACATCATACCCTTGTCTAGTAATAATACGAGCAGCCCTATTCAGAAGTTTTTGCAGACGATCAATTTGTCCTTTGTTTAGATTGCTCCAAACAAGGTCACAGTAATCGAATATAGGCTGCGTAAATGCTTTGTACATGGTGACAAGGGTATCGAGAGGAACTAAGTTCCGTGCTTGTTTCAAACCATAGATAGTCTGTTTTACTTTCTTACATATGTTATCCAGGTGAGCATCCCAATTTAAGTTTTGATCAATATGAACGCTGAGATGTTTAAGAGAAAATACTCTTTTAAGATCGAAACCATTGATTTTTATCGGAGCAAAACCACCTAGATTTGAGATTTTAAATTGTGAGCCAATTGCCAGATATTCAGACTTGAGGACATTCAAACTGAGCCTGTTAGCCAATAACCAACTACAGATACCTTGGAGGTCAGAATTGATCCTCTTAAGAAGATCTGTAGGAGATTTAGAGGACAGGGTCAGTAAGGTGTCGTCTGCATAAAAGCGTGGTTCAGTGTAGTTGAGACAACTTGGCATGTCATTAACATATATAATAAAGAGAAGTGGTCCCAAAATAGACCCCTGTGGGACACCACAAGAGACCATCCTAGGCTCTGATATAAAGGTATCAACAGCACAGCACTGAGTTCTGTCACTTAGGTACGACCTAAAAAAAAAAAAAAAAGAGAGAGAGAGAGAGAGAGAGAGAGAGAGAGAGAGAGAGAGAGAGAGAGAGAGAGAGAGAGAGAAAATAATGAGAGAGAGAGAGAGAGAGAAAATAATGAGAGAGAGAGAGAGAGAGAAAATAATGAGAGAGAGAGAGAGAGAAAATAATGAGAGGGCCCTTCCTATTCTCTTCATTCTTCCCTTTAAGGTTGGCTATGCAGGCTCAGTTTATTCACTTGTCATGAACTCTTACCCTGGAAATTCTGCTCCTTCATGGCTTGAAACCTTGTCAACAAATGATTTCATGGTTTGTGTGACTGATTCAAGATTAAAATCATCCTCCTATAAACAACAAAGAAAACAGCATGTGACTCATCATGTTTGTTGGTAACAAATTGAAAAACAATAGCATGCAATATTGCACTGCAATTATTGCACTCAGAGTGGCACCACTAGGAATATAGTTGTTATCACACAAACTGACTTGTGGTATAATTCTAATACAATAAATGTCCACTACAATTTCAAGGATATAGGGTCCAACAAAAGTCTATGAAGACTTGTAGTCACTCTACAGTGATGCCTCTTATTCAAATTCAATGAGTTTGGTGTACAAGCTGCTTTGCTCTGGTTTACACATCACTAAACATATGCAGGGGGGGGGGGGGGGGGGTGCTTTTGCCAACAGTTGAAGCCACTCCCAACAATAAAATGCAACAAGCCTTAACACGTCCATTGAGGACAGTAAACTCATTCTTTCCAAAGAGATTACAACCTAACCTAACCTAACCTCGTATTAAAACCTAACTCATCCTTTAAAAGACTGCTCGTGTTAAAAACCTAACATACGAGGATGCATACATGGACAATATGTACCTGACTACCACTTGTGTAGCTAGAAGGCTTTATTATGGTGCTGCCAGTAGAACTGTAACTGTGCAACATTGCATCAAGGTCAGCAGCAGAGATGTTTAACCATTTGTCATCTTAAGCACAGAAAAAGTAGTTAAGATTGGGAACAATAAAATTTGTCAATAACCTTGGGATAGAATAAATAAGGAAAGAAATGGGATGGGATAGTTGGATGGAAAACGAAAGAAAGGATAATGAGAGAGAATGGAATGGGCCTTAAAACAAAAGGAATAGATCTGGGCTCCTGGAAAAATAAAAAAATAAAGAGAATGGGAAAATGGGAAAACAATGAATGGAATTAAAAGAATTACATTAAATGGGCAGCAAAACTAGCCTCCTTGATAGGTGTTCTTTTATTCATCACACAGCAAAGGAGGCTACAGAAAAACAAGTTTATCCATACCATCCTCTGGAGGCAAATCCTGTTCTTCCTTTTTCATTTTATCAAGATTTATCTCTGCATTGTGTAAAAGAGAGAGTATCATGTTTCCAGGTTTCTTCGTATCATCTTGTGAGCCTAAACTTTCTTTGAAATACTGCTCTGCCTGTGATAACAGCTTGTTGTATAACAATGAACCTTCAATTTCTCCCTAAAATAACAAAGAAAATTGAAAAAAACAATAAGGGATTTTCCCCAATTAAATTTTATTTCCACAGCTCTACAATCAATTTCAATTGTATTCCATGTGTCAAGTTCCAGAGGGGTGTCCAGGACTGGCCTATGGTGTTCTCTACCAGCTGGAGCCTGAGTGTTGAACAAAGCAGTTTTCGTATGAGACAATATGAAACATACTGCACTGCATCGTGACTGTTTCAATGCTATAATGTCCATAAAACCATCCAATCTTGCTGTAACCGTACTGTGCAGTGACTGTTTTTTTCCTAGACATATGAAATCTGTTCTGTGGAGCACTATGATACTTTACTTTACTAATTAATAGTTTCCAGCAACCTAATAACAGTGACTGAGGAAGCCCCGGTAACAGAAAAATATTTTCCTAACTAAGCCAGGGCTAAATGCTGGTTAAATTGTAGAAGCAAATTAACTTACTTTGAAATAACCTTGTTTTGTGAGGAATCCAAGAAACCTTTGCCATTCTTCACCAGATGGTTTATTAGCAAACTGAATAGAAGAAGAGACAAAGAGGAAAAACAGTGTAAAACAAAATGTCAATGGTTTAGGGAGCTACAAGACAGTATTACTAAATACTACTTCTAATGAATTCCATTTGTTTTTGGATAATATCAATGCATTTAAATGTCCATACCTGTTCACTGGTATTGCTTTTGGAACAAAGAACCTCAAACCCACAAGTCTAAGAGAAAAGAGAAAAATACCTTTTACCTTGATCTTACAGTACATTTTGGGAACAAACATACAAGGAAGGGGTAAATGAAAATAGAGATAGCAATGTCTCCTTTGATTATAAAATGGAATAATTTTGGAAATTCTGATGATAACATGCAAAAAGTTGTTTTGGGGTGATCCTTGGAGACCACCTGCGATATATCTCCCCTTCTCTTCTCTTTCCTTCTCTTCCTTTCCCTTCCCTTCTCTTCCATTCTCTTTCCTTCCTTTATCTTCCCTTCTTTTCCCTTCCCTTCCCTTCCCTTCCCTTCCCTTCCCTTCCCTTTCCTTCCCATTTCTTCCTTTCTTTTCCTTTCCCCTCCCTTCCCTTCTCTTCCCTTCCTAGGTGCTCTTTGGGACAACATGGTGTCATGACTAAAAATTTGACTGAAAGTTGTGTTAGTGTGATTCTTGGGGACCATTCACCATGCACATAAAATAAACTGTGATTACCAGTTTTAAGCCTAACTGATGTGCTTTATACAAGGAGCTGCTAGGAGATGGGATTCTCCATCCTGACTTTTTGTCTGGTTGAAAGTCTTGTTGCATAAGTTGTGCATACAGACATCTTGTGAATCTAACCTGAAAAAATGTTTGTGAGGCATTGGATCAAAACGTGGCATTTGTGGTATAAAACCTTGAAATATACATTAGATAATATGAAAATGTTATTCAATTGAACTTACCCTTGTTAATATCCTTTCTGTTGGAGGAAAATGTTTTGCTTGTTTGATAGCCTAAATCAAAAATTACACAGTATATATTACATATCTGAGTATAGCCAGCGACATGCTAGGTGATTTACTACATTCCTTGGAGTAAATTTTGATCATCACTTGAAAATCATCTGACTTGTGACTTATGGTATCTGCTGATGTGATGGCAAATTTTCAGAGCAATCTTGATCAGCACAACAATTGATATCTGACATTGGTGATCAAATTCACTGTCTGGTGATCAGCAGCAACCAAAATTCAATCACCTATTGCACCATCATCTATATTTGGTATCAAATTGGCTGGCAATTTGCAATAATCAAATTTGGTTCCCATAAGACTGTGTATAAAATCACATAGTGTGTCATCGGCTTAAATCTCAATATGTAGTTTAAAAAGCAAGGTGTAGAGTGTAATAGGCAAGGTACAGAATGCATAAGGCAAAACAAATATTTTCTCTGTTGTGATTGATACAATTGTGTTCCAAAACAAACCTTCATATCTATGGGATCCCTGTGGTAGAATGCCTTCACAGCAGGGCTTACAAGGGTAGGTTTCTGGTCAAGTAGATACTTCACAGATGGAGGAACAAGGCAGTTGGCATGGTGGTATGACTGATAAGCTTTCTCTGGGTACCTATATAAGGTTAAAGGTGAATAGAGAATCATCATCATCATATTCACTGTCATCAATATTACTATCAACATCATCATCAATATCATCCTCACTAGTTATATGTATCTATAGATGTTCTATGAGAGTAAATTGACTCTTGAAAAAAAGTCACAGATGGGGTTTAAGCCTAGGGCTCATATATTGCTAATTCAATTAACGTTGTCGCTGAAAAAAAGCCTAAAGCTTTGAGAGCGGAATCATCGAATATTTTTTTTCACCGTGACATTATACAATAAGAAACTCACTGTATGCTTGCAAATTCTACAACTTGGACACATATATTCATTAATTTCTCAGATAGCCTACAGAGAAGTTTGTAAGTACACAAAAGATATTTGAAAGGCTTTAGGCTTTTCAGCGACAACGTTAATTATTGAAATAGCTATATATACTCAGCTTATTGAGTTAAACACTGGTTGATAACCTACACAATGATTCATGAACACTACAATGTTTGCAAGTATCACTTGCAGGGGTGGATCCAGGATTATCTTCAGGAGGGGGTGCACCATCTTCAGGAGGGGGTGCACCATCTTCGGGAGAGGGTGCATCATCATATAAATAATTGGAAACTGCTGTCTCAATAGGGGGTGCACACCTCCTGCACCCCTCCCCTAGATCCACCCATGACTTGGGAAGATATTCTGTGTTGAGATCATCTGCACTGTAGGACATAACACTGCACCTGATCAATTTCCTAATGTGTCCTTCAGCACCTCACATTATTCCTTATATACTTAGTAATTCAAAATAATAATAATAAATAAATTTGTCAGCTTCTAGAGTGCATTTTCCATGGCGAAATGATCAAATGCGCTATAACTAAATGATATAAATCAAATATCAATGGATTAAGAATCCCAACTGGCAAGGAGGCAAACCAGTTGGCTATATTACAAGCATGGCTGAGAAAATGAATTTGATCTAATCAAAATCGGAACAAATTCAGTCTCAGCTAGTGGCCAGAGCGGGAATTGAACCTGGGACCGCCAGATTACCAGACCAATGCTCTGACCACTCGGCCATGCTGCCTCCTCTATTCAATGTTATACTGAACTATACAGAGTAAAAAGAAGTTGATGCACTCACCCATCAATTCTTTTTCTAACAGCCTGTTGTATTTTTGTGTCAGCCAATGTATTATATGGTCCATGAACTACATCTAGTGCATGATCTAGTGATGGGGTTCCTGTGGGAAATATAGTGATTTCCCTTGGGGAGGAGGGGAGGGGGATTATGTGGAGCTTGCCACCATGTATGAATACCTTTAAGTAATGTATAAAGAAATTTATTAGTGAGTTACAGTGCATGCCACACTCTACTGAATGTATTTGTTAAGGTTTGAGTAAAGTTGCTTACCCTGTTATCACTTGTTTCAGGGTTTAGCCACCTTGGAAGTTCATGAGCAGCTTCAATCAATAAGAAATCACCATCACTGTCTTGTACACTGAATGCGTAAACAAAGTGTCTTATCAAAATATACGCTATAGATATACATCTACACACAGGAAAAAATGTCAATTCCCAACTTGGGGTTTCCCTGGGTCTAAACTGGGAATTATCTGTTCTATTTTACTTGGGAAATCTGTAATACCAGTACCCAAACTTGTAAAAACAGAACAGACTCCCAGGGATTCACTGGTTAGACCCAGGGAAGCCCCATGTTTGACCCAAGCTGGGAATTCACCAATGATATAATTTTTTTACATATATCCAATTTTGATTCTCTCTTCTTATCCCTGATTGGGTAACAGCTACGTCTGTTTGTCATGTTTGACTAAAACTACTTCCCATGTTAAATTACCATCATTTGCATAATTACGTACTGTGTCAGCCAGATGTTACCATGAATCCAGTACAATGCCAGACAGCAGTCAAACAAATAGGCTGCATTTTCTGTCTGAATAATGTATTGGGTTCGCAGTAAGATTTTTGTCTGCTACGTTATATGCCAACAGTCATAAAATTAGACAGACAATTTTTCTATAATTCGAATCCTTTTAATGGCATTGTCACCAACCTTATTGATATGTCAAAGTATTTTGAACTCAGTTGGAACAAGAGAAAGACAATAAACCACTCATCTTCTACGTTATCTCCATAGTTTGTCTGTCCGTAAAAATGAGGTAGCAAGGTACCTAATGTCATCAAAAAGAATTATTATTTATGAAATAAAAAAATGATTCAACAAATTATAATGTCTTCTCAGATAAAGGACGTTAAACTGTAGGCTCTGTCTCTCCAGACTTCATGACTTGCATAGGAGGGACTCTGAAAAATCCACACCACTATTGGGAAGGGTAGACCATGTTGTCTGTGTGTGTCCTATACTATATCAGCATTGCATGAGGTTGGCTTGGCCTTTGCCGAGTGCTGGATCACATAGATAGGTAGTTGACGTGCAAATATCATAGATGTTGTGGTTATTTTATCCTTGGTAATTGGTTCAATTTTATTTTCCTTCCTTTTATACTCATTTTTGTAATACATTATCATACACAAAAACAAAGGAAATAAAAAGTGATTCAAGGAAAAAAATTTTATATATATGTATGTCTGAGCGAATTTAGACATTTTACTACAGGATATATAATATTTAAGGTCAATATAACATTCTACACAATGGAAATATCTTATACCATAAAATATATATCATTTATATAGTAAAACCTACCGTGTTTTGGCACAAACGTCAAGCTAAAACACTCATTCTGCCAGATATAATCGCCAACAAATTGACTTAAATACGCTAAATACTCTGTTAACAAGCTCTTAAAATCCTCCTCGTAGTCAGTGGATTTCGTTTGCAACTTATCGTGAACATAAATTCGGTATTCAACACAACAATCATCCATAATTTGTGTCCAACGTCGAAGTCACGTTGCGTCCGCCATCTTGTATGTTACTAAATGGGCTTCCTGTGGCACAGGTAACCCAACTTTAAATTTTGCCGTGACCCAACTTTTCTTCGAGGATTAGAGTGAATGAATCAACGTCATATATTTTTCATGTAACGGATGTTATTGCTTGTTATGCTATCACGTAAGGGTCAATGAGTTTGTAGTCTTTTGTTCTTAATAGATTTATTCATTCTGATCAAATATTTATAACCTTTACCCATTTTATATGAGCTTTCACATTAGTTTTCATTTATACTAATACACCGTTTACAAATCATGTATGTCCTTCATTTTATGCTTGCCATTAATGTCACTTTTACGACTTAAAAGATTAACGGTAAAATTCATGCTAAACAAAACAAGTGAAAACTACTAGTACTAATCCCCGTTTGACAAAGCGTTCGGAACTTGCGAGTTCTTGTCAGTCTCCGGCCGGTAAGCCTCAAGACGTGATGTTTTGGAGCCCAAATCGTCATGCACGTTTTGACCCCTCTCTATACCAGAATCCTTTTCAATTCAATAGTTTTAATTAGTGAACAAAAGCTATTTGGAAAGGATTCTGGTGTAGAGAGGGTGTCAAAACGTCATCATGCTTGGTTCTTCAACTTTTACTACACAATATTTAGGTATCTTCAGTGTTACTTTTCTGCAAATTCGATTGTTACACTGTAGTTTACATTAAAACTGTTGGTTACATACGTTACGAATTCTCGTTAAAGCGTGGACACAAGATACAACATTTCTTGCAACTACATTGTGCATAACACGGTTACACCATGTGTCCACCAATGTTACGCGCAACGTTGCAGAAAGCTCGACCCTAAAGTCCCCAACGCTCTGTAAAACGGAGGCGAAGTTAAAAGTGCTAATTGTTTTAGTCAATAAAGAGCCAAAATTAACCAAATGGGTCATTAACAACCCTCAGTATCAGGCCCTTTGGGGGAGGGGAAAGGAGAGTTAGGTCATTAAAACAGCGAATTGCGTTGTATTAGAGATGAGGTATTAGAATGACGTTTCGAGAACCACTCACTAGTTAATTTATTACATGCACTAACAAAAGTACGCCGGCATAATCTGACGAGAAAAATGAATGAAAAAAGAAACAGATCAAACGGCTTTACCGATTATGTACGAAATAAATAAACGAGCAATAATGACTAAAACTAAAAGCGAATGAAAAGTTTCAATTTCATTTTGTAAGTGCGAGCTAGATTCTCTTGTTGATTATATAGTTTGCATTTAGCGATGAAACAAAGTCGTTTAAAATTCATATTCAGTTTCGAAAACATAAAAATAGTTCAGGACAGACAAGAATGTTAAAACCAGACAGAATAAAATAACCAATTAATCTCAGTTAAAAAACAGTAACATTAATGAATAAAACCTACGAGTCTGATGTTCGTTCTTTGTTAGTTAATCTCATAAAGTGAGCGGCATTACATCAGGGGTTTTCTCCAAAAAAGGAAGAAGTCCATTATTTACATATTCTCTCAGTTTTGAGTCATCCACATAGTCTTTTGAAACTAAGTACTACGTGGCTTGACGATCTTGAAGAGCTGAAAGAAGAATTATCGCAATGAAGGCGGCCATTATAGCCAATTAATTAACCATTAATTCTGATTGCCAAATACGGCTTACTCAGATCAGCTATTTTTTCAGCTTGTTTTCTTTTTCTTCGTCATCTTTAAACTCCTCGTTTTCTGGAACTTTTGGTAAAGACGTTTTCCAGCTGTGCGGTGGCGAGTAGCGAATCTCAGGACACGAAATTGATCGAGGACGAATTTTTGGTTTCGCGACCTCTAATCTTCGTTTTGCCTCAGGCGAGTAAGAAACGCGATGTAGGAGTCTTGAACGAAGTTCTTTTTCTGACGATTCTTCAAAATGGGAGAAGTGCGGTGCATTTTTTCGGACAGGTCGTGGTGATTTGACGCCGTTAACTCGCTGAATCTCGTGAACATGCTCGGCTATCTTAAGCTGCAAGTTGTGGACGACTTCCTCCACTCGGTTTCTTTCTTTGATATGCCGTTCCGATAATGGCGCAACTTTGATCTCTTTGAGAAACGAAGCCATATCTAAACAAAGGGAATGAAAACTGAAGTTTTGATCCATGCAAATTAAGCATATTTTGGTATAAGAAGATTATTGCGTTAAGTTAATTTATATTTTTCAATAAAAAATGATGCTTTTGTCTCTGTACTGTGATACACTGTGGAAGATATAGAGCTCGCAAAAAGCAAGGAAAACACTCGGCTTTTCATCTCCCATATTATATAACAGTACACAGAGACCTAGCTAGCTGCGCGTGCGTTTTATTTGTATTTTATCTGTGAGTGTTTTAACTCACTGTCAAATAGAATTGGTTTTCATAGTCCTTACTTCCTGAAACACAACACTAAAACTGTCCTTTGAAAAGAAGTGTTATGCTTTGTGTTTATCTTTCCTACCGAATAATAAACGAACGATTAAGAACAATCTTGAAATCGTCACTTTCTGAAAGCGTTTATTGTGCCCAAAATAGTCCCCAAACCGCAAGAGATACAAAGGATAAAAAAAACGAGCTGGGAAATATGACCTTCTAAAGAAAACGGGAAATATTTCAGCAGGATGCCTTTTATTTCTACGCAAAACAAAAGGAAAATCCTGCTATGTGTACAGGAAAGAACACCTCAAACAATACTATAGAAAAAATAAACCAGCATATAATATCTACCGCGGATTCTTTGCAGTAATTGACCTACAAATAATTCCTCTTCGTGTTTATAATGTCCAGATCACGTCTGGAAAAAAACTATGTTATTCGGTATAGAATTACGGGTCATTATTCGAAAGAGAGAAATTCCAAAGAGCCAAAAAAAAATTTCCATGACCGAAAGCACAAGAACACAGAATATATTCAACACTGATGGTTAAGACCACTCGTTTTCTTCAAACACGCAATACATCAATTTAAATTTTCGATGTAATTTTCTCACATCCTAATAATCTCTAAAAGGTTTTAGAGATTCAATTATTTTCCCGCTGTTTTTGAGAAGGAAAAACAATAAAAATGTCCCAAAGGAGAGATTTAGAGAGATATTTAAATACCTCAAATGCGCCCTCGGAAATTTATTTAAATCCAAATGTAATTACTATGTCAATATCAAATGTTTTAAGTTTTTTGGCACTTAATGTTTGACACAAGGAAAAATTCGCACCGGAATGAAATGAACAGACATGGTTTCCTGGCGGCAGGTACGGTTTGACACAACCTCACTTCATTGCATTAATTCTCTGCTGTTACAGTTTGTTTTTTCTTATAACTGTGGAAGTTTGACAGGAGAAGGCAGGTAGACGCTTGGCGACACTGGCCTCACAGTAACATGAAAATTCAAAGTTACATTACCAGGTATTTTTCAAAAGCTTAGCTTGTTCTGTCCAAGCAATTACCTTGCATTGATTACAATAGCAAAAATTACGCCTCACGAACATCCCTAAGTAATTTTCAATTAGGAAGTCCCTTGAATTATGAGATTTACGAATACAAATTATGAAATAAAATACTGAGAAGATAGCGACCACAACTGGCTACAAGTTTCGAATGTCGGTGTTTCACTCTGTAACTAAGTTGTTCACCAGTAAGTGTCCATCTCATTTGTTTACTGTTTGATGGTCTAAAAGATGAAAAAGGCTGTAATCTATTGTCTTTTAAAATATCTTAATTCCAAAGCTTGTTTTTATCTCCCCAAGAGACATCAGCGACGAAGATTCGCGCTTGAACAAGCTAGTATTCTCCATATAGACTACAAATGACCGCCATTCGCTGGCTATGATTTCATAATCGAAGACCATCGCTCCTTAATAACAATTTCCACCGATTTCCCTGTCTACTAAAAAGTATTCTACTTACCCTTCAGAGCAGAAAATATATCATCATAAAACTGATTGTCGGACTTTGAATCCGAGCCACCTCCAACGCTTAGACTCATCTTGGACGTGATTTCTGTTGTACAACTCCTTCTTTTGATCAAGAGTAAATAACGACTATTGACTGACGGCTGTTGTATCTGCACTCTGTGTCTTGTTCACATAGCTTTAACACCAAGGAAGCAGTGTTCTAGCGTCGATATTTTCCTTCTTGCAGAGTCCATGCGATGAGCTTTCAGTCAGTAAACACAGTGGAAATTTATGCAACACTATTGAAATCAGATGAGAAAGATTGGGTCGAATATACATCCAAAACCCCCCTTGTAAAGCGCTGAGGCAAGGCCGAAAAGAGGGACACTCGTTGCTTAAGGAGAACCAGAAATCGACTCTTTCAAAAACACGAACCTTTGAAGAGAAGTCTAATGTGTTTTACAAGATTTTGAAATACGAAATACTGACTCCCACGCAGCCAGCATAATTACCTGACAGTTTCGTGTTGGTGCCAGACAGCGTTGTGTGACCACTGTCACTGACTCAATTATTCATAGACTGATCGATGATCTTTGCTGTCACTCAGGCCGTCACGCTGAGTTTTTGGAATTGTTTGATTTTATGTTCACTCCACCATGAACCAATCACCATTTATCACGTCACTGAACATCGGGTCAATATCAATCTTCTCGACGAAATTCACTTAATATCATATCATTACTGATGACAAGCTCTACTCAGAGGAGAGAAGTTCATCACGCCGTCCGCCTCTTTGTGTTACAAGAAGGTGGGGTGAAATTGTTTTTTTTTTTTCAGTCACCAAAAATAAAATGGAAACGATTTCTCTGCGTGGTGATGGCAGGCTGATTTCATAATTTTTAATGGAAATATATTTTGCTTTACCCTCTCCCACCCCATTACTTTTCATATCGGGTCCTGTCCCTTCTGATCTCTAGTACGGAGGCAACACGACTGATCATGAGAGAAAGCTGCTTACTAGTAACGTAAGTCTACTGGGCTACGGAGAAAAAAGGATAAAGGGATAAACATGAAAAGTTGGACTTTTCTAGCTTAATTAGGAACAATATTTATCTTGTCGTGTTTTTATAGAGGAAATTCTTGCAAGTAGAGTGCTGTTAGTCTCCCTTTTGAATAGTAAATAAGTTATCTAATTTTGTTGACGTCAACTATTCAACACTGAGGCTAAAAGCACTCTAACACGAGAAAGTTTTCTTTGATAAGTTTTTTTCTTGACATAGAAATACTGACAATTTCTTTGTCATCTACACAAGCACATTGTCCTTGACATAGGAAGAAGTGGCAATTGCAATTGTTTTGTCGTCTATATTATAGCAAGTTTTCCTTCAGGCCGAAAGCTTGCGTGCTCGTGTAGATGATTTACACCGGTGAAGACACGAAAACTTGTCAACGACAGCTTGTTCATGCAGATGCATTAAACATTGAAAACACGAATGTTCCTGATTCTCTTTTTTCCAAAGTTTTGGACTCATTTAATTGATTTTCTTGATAAAGATAAAAAAAATATCTGTTGGTTGGCCTTTCCCGTCTGTTGAACAGCCATTTTTAGTGTTGCTATGACAACAGCTATGACAACAAGGAGCCCATGCAGGCCTGTATGTACCAACGAGTTCCTGACAGCCAAATAACACCTAAAAACGAGCTTAAGCGCCAAGAACGGAGAACACCACGAATACAGGAGAGGTGCGCGCGCCATCGGTTCTAACAGTGGATCTATTAGAGATCTACATTGTATCCCGTGGCAACCGATGCCGCGCGCACTTCTCGTACGTTTGTGGCGTTCTGCGTTCTTGGTGCTCAACAAGCTAACTAATAACGAGTGAGGCTCGCTGTGTTTTGTATATCTCAATTACCTAAATTTGAATCGTTGTAACTCCTGTCACAGCGCTCTGCAGGACTAGCCATTTCCCTGAGCGATTCTTCATTTAATGAATTTTTTAATGGGCGTTTGAAGGAGATCGGCGTTAATGCGGCCACGCCTCTATGACGTCATTAAAATAGCTTACTGCGCATTTTCTCGATATCTAGATCGAACTACCGTACACAACACAGGGGCGTACCCAGGGAAGGGTTCCATGGTTGTTTTTTTCCTTGAGTTCCCCATGTGATATATTTACGAATTTTTCAAATCCCTGCCTTCTTTTTCACGCTGGGGCCAACCACCCCCTATATCTGTCTCCAGAGATTCATCAGAAACGAACTGGCGAGTTGAGAGTTGGGTGTTTAGAACATTTAATGCAGTAAGGAGTGTGTGAGGGCTTATTAGGATTCAGTTCTCCATTGTAAAGCACATTGAGACTGTGAAAAACGCTATATAAATACGCGTAATAATTATTATTATTAATTCAAAGTTGGGTAGATGAATATTTACAAAACCCAGGCGAGCCGGCCTTCATCGATTCACAAGTTAACCTTCACGCAAAGCTGTCAACTTTTCTGTGATCCACTTTCGTTTCTTTTTTATGAAAACAACGGTATTTCAGGGGCAAATGGGGTTTTCAATTATGCCATAATGGTCAGTGATATCACGAGGTTTTACCGACCTGAAATGAGTGTCCATGTAGATAATAATGGCGAGGAGAGGCCAATACTAGTGAACTGATGGAACTTCCTTATCGTACAACAAAAATTATTACACCGTCTGCAATGGATAAAAACGTCGTTATATAATAGTTGGTATTTTATCGAGAACCGTGTATTATTACAGTACACACACAAGATGACGTCATCGAATCTTACGCACGCTCTGATTGGTTGAAATATTTCAATGCATATTATATAAAACAAATAGATTCTATTTTTTCCTTAGGTCTGTACTCTAATAGTTGAACAGAAGACGTCAAACTGTGGCGAGAACAGCAGTCACCCCTGTTCTCACCACATTTTGACGTCATCTGTGCATCTATTAAAGATCAGACGCACGGGAAAATTGAATCTATTTGCCGGTTAAATGGATAGTCTTTATCAAGGATTTCATTTGATGTTACTTTTAACATTTCCTGAAACATTATGCGCCATACAGTGTTGCACCATGTGTCCACCCCTGCAATGTTGTGCGCAACAGTTGCAGGTTTAGGAACGAGTTCTACTTCGGCAACATTTCGCAACAATGCGCGATGCGCACGATGCATGGTGTGTACGGGACTTAATTTAGCTCAACAGTCATACAAGATACCCTGGGTGACAAAACTCTAAACGTTACGTGAGATTGATCTTATGGAATTAATCAAATACACTTCATTCAAAAAATAACCTTTTTCGTGTTTGATTAATATAGGCCGCGGTTGCAATATTAGACAGCAGACGCGCAAACGCAGCCTTGGACTCGAGCCCGGGGGAGGGGGTACTCCTAATATTTTGCAAATATAGATGTGCGGTGCGTCAGGATCCGTTTTTAAGGCTCACAAACTTGGTATAACCGGTTTTGGGACAAAACTATTGAATTTTCTGAGGTCAAGTAAAAAGCCTTCAGTGAAATATGTGCGGCACATACTCAACCGTTTTTCAAACCCAAAATCTTATGGGAAAATCTAAAGAGAACAATTCTAAAAATATTACTTGGGATTCCTGTGATCAAGACGCCGCCGCGAGAAAGCCCGCGAAAACTCGCGCATGCGCAGTCGTTTTACTGCGGTGTCAACTGGACAATCTCGTAACCTGCATTCCTTTTGGTCAGCATCTAGGAACACTGACCAAGAGGAACGCAGGCTCTGGGTACACTATTACGTAGGTACCTAGATGACCCCTTAGCCCCTGATGACCCTAGAGTGGCTATGGAATAATACCAGGCCAGAACGCTCGCTTTGAATCATGGGGCTGTTAGGTTTGAAATTGTCTGCAGATTAGCAGACTCACTACATGCTCACTAGAATCGAAGTTTTATGAAAATCACGACAGTTTTTAATTTTGTTACTGAAAACACCTTTCGACAGACCACTGTTATCGACAGTTAAAAATAGAGAGAATAATTTGCTAGCTATAGAAGCAAATTGAGACAAGAGAACAATGATATGTAAATGTAACAGAAAAGCAAGGAAGTATGGCCAATTAGAATTGAAGGGAAGAGACAAATTGACATGATTCACTTGCTGGTTTAGTATTGTTTTTTCCTAGTTGATGTATAAGGCCTCTCTATATGCGTAGAATCTAATATTATTTTAAAAGAATCCTTAGCGGTTTTTATGGTTCGCTGCTGTGGATTCAGACGTCCCTCACGGCGCGCCGCAATGTAATTTCACGTCTCGCGATACTAACAATGCAGACAAAATTTTACCTTGATTAGCATATTTTCCTAATATCAGTCGCCGATCCCACGGTCTTTTGGATGTAGAGGTAGTCAGTGTTGAGTTAATTTGGGAAGGTAATCATCCAAATTGCTGCCTAAGGGCTGAGCTCAACGTGGCCTTTAAATAGTGCACTAGGGGTTGTAGCTAAGCACGACTCCACAAGCCCTAGGCTAAAGACATTTGTGTAAAAATAACAGAGCTTATTCTATCTGTATATTTTTAACTGGTGAAACATAATCCTAATACCATAAAACTATTTTGGCGGTTAAATGGGTAAATTTTGTGGTACATCATGCTGACGCTAATGCAGATGGCTATCAGCTACTTCAGTTACCCTATATTGTTTACGTCATAAATGTCTATAGCCGGACGTCAATGGATTGAAGGAGCTACGTCATTAGATACGTCATAGAGAAGTAGCCAGAAGCGCAAGTCCAGCCCTCGTCAGCCGGTACGTAGTCGTTCTTGGAACAAATTATGTGGTTTAGATGGAGATTTTATTTAAGGAGCCCAATTTTCTAGTTGAATCTACGGTAGTTGCAAGACAAAATGCATGCTTCTGGCTACTTAATTTGCCTCTACTTTTAGTAGTGGGCTTCCTGTGGCTAAGGCGTCTTTGACACAGGCATCCCAAACTCATAGTACGATTAACATTCTATTATTAAAAGTCTGAGTGGATTTGACATTTAGGAGAAACGATATCAAAGAGAAGATGCTTTCACTCAGGTTTTTCAATTTGCCGTCGAAGGAAGAACTTATTGAGGACAACAGTTGATGTATCCACGACTATTTATTTACAGTTAATGATCAAAAAGTATTTACAACCTTAGCTCAAATTATGGACCATTATGATCAAAAGATTTTATCATAGACTCAACATGTCAACATTTTTCAAATAATTCAATAATAAAATAACTCTTTTTCATTCTCAGATGAAGCACAAAATGAGCGGTCTCCTTATTTGTCGGCTTGTTTTCTGGTCAATGTTGTCGTATGTCGTACAAGTCATTTCAACGCAACTTAGAGCAGTTTTCGTATGAGTGTAAAACGGACGGCGCCGTGCCGTAACCGTGTCAGTGTCGTGATCTCTATAAAAACATTCGAGTTTCCTGCCGTAACCGTGCCGTGACCGTGCGGTGCCGTTTTCACAGTCATACGAAATCTACTCTATCAACGAATATCAGTAGAAATACCCCATACGACATTAAATCCTTTTCTATTTGGTTTTCGTATTTTAAACATTTCCTCTTTTGTAGGTTCAAAGTCAAACGCAGTCGCAGTACTAATTCCTTGAATATATTCAGCATTCGGTTTTCTCTGGCTTCCGGATGACACTTCAGATTCTGAGGCGGATCGTCTTCGAGGTTTACTTTTCAAAACCTCGACGTAAGCTTCTCGTAGACGTTCAAATTTCTTTCTTGTGTCTAAGAATGCAGTCGTTTTTTCGTCTTGCGTTTTTTGAGATAATAATTCTTCTTGTTCTTGGTATGTTTTGAGTTCAGAGTCCAAATCAACAGTGCTGGTATTGTGTTGGTGTATTGTGTTGGTCGCATCCAAAAATACTGGATGTGACCACGCCCTTGATAAAATAGGAACACAGACCTTTTGACTGTCTTCAAGTATTTCCTCGTTGTCTTCGACAGTTTGCGAGGAGAGTCTTGGGTTATTTAACGGAGCTGCTAAATTCTTGATCTTTTTCTCCAGTGTAGCGCGTCTGCTTTCGTGCTCATCGCTCAGCGATGCGCCAGCCAGGTCGTTCAAGAAATGCTCCATTTCTGTCAGGAAATGAAACATCAAGTGTTAGTTTTGCCTTATAAAAGGGCAAATGAATCAAATCTCTATATAATTCATTTAGACCTTCTGTCAGGCGCGTAGGTATGGTTCTCATTGGTTGTATCTTTCCCCATCTCCTATCTTCACCTCATTATTCCCCCTCCACCTCTACAACCCGCTGGCTGTTTAAGAGGACTTTGTGAGGGTTTGAAAGCTTGCACTCAACAATTAAAGCAGGAAAAGGAGATAAAAAGGCTTCAATTTGCAAGAGGGAATGGAAGTCGTGCTTGCAAAGCTGGTTTAGAGTGATAGAAAAAAAACTGAATTGCCACCAACCTCAACACCTTCCTCGGCGCACTTTCACAGATCGATGGTTTAAAGTAAATGGGATATTTACATATTGGGAATGTCACTAATAACTGGGAAAAATAACCCCAACGAATGTATTTATAACTACTTCATTGGATGCGCGTTAATAGAATTAACTATATCCCTTACGGAAGTGATACAACCAGCGGGAGTACATTATGGTGCTACAAAGAATATTCTGATACATAGAATTTCTAAGTTAAAAATAAAACTCTCCTTACGCCTACAAACCTCAATGCCGCACATTTAAACCAAAGGCTGACTATTTATAGATTTTGTAAATTATTTAAGGGCTTTAAGAAATCTTATTGTGCCACTTCAGGTACTCGAGGAGTTTCCCTTGGACGGTCTTTTCGAGATTATTGTTTATGCCTTGTCGCGCCGACTTGACCATTTTTAATTTTTTTGTGCTTAAAATGAAATAAATGGACTCCTTAACCTGTGCCAATGTTTTTTTTCATTATAATCCCTACGGGAAGTCTACTTTTGAAGTCAAAATTCGGTTAAAAACAAAGATTAAACAAAGATTTTCATGTGAAAACAATAATACAAGCTCAGACAAAAATCTATTAGTCAACATTAAGGTATAATGTGTTGACCATTATGTTACTATGGCAACTTCGCTCCGGAAGGGAAACCTTAAAATTGCTGCCAATGTTTACTTTTGAAATGATTTTACTTTGTTTGAATAAGAATATATCTAATGGATCCAGCGTCGAAAAAAAGACGTCAGAGTCAAGCACAAAGAAAGAAAATAATCAATTTTACGCAAAGCGTTGAAAAAAAAAGTTGTTATATTCTTCGCTCTATTCTCGTTCCAGGCCTCCTCAACTTTGCGACAAAAAAGGGAGGGGGCCCTGCACGGCACAAATGCAAAATTTTATATTAAAAATACCAATACTTTCTCAATGAAATATGATATTTACATGGATATTTAACAGGATATTTACATGCAAAACAACTTCAAACCAAAACAGAAAAAAAACAAAAACAAAACAGAAAACTTCAATCATCTAGAGATGCAATTTGTGAACGTGAGACAATCCTATTAACGTTCTTATCACTTTATCATAACATCCTCGAGACACAGCGAGCTCTATTTGATGGAGAAAACACTGAAAGAATAACTCGACAGGATAGCAAGGTTATTTCAAAGAAAACCATAATTTATTAATTTCCCCCAAAAATTTATTTGCAGAAGACTATTGTCTAAGGTGATAACTACACAAAATAGTCCTAAAATTGTTTTCTTGTTTTGAGAGAGACGCTGCGTGACTTCCGGAGGTGCTCTCCAAAGGTGATTTAGATTGCTCACCTGATATAAACTTTAATCTGAATAGTTTTCAATCGGAATGCACGAATTTTCCTCTGAAATGTTATTAGTATCAGTCTCGAGGGGTCTTAGGGTCTCAAAGGCCTCTCCGTGTCATTGATCGGCATAATCAATATCAGAGCATTCTAACTGTACACTTAAAGTGCGGGTATCGGAAGAATAAGAATGAAAGTTTACTGCCTTGGGCTAAATTGAACATATGATAAATATGATCTCCAAGATGAATAATTTACGAGCTTGCGTAATAGTTTTACCTTAAAGAAAAATCGAGAAACGAGAGCCAACAAGATAGTGTTACATACCTGAAAAGAGAGCGAGAATACAGCGCTGTTTCAGCTCAGACTTCATCCCTATTAAATATTCGTCGTTTGAAGATATGAATTCAGAAAAACGTCCAATTTCTTCGTTTAGAGCTCAATATTCTGGTCGTGTCTCAGGGTGTTTTGGATATTTGCCCTGACCATTCAACCAACTCGACCGGCTCGCTGTCTGTGGCAAATGAATTCCTGGCAGACAGTTCCGGCGGACTTTATAGCGATGACTCACAAACGTAATCTAGAGAATATCCCACGAAAAGGCCAACATTTATTGACTTTGGCTCAGCTCTTTGCGTGTTAGCTGACAAACCACATTGTGTTTTCCTAAAACGTTTCGACCGCGAACGTCAACTGCCAATCAGTACAAGTGTAGCCATTGGTTCATGAGATTAAACTTCAAAACTTTGATGCCAATTCAATAGGCGAACAACTATTGAATCTTGAGAGGCGGAGTTTCAGAGTCAAGAGATAAATTTGCACTATTCTTCTACCTCACGTATGCAACACTTGATATCCTACCGACTCGCTTCAAAGGTCACACGTTTCTGTTTTTTATATTATTATTTGTTTTGGATCGATTTTGAAAATTGTAAAGAAAATTGCTATTATTAACTATAAGCCTAGCTCGTTTGATTAGTCTGAAATTTTCAAATAAAATTTCACAATTTTAAATAAGAAAAGTGTCTACGATTTACGCATGCGCATTTCATTCCATTCCATTTCGCTAAAATCCAAGAACACTTATTTGGAAATAGAAATAAATTTTTGAGATTTTTGATTTGAAAAATGAGCCGCAAAAGTCTTAGTATTAATCCGAAAAGAGAAGGAAAATAATAACATACTCGAAGTCATTGTTATGGGAATGCTAACACATGTATAACACAACAGCTCTCATGTTCCATTAAATCATATACTACGTGCTTTTTTTATCCAATTTAAAATCACTTAAACAACCAGTGCAATAACACGCTCTAAATTATGCACGAGATAAAACACAACAAGATAATACTTTTTCACTGATATACTCATATGCCGAGAGATAAGAAGATATATTAGTTTTTGGGTTTCGTATTGGCTGAAATAAATGTACTCAGAGCGAAGACATATAGTTGATGACTACTTTTTAAGATTATCTGTTTATTTGTGGAATTTTCCTTCAGTCGAATGAATTATTAGCTTAATCCTCTTAAAAGAGTGGTCACATGTTCTCGAGTGGATCTGCACGCGTATTTGAAGACCAAGCGTCAAATCCCAAGGGGTCAAAATACAAACCGTCAAAACCATATGACGCCTTTAAAACCCTCACACCAGGGCACGTGAGTGACTATAGTCACCATTTTACTTTCCCAAGTGTTTTGGTGGCCATTTATTTTTGAAAAGACGTTAAAACTTGTCTTAAAATTTCCTTGAGGTTCCAACTAAGACGCTGTTTTATAACAAAGTAAATAGTCTGCGACTGTGTAGAAAGATGATTGGAAATCTGTAAAGTCTGGTTTTCACTCGTGACGGAAGCACTATCGCGAGTAGCATGCACAATCCTCCGTTTTCATTGAGATAACATGGACGCAAGAACAATCGCACGCACAAGAATAAGTACAGTTTTATCCTTGTTCTAGCGATTATCCAGCTTGTTTCGTAATGAAAACCAGGCTTAACACCGTGTAAAAATAGAATATATTCTACATTAGGATGATCCGCCAGCTAGGATGATCTTAGTGCTGTAGGATGATCCTAGTGCCATGTACTCTCCCTAGCTTGTGTGGTAATGAAAACCAGGCTTAATACCCTGTACAAATAGAATGTATTCTACATTACCAACGTTTCGTGTCTGGGCTCCTCGTCGGAGAAAGTATAAAGGACACCTGATGCCTAAAAGTATGGCTTATCGTCAGAACATCTTCCCCCTTGCTTCGATCCGCCTATCAATTGATTGATTGATTAATTAATTGATTGATTGATTGATTGATTGATTAATTGACTGTGATTGATTGATTGATTGATTGATTGATTGATTGATTGATTGATTGATTGATTGATTGGCATAAAACCACAGGAATCCCACTTTTCAATTTAGCACCATTCTCTCTCGGTCATTCCTGCGCTCTTATCACGTGATTTCCACATGCCATCAGAACACGACATAATCAAGATACGTTTTGTTACCATGACAATTATTTTGCAATTTGCCTGTTAATAATGATTATCTCAGCAAGCAATTTGCCTAGAAATTATTCTAATCTGATTTAATTAGTGCAATTCATTAACTAATTATCATCGATAAATACCAATTTCCAGTGACGTCACAATCCCTAATTCACTTCCTTTCCTGGGTCAGAGCGGAAAGCGAGGTAAATTTGTTAGCGGAACAAAAATGCGCGGGAAACAATTCTATTCACACAAATAGGTAAGTGAAATGCGTCAATCCTTAGAAACCGCGCTCAGTGTTAAGACTGTAGTATTTGTTCAGCCTTTTTTCAGCCTGTTATTGATGTTTTCTCACTAAACTCGTGTCAGTATGCAAGGTTTAGGATCTTTGATGATTTGCTCTCGAACTAGTTCATGGACGGCGGGCGCGCGCTCTGATCATCTTCAGGTTTAGAAATGGCGATTATTGATCTAGAATTCATCCAATGAATGGACCAGACTGACCATTTTCTTTTTTAGCTGAAATTTGCGCATTTGAAGTTGAGTGAATAGAAATTAAATTGAGGAATAGCAATTAGAATTATAACTAGATAGGATATATATATAGAAAAGCTTGAACAATTGTCTTTTTTTCTATTTACAGAAATACTAAATATTCAGGGTATTTTGAACGACTACTGGAGGCCGTTCCAGACCTACCCAATGGCTGGCTTGGTAACTATGTTTGTCAAGCCCATCGTTAAGATGGTGATATATACCACTCTTTTCATGACCTGGCCAATGTGGATTGGACCTTATATCTGGTACTGCCTCAGCATTCGTTTGATGCGCTTTTATGGAAAGATTCTCAGCGCTCTGAATCAACTACGACGCAATGGAGTATACAACACTGCAAGATGGCTTTATGAAACAACCATGAACACGACTGGAACACTGAAGGACATTTGGAACTCCATGAGCACCAAGACTTTACTCATGATTCCAATGTGGGGAAGTCTTTGGTGTATGTCATGGACGGCACAACGAGCATGGGACCGTGGTGTGCGAGCAGGCGAGAAGGTTAAACGCACAGTCAGTCGTGTCTATGAACTTGGTGATAGCCTCTTTGGACGCATCTACTACAGAGTTAACTGGATGCGGGACCAAGCACAAGTTGTCATCAATTCCTACTCAAGCCTTCCTTCCAACATCAACCTTCAGATGATTCAAGAACACCTTCGTCGAAATGGCCATGTTGCGTACCTAAGAAACATGCTGTCACAGAATGCATTCATCCCTGTTATCGTAAGAGACCTGATTCGTGGAACTGAGAGCGTGTTATCTCTAGAGCTCGAGGATGGTGAACTGTCTCTTCGCAGCAGCAGCGATGGAAGTACTAGCAGCAAAAGAAGACGAAGGAAGAGGGATGTGATGTCTGTTGGAGTCCAAACTAGCGACTCCTTTCTTCTAGCTTGAATGTTGTAATGGAGTTATAAGCCGACGAACTACTATTTTCTTTTTCTCTGTCTTTTAACATGTAAACTGGATTTCAACGTAATCAGGAAAAGTAACTTTGGAATCAGCTCAGATTAGTTTGTATTCAAGTAAGTTTAAGGGGTCAAAACTTGCTTGAGTCTAACTTAATCTGTAACTTGCTGATTTTCTTTCTGTGTCTAATTAACATCATCAGACAAAGTCTTGTAAACATGAGTGTGTTGTTGTTGTTTAACATCTTTGTCGAATTAGGGGTCCACGACACAACACAACACACTTATGAACAAAAATATTTTCTACTGTATATACTGTATTTCTTTCTCAGGTTTGTTTTACACTAAGTAACTGAACACAAATAAAATGTCGGCATCAGTAAACAAAGATGAGTGTGTATACATTGTATTATTCAAGTTCTACCCTTGGGGATGTGCCTTTTCCCCTGGGGGGGACTCCTATATTACAAAAGGGTTGGGATGCTCGTCATGAATTTTGGAACTGATAACCCCTAAAAGGTATAGGTGAGTGTTATCCAGGTGGGCGTGGCAACACATGGTTTTTACCCATAAAAGGTACCAACTCAAAAACAATAAATGGCAATTCGCGACTTCGGTAATACAATATATTTTTTTAGTTAAGCGTATCATTCAAGTCGAAAACGCACGTACGAACATGATAGTTTTATCCCAAACGGTCCATTTCTAAGTTGTCAATTTTTTTACTTTCCCAAGTGTTTTGGTGGCCATTTATTTTTGAAAAGACGTTAAAACTTGTCTTAAAATTTCCTTGAGGTTCCAACTAAGACGCTGTTTTATAACAAAGTAAATAGTCTGCGACTGTGTAGAAAGATGATTGGAAATCTGTAAAGTCTGGTTTTTACTTAGTGACGCAAGCACTATCGCAAGCAGCATAATGCTCCGTTTTCATCGAGATAACATGGACGCAAGCACACGCACAATTACATTTCTATCCTTGTTCTTGCGCTTATCTAGGGGGTGTTTACATGGTACTAGGATCATCCTAGCACTAGGATCATCCTAGCAGGCGAATCATTCTACCTGCTATACATTTATTGCATTCTGTTTACATGGAAATTGGTGTCTTCGCTTCGGGTACTAGGATCATCCGTACTAAACAGAATGCAGTAAGGGGTTGTTTACATGACACTAAGATCATCCTAGCACTAGGATCATCCTGGCAGGCGAATCATCCTACCTGCTATACATTTACTGCATTCTGTTTACATGGAAATTTGTGTCTTCACTTAGGGTACTAGGATCATCCTACTAAACAGAATGCAGTAAATGTATAGCTGGTAGGGTGATTCGTCTGCTTGGATGATCCTAGTGTTAGAATGATCCTAGTGCCATGTAATCACCACCTATGGTTTGTCGTGATGAAAACCAGGCTTAACACCGTGTAAAAATAGAATATATTCTACATTAGGATGATCCGCCAGCTAGGATGATCTTAGTGCTGTAGGATGATCCTAGTGCCATGTACTCCCCCTAGCTTGTGTGGTAATGAAAACCAGGCTTAATACCCTGTACAAATAGAATATATTCTACATTACCAACGTTTCGTGTCTGGGCTCCTCGTCGGAGAAAGTATAAAGGACACCTGATGCCTAAAAGTCGCGCCTATAGTCAGAACATCTTCCCCGTTGGTCTATCCTTCGATCCGCCCATCAATTGATTGACTGACTGATTGGCATAAAACCACAGGAATCCCACTTTTCAATCAGTTAGCACCATTCTCTCGCGGTCATTCCTGCGCACTTATCACGTGATCTCCACGTGCCATCAGAACACGAACAAAATCCTTGAAAACATCATCAAAATACGTTTTGTCACCATGACATTATTTTCCAACTTGCCTGCTAAAAATGATTATTTCTGCTAGCCATTTGCCTAGAAATTATTCTAATCTGATTTAATTAGTGAAATTCATTAACTAATTATCATCGATAAATGCCAATTTCAAGTGACGTCACAATCCCTAATTCACGTCCTTTCTTGGGGTCAAAGAGGAAAGCGAGGTAAATTTGTTAGCGGAACAAAAATGCGCGGGAAACAAATCTATTCACACAAATAGGTAAGTCAAATGCGTCAATCTTAGAAACCGCGTTCAGTGTTCAGACTGTAGTATTTTTTAGCCTTTTTTTCAGCCTGTTATTGATGTTTTCTCACTAAACTCGTGTCAGTGTGCAAGGTTTAGGATCTTAGATGATTTGTTCTCAAACTAGTTCATGGAGGGCGAGCGCGCGCTCTGATCATCTTCAAGTTTAGAACTAACGAACATTGATCTAGAATTCATCCAGTTTTGGCTGTAGGACTAGACTGATCATTTTCTTTTATAGCTGAAATATGCGCATTTTCTCTTTTCCCATTTACAGAAATACTAAATATTCAGGGTATTTTGAACGACTACTGGAGGCCGTTCCAGACCTACCCAATGGCTGGCTTGGTAACTATGTTTGTCAAGCCCATCGTTAAGATGGTGATATATACCACTCTTTTCATGACCTGGCCAATGTGGATTGGACCTTATATCTGGTACTGCCTCAGCATTCGTTTGATGCGCTTTTATGGAAAGATTCTCAGCGCTCTGAATCAACTACGACGCAATGGAGTATACAACACTGCAAGATGGCTTTATGAAACAACCATGAACACGACTGGAACACTGAAGGACATTTGGAACTCCATGAGCACCAAGACTTTACTCATGATTCCAATGTGGGGAAGTCTTTGGTGTATGTCATGGACGGCACAACGAGCATGGGACCGTGGTGTGCGAGCAGGCGAGAAAGTTAAACGCACAGTCAGTAGAGTCTATGAACTTGGTGATAGCCTCTTTGGACGCATCTACTACAGAGTTAACTGGATGCGAGACCAAGCACAAGTTGTCATCAATTCCTACTCAAGCCTTCCTTCCAACATCAACCTTCAGATGATTCAAGAACACCTTCGTCGAAATGGCCATGTTGCGTACCTAAGAAACATGCTGTTACAGAATGCATTCATCCCTGTTATCGTAAGAGACCTGATTCGTGGAACTGAGAGCGTGTTATCTCTAGAGCTCGAGGATGGTGAACTGTCTCTTCGCAGCAGCAGCGATGGAAGTACTAGCAGCAAAAGAAGACGAAGGAAGAGGGATGTGATGTCTGTTGGAGTCCAAACTAGCGACTCCTTTCTTCTAGCTTGAACTGTTGTAATGGAGTTATAAGCCGACGAACTTTTTTCTTTCTCTCTCTCTCTTTTAACATGTAAACTGGATTTCAATGTAATCAGGAAAAGTAACTTTGGAATCAGCTCAGATTAGTGTGTATTCAAGTAAGTTTAAGGGGTCAAAACTTGCTTGAGTCTAACTTAATCTGTAACTTGCTGATTTTCTTTCTGTGTCTAATTAACATCATCAGACAAAGTCTTGTAAACATAAGTGTGTTGTTGTTGTTTAACATCTTTGTCGAATTAGGGGTCCACGACACAACACAACACACTTATGAACAAAAATATTTTCTACTGTATATACTGTATTTCTTTCTCAGGTGTGTTTTTCACAAAGCTAAGTAACTGAACATAAATAAATGTCGGCATCATTAAACGAAGACTGAGTGTGTATACATAGTAATATTTAAATTTTACACTTGGGGGTGTTCCATTTCCCCCCGGAGAGGGACTCCTATATCACAGAAGGGTTGGGATGCCCGTCAGAAATTTTGGAACTGATGACTCCTAAAAGGTATACCTCGGTCTTATCAGGGTGGGTGTGGCAACACATGATTCTTACCCGTAAAAGATACCAACTCAAAAACATTTAATGTAATAGTTTTCACTTTTAATAGTATTAAAGACAAGTCTCCTTTTATTTGTAAAGTTTGTTTACAGAAAAACACCCTAAAAGGTACCAGCGTAGTCTCTGGAAGTCCAATAACTTTTGAGACACCCAAAAAAGGTACCTGATAGCTCATTTTGATCCTTAAAGGTACAACAAGCATCTCCGCCCAAAATAGATGGGCGTCCCCCGGGGCTGTGTCCATTAGCTTCGTGTTTACAAAGAGGGGTACCCACGGGGTACGGGAAGTACATAGCGGTTTGGACGATAAGAGGGATATAGAAAAGTAATGTAACGCTTACAACGAGCCAAAATGTATGTGCTTGCTATATAAATGGTTGCTATGGTAACCTGCGTATCGGCCATATTCAGAGGGGAGGGAAGGGTCACTATGGACACGAGGAAGATTGCATAAAGTTGGAGTGGCTTCCTATTTCAGAGCGGAGAGAATTTCATTCCGGGAGGTTTACTTCCTATAGCGGACTATAAGGGGATGCTCCGCCTGAAAGGGAATCTTTTAGAAGCAAGAGGTATACAAAAGTGTTGGAAATTTCCGATTTAATGTATAGAAAAGGGTAAAGAATTTGCGACTTTTACAAAATATATTTTTAGCTAAGCGTATCACTCAAGTCGAAGACGCACGTACATACAGATAGTTTTTTAAGAACTCTAGAAATGTTTAAATGTAAGCATGCTTTCCTATGGTGGCGTTGTTTTGAATACACTCTCTGAAATACATTTAAAGGAGTACATTTTCGCCAAAGGTATATAGTCAATTGAAGAAACGTTGTCGGGTCTAAAAACATAGATGCTGAGACCGAAATGGTACATGGGATGTCAATAATCATATCTAAAAATTGAAGCCAAACGGCTCGCCAACCCAGGTCCTGAACACGCTTTTTGCGTTTTCCATCGAAGGCAAAGCGTAAATGAATAAATCCTATTATTATTGACATCCCAAACACCATTTAGCTCTCAGCTCCTAGCTAGGTCTTTAGACCCGACGTTTCTTTAGTTGACCATATAAAAGGGGTACCTTTTTGCCATTATTTGGTATATAAAAGGGCAAAGGGTCGAAAGTCTGGGGGAGCATCCATGTACAAAAGTTATACTAGTACCCCCTCCCACGGAAATTTCATTTATTGACGGCTACACATAAATTCCTTTACTTTAAAAACGCTTTCAACATGCTAGAAATCTCAGGTCAATAAAACAAAACTTAATAGTTCCGTCTTCACGTTCTCTCGACTATTAGTGGAACCTAATTTGTCTTCGAGCGGAACATTAGAACTGAACGTTTCATAAAATGTTGAATATTCTATCGGCTTTTTTAAGTCAGTACTTCTTAAAACAATTATCTTTTTCATTTTATTTCATTTCAATTTTTAATTCCTGTTTTTCAAATTAAGCCGAGTACCACAGGAAGCCCACTCGGCTAGATCATTGACCCGGAAATATTTAACTTTGTTTTCCCATAATCCCACAGTCAAGGAAAAAGTACAGGATGTTTTGCATCGTTTGATTTTGTAGATGCTTCCTCTTTAATAACTGTATTCCCAGCCAATGGAGCCAAGTCGGGAAGACTTATTGTCAGCTCTAAAAGGTAAAGAATTAGAATATCAAAAGCTGAGTGTCTGTGAGCTTTGTGATTCGATATTATTGACTGCAGGAGTTCGCACGATCGACAGTTTAATACAAAGTGCAACTTCCGGGATTGCAAAAGACAACATCAAAATTTGGCTTCAATTTTGCTCACAAATTGATTGTTAATCGCACAAAAACACGTACAAAAAGTGTATTTTAATGACTTTCTTTATATGGAATATAAAATATCAAGGAATTAATAATTAGCCTTCTTTCTTGATCGTGTCTGAGCGTTTGAGGACCAAATTATGAAATAACTAAATATCAACTCCACTTACGTTGAGTATTTACCTGTTTTGGAAGTGTTTAGCCAGATTGAGATACTATACGCATCTTAGCTTACAAATGATGTTACAGTCGTGAGAGTATATAAAGAGAGTATATAAATTATCACCTAGTTTAGATGATGCTTCTTGCCTTAATAGTGCCAACTGGCAACATATTCAATATTGTTATTATAAACGTATTCTAGTATTAATGTTTAAGGTATACATTAACGAAGCACCAGCCTCAATAGCAAATCTGTTTACTATAAAAGTCACAACTAGATCTACACGTACGCCTAATCAATTTAACATTGATAATATGTCCCAGATCTGAATTTGGGAGGAATTATTCGACATTAAGTTACAATGTATAGAGGTCATGTTATTTGGAACTTTTTGAATAAGTAAGTTAGTAAATATTTCTAAGACTTCTTTGACATCTTTCAAGCTTACTTAAAGAAACATTCCAAACAACTTTCTGAATTTTCCTTTAATAAGGAAGCAGTGATGATAGTTAATAAGAAAAAAAGACTTTCATTATTTTAGTGATTAATTAACACTGATCAGCACTGAAGTAACATATAGGTTATGGAGTACCATTGTTATGGCCTTGCTCACTTAATCACAGTAGTTTATATGTATTTACATATTTAGTTAAATAAGAGACTAATTTTAGAGAATAGGGATATCATTATGATTTTGCAATAGTTTATATGTTTTATAAGATTTTTATAGGAAATAAATTTAGGTTATATTTTAATTAGCTATTTTATAATATTGGTATATGATATTTATTATCGACATATTTATTTTCATATTTATGTTATGGCAGGTCCACATCAGCCTTTCGGCTGCGTTTATTAACCTGCTTTATAAAATAAAGATTGATTGAGTACTACTTCAAGAAATTCAAAACATTTTGTAAACTTTGTCTCTTTGTCTTAATTAAATTCCTAGCATGTTTCTGAACGTAGTCTAGATCAATATCAGAGGGTTTTTCAAATAATATTATTGTCTAAACAAAATCTTCTGGCGTTGCTGGTTCTAAAACTGAAAACTAAAAAATGAAATTGAGGGATCAACTTTCAAACCTGTTGACTAGATTATTTACTGAACAGAAAGAGATCTGCAAAAGAAAGTTGTTTAAAAACTTTTTATCTGATTTCACTCCATTTTTTGCAGAGGCTGAACAGTTCATTTCAGTCACACTTTCAAATGAAGGTCTTTCTGGTGAAGCAGAAAGAAGGAGGCACAAGTTAAAAGTACAATTGGAAAGTTTGACTGAACATGAAAGTAAACCACCATTGCCACTCCCACGACAAGCACCTGATGGGAGTCAAGATGTTGAGGAAGAAGAGTTATATGATGATGTACAGCAAGGAAATCAAGGTAACATAATTATGATTTATTATATAATCTGTATTTGGCTGTGTGTATGCTTTTGAGGAAGACTTTGGAAATAGTCACGTGACAAGTCATGCTAGCATAACATAAAATATTTGATTTATTGGAAAAATGAATTCACTATCAAATTTTTCACATCAATATTTTATTTAGTAAAATTTCAGAGTTTTATAAAGATTGCCCTTAAGGTAATTCCGTAGTTTTGCAGTGCGCATCTCTACTGCGCATAGGATAGTTCAGCCTATTTTGATTTGTTTGATTGTAAAAGATATATATTTGACTTAAAATGATGCTAACTTTAGTCTTATGAAGTTTTGAACAGTAGACACGCTCTAAGAGGCGCTTTAGTGGTTACTCGCCTCAGTCCTCTTCGGTCACAGGCTGTTTACGACGTCTCGTTTCGCACTTTAGCGCATCGTAGCGTGGAAACGAGCACGGGCACCTATTCTTATTATTTTTGCAAATCAACGGTAATAAGGTTCTCTATCATATGTATAATTATAGTCAAGATTCCATTTCCAGTTTTTTAGATATTTTATAAAACGTGCGGTCGGAAGGTGCTTTCACGCTGCTTCAAGGGCACGTATTATCAACTAATTTTACCTTCGTTCTTGTAGCAAACGCATTTTTACAACAATTTATTGCATCATAATACTAGGCTATTGCCCAAAGAGAGAAAATGAGCACATATTAGTCAGCTAGCACTGCTCAGATTTAAGAAATTAATTATTTTTGACACGATTTTGATCTTCGAATCTTGAGCCCTCAAGACACAAAAGATGGTGTACTTTAAAGCAATCAAGCGCAAAAACGGCTATGGTGACCCCCATTTTTTATGTCATTTTTGGGATAAGCAACTCAAAAATTATTACTGTGTGAAGTTTTATCAGAATTCCATTTCTAGTTTTATTTCTACGGAATTACCTTAAACTGACAGAGATATGAATGTTTGAAGCTAAATATTATTGTGGAATCTTTGTAAAGAAATGTATGTTTTAAATCTGACAAAGCAAACTTATGATATAGATTTTGCATGCACGTGGACTTTAGCACGTAATTGCCCGTGCCATTAATTAATTATTGATTCATGTCTGTAGACTCTATGATTATAATTCCTTTGATCTATTGATTTATTTATTATTATTCTTTTTTTAGGGTGGTACCTCGCATGGGACATTAGTCCCGTTCGTACTCACCCCTTTGGGTTATACTCAATGAATCTAATTAAAATAAAAAAATAAAATAAAATAAGCATGATAACGAGGCTTGCTGGGCATGTGATGCCCGTCCACTGTACATTTCTTTGTAAAAATGCTCAATTTTAAAGATTCATATTAAATCAGTTTAAGAGCAATCTCCCTGACACTTTGCAATATTACTAATATTAATGTGACAAATTTGATAGTAAACTCCTTTTTCCAATAAATCAAATAATTTATAATGTCATTCTAGCATGATAAAGGTCTATGAATTTTGAAGGTGGTCCAGAAAAAAACCCCATATTATCCAAACCCAGACCAGAATATGCATCCATAAATAGAAATAAAATGGTCAAAGAGTCATATGATAAAATACTTGTTCACAAATATTTTGCTCTCATTCATTCTGTATGGACCTTGCTGCACTTGTCCGCTAGGCCTACTATCATGACGTCAAGCCAAATATTTTCCAGTCTGACTCTCCCACTCAGTCATTAAGTACATGGTCTTAGAGAAAGTTAATCATCATAATCAATTTGTAGTTAACAGTCTAGTGATATCTAATTATATATAGTACGTAATAGTTTCTATCAGAAATCATTTTTCATAGCTAGTTAGGGGGCAACTGCCTAATATGACCCTCTGCTGTATATGGCCATGAGTATCATTAATTGCTGTTAATGTGCATAATACCTGAATGCAGTCTTGAATTTTGGTTGATAATAAGGTCAACCAATAACAGCTAGCAAGCCAGTGAGTGCATATCATGAGGAGATCTCATTTTGATTGGTAAGTTGCAGAGCCTACTGTCACAACTACAATGAATATAAAAGGGGTAACAGTTCCCAATGAGAGTGATGATCATGAACAACTTAACTACGAAGACGTGCAGACTGACAACATTCAAAAAGAAGAGAGTGAAGATTTCTATGATGACACAGTTCCCGAAAATAGCAAGAATGTTCCTTTGCCAATAAATGAAGATTTATATGATGATACAGTTCCTGAGAATAGCAAGAATCTTCCTTCGACAAATGAAGTTGAAATAACTGAAGATACGGAATATGAAGGTGAGTGAAAGTATTTCAAAATTGTAGCCATGTCCTGCCATGACTGTGATGTTTTCACAATCATATATAAAAGTAGCTCTATGCAACACTGTGTAGTTTGACCTTTGTGCTGTATGCTAGGCTCACATGGTATGCAGATCTTTTGACTGTGAAAAAATACCACGATACTGTTCTGTTCATTGAAACTGTATATATTATATTATATTCCATATTGTTGATCATACAACCTTAAGACAGTGCCATAGTTTTTCATTATTACATCAAACCTACAAAAGGTTCACTGTGCTATGGCATTCAAGGTGACATTGCTTATTTTATTAGTTGCAGAAACTCAAAATCAAACTTCTAATGACACAAATAAAAATCAAGATGATGACTTCTACGAAGGTGTTGAGATACCCAATGAAGATAATAAGTCGTTAGACTCACTTGAAACTCAAGAAAAATCTGCAACACAGCAATTGGAAAGTCTTACAAAACCAATCAAGCCTGAAGATGTTGAAGATGTTGTATTTAAAGGTAAAATATAATTCTTTGCACAACCAGGTTAAATGAGCATATTTGAACACAGACAACACTGGGCTAGACTTGTCCCTAAAATGTTCAATCAGTGATAATCCAGGAATATAATGAATACCAGTAGAATTCTAAAGAGTTAATCCTGGATTACCACTACTAGTCAGGAGTTCAGGATCTCACGCCAGTACTATGGACATTTTCAGCACTTTGGAAGGCTCTATTACAATTAAAAAATAATTATAATCACTACATTAATTTTAATTTTCTAGGTTACCTCGATAAACACAGGAAAAAAGGCCTCTATATTGGAAGCAAGTGGCAGAAGCGTTATTGTATTGTGAGAAGTTTTGCCCTCTATTATTATTCAGGACCAACTTCTACTGCCCAGAAGGGCACAATCATCTTACCTGGATATAAAGCAACTAACCATAAAAATGGTAGAAGTAATGGTAAAGAATTTATCCTGACAAGAGACCAAGATCGATCATTTATTGTAAGTTGGTGTTCTGGTAGACAATGAAAAGGTGTAGGTGGGGTGTCAGTAGGTTGTTGGTGGATATCCATAGATTGTTGGTAGGATGTCAGTAGGTTGTTGGTAGGATGTCAGTAGGTTGTTGGTAGATGTCAATAGGTTGTTGGTAGGATGTCAGTAGGTTGTTGGTAGGGTGTCAGTAGGTTGTTGGTAGGGTGTCAGTTGGTTGTTGGTAGGGTGTCAGTAGGTTGTTGGTAGGGTGTCAGTAGGTTGTTGGTAGGGTGTCAGTAGGTTGTTGGTAGGGTGTCAGTAGGTTGTTGGTAGGGTGTCAGTAGGTTGTTGGTAAGGTGTGGGTACATGTAGGTTGTTGGTAGGGTGTCAGTAGGTTGTTGGTAGGATATCAAGAGGTCATTGTTAGGCTTAGTAGGTTGTCAGTATATACAGTAGGTTTGAAAAAACGTCTCATGCAATTAATGCATAATGTCTTGTTTGTTACCTCACTGGTGGCAACATAAAATATCCCTATAAAGCTATAGTTAATATTTATTTTCCATTTTAGTTTATGGCTGAAACAAAAGAAAGTGCTGAAAGGTGGATTGATGCAATTACAAAAGCAGCAAATGCCAGTGAAATTTCCAAACGACAGAGTGAAATCATTGATAGTTTACGCAGTAGCTCTGGTGATGATGAAGACACCTCAAGCTTATGTTATGATGATGATAAAGATAATATTAATAATGTACCTATAACAACTCCAGCTGAAAATGAAGAACTCTATGATGATGTCAACCAAGGTGAAGCTGAAAAAGTTTCAGCAAACTCTGAAGAGGAAGACTATGAAATTCCTGGGGCAACAGATGCACAGGAAAATGACTCCCCAGAACTTTATGAAGCTCCAGCAGAAGAGACACAACCAGAACCACCTTCACGTTATCCAAAACCTCAACCAATTCCACCACCTGATGAAGAATATGAAATGCCTGAGATACAGAACAATACTGAAATGACCTCAACCCAACCTCCACCAGAACCAGAGAGACTAAACCCACCAACAGAGGACATTCCAACTGTTAGTGAAGAGGAAGAAGAAATATATGATGATATTGTACAGCCTATTCCAGGTTTGTTGGTTGGTTGTTGGTTGGTTGTTGGTTGGTTGCAGGGGCAGATCCAGGATTTTGCAAAGGGGGGGTGTCCCAAATAGGCCTCTTGAGAGATGAAGTCACATCCAAGATGGCAGCCTCCTAACCATGGAATCTGGTGACATCACAAATTCAGTTTTGCGTAAGAGTAAGTATGGTGCTAGGGGGGTGTCTGGTGCACCTATGGAAACTCCCTAGATCTGCCCCTTGGTTGAAAGGTTGGTTGGTTGGTTGGTAGTAAGATTATCTTCTTTGGTCTAAGAAACTAGACAGTTAACTTCAAAATAACCACCTTGTATTTAAAGCCACAAACACATAAGGTGGTGGCTCCACACTTTATAAGGTCGACACCCCTGTAGTCCAGGCACTACTAATACATGTATAAGGTGGCCATAATACAGCAGGGTGGCCATACATTTAGAATAGAATCTTCAAAAAGAAATACATTGTAAAACTGTACTCATTAAATGATTTTGGTTTTATAGAACCAGCACGTCCAGCAGTGGAATCCAAACCACCCATCCCTGAAAGAAACAGACCACTATCTCATGACAGTAAACCCTCCCCTCCCTTGACACCACGTGTGGCTGGCAAAATCCCCCTACCCCCAACTCCTCCAAAAGCAGAACCTCCAAAACCCACCATTCCACCAAGAGCAGGTCCACCTCCTAAAGAGGAAGCAGAATCAGAAACACCAATAGCAAATCATTTACCACCACCACCACCACCACCATCCCCTGAGCACACATTAGAAAGCGAAAGTCCCCTTCCATCACCACCCCCTGAGGATAAAATAGAGCACAAAGCTCCACCACCACCACCACTCCTTGAGGAAAAAACAGAAGAACAAGTAATTGACTACAGTAGTATATATCAAGCATTATGGGACTGTAAGCCTGACGCTGATGATGAGCTTCAATTCAATCGTGGTGATCTCATCTACATATATGAAAAGCCACATTCTGATTGGTGGATTGGTTCCAAATATAAACCGCAAGGCTATGAGACCAGACTTATTCCCAGGAATTATCTCACTGAAGCTTATAACATGTAAAGACTATAATTTATTCTAGCTATCAATTTTATATCTTTTAATAACAATTACCAGTACCTACATTATTGACATGTTAAACCATATGGCTTGCACTTATAATATTAGTTATATAAATAGACAGTATATTTTATAAATAGCACGTAATAACACTAAATATGCGTAGTTGACTTGTGAAGAGAAGCATAATATTGGTTTTATGTCAGATATATATAGGTCAAAAAATCACGCCTAAATCAAGTCAATGCTATTTATGTGTGGCTCCAAAAAATATCCAAACACCCCACAGAAAAAAATAGGATCCCTGTCCCAAAGGAATGTCAAATTTTTTGTTCTTATCAACTCTGAAAATTTGTACTTCCTCTGGCTCTCACTTCCCTAGGAAAATTTCAGTTCCCTCAACGGTGGATATTCTGGAACTACACAATGTCAAAAATGTCATTTTTTTACTTTGTTTTATAGTTTATAAAATAGATGTCGTAGTGAGAATTGTAAAAAGACTAAACCACATTCATATATTCTAAATGAAGACATTTTTAAGTGTATATCAGTGCAAATCAATCTGCTATTGAATAACTTGATGATAAAAAAGCCATTATATATAATTATTTTTTACAATTTTTAGAAAAGCATCTTTTGTATTGTAAACAGCAGCACCTATTTTTCATAAATAAAACTGTAATTTTATAAATGCTCATACGATATGTCGTCTTTGTTTATAATGTCATTGTTATTAATAGTCTGGGGTTTTTCTTCTTCTTTTGCTATTGTCATTTGATGCTTCCATGTTTTGTAGAAACCGTAAAAACCAAGTTGTTGTTTCCTGATAAACACTCTCTTTTTTAATTCCCTTCTGCTTTGTTTGTCATTCTGTCAAAGCAAAGTTATGGATAACTAAATACTCTCTTGTCACTCTCTTCAGATTTAATGACAAAAAATCAGCAAATGTGTCAAGATGAGGACAGCCAGATCAGACGCATTGTCTAGATGTTGTCAAAGTTTGGTGAAGCAACCATGATTGTCTTTAAATGTATTTCATTACAAATTGGCAACCACTCATGATAATCTGGGTTGCAAACACCAAGCAAAGTAAAATGCTATCATGTCACAAAATGGTTTCCACAAAATTTCTTAATATTTCACCTGTCCAATCTCTTACAACTACCAAACCAAAATGCAAGTAACATCTCCTCATTATAATAATTCTAGTTAATGCTACTATGTGGTTTCAAATAATGGTAGGGCGGGGCACTGGAAGGAAAAAGAGGATGTACTATCTGTCCCTAAAGATTAATTACTTGACCCAAAATATTACATTTTATCATCAAGTGTATCTGCACTTTACACCTGTTTCAAAAAATGTAGATGCATGGCCGATGACCTGAATCTAAATCTGTAATAAATATATATGCATAATATCGTAGAATTCATACTTATCACTTTTTTTTGCAATTCATTCCAAGTTTGTACCAACAATTTCCTTTGGTCTCACTCAGATTCAGATACTGTATCAGACTGTTTACACTTTTTGAAACAGGTATATATTACTTGACAGTGTGTCATGATAATCTCTACTCAGATTAGGAAAACTTACATTTGAATCTCTCTCATGGTGAGGCTTAACAGTCTCATCCAAAATCTCAAGCACTTGGTCGGTAGGAATAACATTGTCTTTCTTCATTTCCTGAAAAGTTGAAGGAAAAACAATGGGATGACACCACTTCAATGTAAACCACAGAGTTGCCTTTTCAATGTTGCTTTTTTTACTTTGTATTTGCCAAATTAAAATGAAAGAGGAAATAAATCGTTTCAGTTACATCAATGTCAGTCTCAACTGCATGTAATTAATGTATTCCTTGTTATTTTAGTAACAGCCTATAAAAATGCAAGAAATGCACACAAATGAATCAGGGAGGTGTGAATAAACAAAGCAAATACTTTCAATTTCTATGGGCTATTGTTCAAAGTTTTGAATATCTTATGCGAAATTTGAATTTGAATATCTTATGGGAGTTTGACATTGAGTAACATATAACTGTGAACTGGTCTATTTTATCTTTTTTTTATCTTGTCTCATCCAATATATACTTGAGACAGAAGGGATTTACATCCACCCTGGATTCACTGCCAGGGTCAGAAATATATGCTGTCTATCAAACCTTAAGTAATTCTGTCAAGTACTGAAAAGCACCATGACGTATAGCTGTCTTGATCAGTTTTGTATAAATTGTGACATTGGGAGTAAAGCCCTGCAACTGGAAACATTGGACTATTAACAAGGATGTGATGATGGGGATATGATAATAATAATAGTAATATATAGTAATAATATATAATAATAATATAATAGTAATATATATACAATTCTTAAAATCTCTGTGTCTCTCCACTTTGATTTAAAGCATTCAAATTAATTTAAATTAATTTTTAATAATTATGAATATTTATTTATTAAAAATCAATTCTTAATAATTTAAATTAATTTGAATGCTGTAAATCAAAGTGGAAAACACAGAGATTTTAAGAATTGTATATATATTATTAAACTAGCCATTTCTAATAGAAAGTGAAGTGCTGCGAGCAGAAAACAGCTGGTGTATCCACGTTAGCAGAACTGTTCCCCTAAAACTCACGAAAGTACACCGCTTTCTCTGATATCTATGAAATGTTTCTTGTCTATCTCCTGTGCGTTGTGTGACGAACACTGCTAGTTGACCTTCAATGTTGAACTACAAAACATAATTCTCCAGGATCAGTGTTGGACACACACAGTTCAAAATATTTAGCACTTTGAGTAAAGCAATTTTCAGGAATTTTTCAAACAATCACAAACGGCTAGCGTTGGCAATGATTATAAAACTAACTGATTTTAAAAGCTATAGTTGCACGTTGCATCACAGTCAAAGATGCCGCATTAGACATTTGACGCTTTAGATCAAACGAATGATAAATACAATTCCATCACATACAAAGTATAAAATTTTCTTTCATAGAGTAACCAAATATATTGCAGAGATTCTGAGCGCGACCTCACTTCATACTTAATATTATCTTGGCTTGAATTGATTCTGCCCGTAGACGAGCTTCGATTCGAACAGTAACACGCAAAATGACCCGTAACAGAACATTGCCCTCTCGAAAAAATATCACTTAGCATTTTGTGACTTTCTTTATACTTCGAGAAACATAAAACCTCTCGAATGGAATCGCACAGGAATCCCAATTCATCCCTGTGACGTCAAGTTCGCCATGAACATACCACCGTACATAAAAATCGAGTTCGCGGATCAATATTAAGGTGACGTCATTAATCGCACAGGAATCCCACACCAAGAATAGTGTTGCTGCTCGCTTCGCTCCCAGCAATAATATCTTAATGATTTTACAGTTATTTTTTTACCAGCTATGCTGAATATTAATTTTATTGTATTTAAATAAAGTCATTCATTCATTCAATGATTTTGTTGTAAATTATGATAGTAATAATGATGATGATGAAAGTGATGATGATGATAAAAAAATCAAATCTTTTTGTTTATCCTCAGATTTCATAGCAAATACTGCTAATATCTCTGAGACTCATTCACACTTGCAGACTACTACATTTAATATGTACTCTATATAGAGCGATAACACTAAAACCATGAAACAAGTACTAACTAAAAAGTACAAATAGTACTAATGAAACAATAGAAAACAAAGGGTTTTGCTACTATTTGTCTCTATTTAGTTGCTAAGTTATTTCACAGTTTTAGTGTTATTGCTCTACAACACTCAACTCATGTTGATTTTTGCTGAGGGAGGAAAAACTGGAGAACCCACAGAAAAACCCCTCATGACATGGGAGAGAACAACACATCAAACAAACTCACATATGATCCAGCGTCTCAGCCGGGACTTGAACTCGGACCTCAGTGACGAGAGGCAAGCAGCTTAACCACTACGCCTACCATGCCACCCAATCATGATGATGATGATGATGATAACAAGACAAAGATATTTTCATGAAGCATCATGTTTTCAATACTCACTTTCATTTCTTTCAACAATGCAAATCCATCTCCCATCTTTCTACAGCCTCCTGCTAGACTGGTATAGATTTTCCTATCAGCAAACACTCCATACTCATCCTTGAACATTTTAATATATTCCTATAATATACAAACAAACTACAGTACATCAGTCATATATCATTCAAATGCTTTGGGTTTCCTGTGGTATCTTAGCCACAGGAAGCCCAACTATCTGGGCAACTGAGCAAAAGGTGCTTTGACAATTTAAGTAGGTTTAACCTCTTCTATTCAAAAACTTATACTTTATAACATAACATGGCATGGATTTTCTGTGATATTCGATCCTGATGAAACAGTCATAGGTTTAAAATATCATGCACAAGCCTTGTAAGTGTTAGTATTTCATGTAAGACCCTTTTACTGGCCCTACCCTAACCAATCACTATACTTTTCAATGTTTCAGGACACTTCATGGGGGTTTACATGAAACAATGCACCTTTTAAGAGACAGGTTAAGACACAGACATGAATGACTAACCAATGCTTTGGTAACATCTCCCCAAAAAGCTCTTCTTTTGACTAACACATTCAGTATCAGTAAATCAGGCTCAATATTCCACTCTTTAAGAATGTGCAGAACATAATCCTCTTTTTGAATATCCATGTCAGCAACTTGGAGAAGAAGATGAAATGTTCTAATATCTGGTATTACTTCATTAATAGCCATTAACTGGAGAAAATCCTCAACTCCTGAAAATATACTGGATTTAACATCGACATCCACATTTGGCAAAATGTCTGACATCTCATATTCTCCAGTTGGAAACTCATCATATCTTGTTTCTTGATTACTCCTATCACTAGGACGGCTTCTTGAGTTTCTCAAGGCTTTCAGGATTGCATTGAATACATAAATATCTGGCTTTACATTGTGTAGTTTCATTTCTTCTAAAATCCACTGCATTTGATTAGAATTGTTATCTTTTGCACAGACTGATAACAGAGTTGAATAAGTACGGCTGTCAGGATCAAGTTTCTGAGCGCATATATCATGATAGATGTCCATTGCCAATGAGAGACTTTGAGCTGATGCCACAGCTTTTAATGCAGCATTATAGGTTATTATATCAGGTATAATATCTTGTGAGTTCACACTGGACTGAAATTCTTCCCAAAGCTGCAATGTCTGTGTCAGTGCAAGCTCTGGTGATGACAATTCACTACAGATGTGAAAAAGACTTGTATATGTGTATCCTGTAGGCTGGAGGCCCATCTTTTTAATCTGTAAAGAATACAAAAGAGTTTAGCAAACAGTTATGGATGCCCACATTGTGCTCCATCGTGTTAAGCATAATGGAGCATAACAGTGATCCTGTTGAAGCATAATAGTGAACTTCCTTGAGCATAATAGCATAAAAGTGAGGAATTTGACAACCCCAGAAACAGCATACAGTTACCATGGTAACCTGGATATATATAGTAAAGATGCAAACTGACCCAAAATTATTATAAGAATTGCATGCAAAAACAACAATATTTTATGCAACCTCTAATAATGATTTCATCTAAATTGAAAAGTTTTCATCTAAGTAAACCTCTTTGGAAAATAGGATTTATATTTATGTAGGGGATTGTTTGAAATCACTTTATGATTCTGTGTGCATGGTATCCACCCCTATCCCCTGTGCATTGTGGAAATGTTAAATGAATTGAAAAATCACTCAAATACAGGGTACTCACATTATTGTAACAATGAAAGGCTTTTCTCATCTTCCCCATCTTTCCATAACCAGCTATTAGAACATTAAATACTTCAACTGTTGGTTTGATGTTCTGTTTTCTCATGGTATTAAGCAATTCTTGTGCTTGGTCAACCTGCAATATCAACACAATATTTTAGTACCTGACAACAAAAAATGTCAAATCCCCCTGGGTATGCCTGGTCCCCCTCTCCTGGAACTAAACATTGACAGGTGCATAATTCAGCCCTTTTGCTGCAAGGAAGGGTGATGAGCTACCCCAAATTTATTTCAGCAGAGCTCACCTTATTTTCTGACACCAAGTAGACCACTTGCTTTATATACCAATCCTTCTTGTTTCTATCAGGCTTAGAACCCATTGGTCTTCTCACCCACTGTTGCTCAGTGCTATTACCAAGATCACTAAACAGATATCTAGAGGGTCTAACAACAGTATTGCCTCCCTTTTGGGCTACAACGAATTTACTTTTATCGTGCTTTCTTCTAGACTGTCGTATAGTAAATTTTATATCTTTTTTATCGTCGTCAACGTTTTCGAAGTCTGATTTCCAGTTCTTTTCTGAACTTTTACTTGAAGTGAATGTCCTTGCATTTAAAGTTATACACCTCCTAAAGCTTTCATTCCTTTGATGTTTACAAAGCAGCACGTTCTGCAACAATTTTGATGGCTTTGTACAATAAAGCCTGCACAAAAACAAGCTATTTCTCACTCTTCCAAAACGTGCAAACACGTTCGCCATCTTGTTTTCATGGTGTTAGCCGCTGGAATTTGGTACTGTGGGCATGCGCTGTGAGCCTGCATGGTATTCTGGGTACATACCAATAAAGTGCTCGAGTTCGTGACAAATATGACAGTTGACGCCGAAGGCAAACAGAGCCAGATAAAATATAGTTTGGTTGAGTTCAAGGACCAAGGTTATAAACAGGTAAATAAGAGATTCTTCCTTGTCTGCATTCATGGCTGATTGTCAAAATTTTGTCCAAATTTATTTACACTTAACTTCGGTTTGAGGATTTCGTGTAATCCTGCCACAATTGGGACGTAAATGATAGGGCCAAATCCTCTTGACAACTTTCTTGTCCCCTCAAAGCTCATATAAGCAGAATTTCAAGTGGTTTCTTAAATCCTATAAATATTTTTCTAGCACAAGGGGTAATATTTTGCACTACGGAGTTTGTACAATTTTGTTTGCAATAGACTTTGTACACTGAGTAATAGTTGTGTGACATTTTGTCACGTTCGAAAGAATGACGGTCTTCGCGATGATTTACGATAATCACTCTAAGATACTAGTAAAGTGAGACGCATTGGAATCTAAGTAAATTTTTCAAGCTAATATCTTCCCTTCTAACTACCAGAAAGGCACCTGCTAGAAATAGTTTTCAGTCCCTCCTTGAAAAATGACAACTCAACAGGGTGCCTTCCAAAGAGTTGTTTACCAGCCCGTAAATTCAGACAAAACTAAAATCAGCCCGATTTGAATGAAAACCTTTTCATAGCACGCGCGGCACCTCTATATCTTGCATGCTGGCAGATTATTTTGGATAGGGCACGCTTATAAGTCTAACAAATCTTCTGTTGACACGATTATATTTACGGGTGCCGTTGCAAAAATTGGCCCGCGTGCCCAGGGGGCACCGCGGAAATACGTTTTCGATCACTCTGTTGTACTGGTCAGCGGAGTCTCACCCTAAACTACACTTCAGCCGGCGTTTTTATTCATTTTACATTTGGAAAAAAGTAACTTTAAACAATAAATAAACGATAATGAGTCAATAAAAATTTCAAAAACCTACAATGAGTCTTTTCATTGTCTACAACCTTTCTTAGTTTGGTGTCAACAAGAACGAAAGCGAATTTTTTCGACAAACAAATGTCAATTCAACTCGCTTGTTCAATCGTAGTAAACAACACTCAAGCGACTTTTCATCAACTATACTGTCGATAAAATCTCAAAACTTAGCCGTAGGACTCAATACTTAGGCCTAATACTTATGTAACAACGAGTTATATAAATTTTATATAACATATATCTTGCACAAGAAAAATTATTCTTGCACACAATGAAAACAAAGTGATCAATCGTTGCCATCGTAAATTGACGACAGCACTACTTCACTTAGGTCGTCTTCTCTCTCGGTGCAGGTAGCAATGCTGTGCTTTTTTGCAAAAACAAGGCAGTCATCACATAATTGTACCGGTATTTTAAGAATAAACAATGAAGAAATTCACAGAAGTGGGCAAATCCCGTTGAACGAATACCTTTGTCAACACCACTACGATGAAATTCGTCGTCGTAACAACAAACGATGTTCCTGTCCATCAACTTGGGGTCATTCAAAATCACTTCATCCTCATCCAATTCCATCCAAATATCACCCACTTTTAGACCAAGCTGGTGAAACTCTAGATAATTACATACCTGGAACTCGTTGGTGCAATAAGTGTCATAAAGAAGCCCCGAAAAGATTCTTGGAGGATTCAGAAAACAGGTCAACAAAACAACAAAAAGTAAGAATTTCAAAAATGCCAAAATACTATTCCCCTTTGTAATAAAAAAAAACTAAACTAAATATCAACATGAATATGTACAGATAACTGAGAACGAATTGCATTTGGAGAGAGATTATGAAAAGAAAAAAGATGAACACCTTCAGGTATTGTTGTTTTATATATTAATTGATACAATTTTCAAAACATTTTAAAAATATACACAGTTAACCAGAGCAAACTCTGCCCTAAAACTATTATGTATTTTTTAAAACAATAATCCAGGAAGAAAAAGAACATTATTGGAAATTGTCAAATTGTTCTTGTGGACCAGTTCTTATTGGTGAAGATGGAGATGCTATGTTAGAAAATCCCACGTGGGAAAAAATCCAGTTGAAACTAAAGGGTAAGCTATCTTTTATCAATTTAAAAACAAACCAAATTAAAACAACCATGGTAAACAGAACATAGAACCAATGTATAAATAAACAACAATTGAATGACTGAATTAACAATACAAAAGTTAGGTTAATTAATTAATTTATATTGCATGATTAATATTGTAATTTCCTAGAACCAACCTTTGAGGCCAGCCTAATTAAACTTAGTAATATGGTGGACAAACATGAAGACAGAGAATCTCTGGTTGGGCATGAAAACATGAAAGCCTTTGTACTATGCCATGCCCCAAATGTATACAACACATTACTAAACAGTATATCAAATGAAAGACAAGGAGCCAAAAGAATGGTTATGCAAGAAAAAAGAGTAACATCATTGATTTGGCACTTATTATACTTCAGGTAGTCAGAATACTTTGATGCATGTATTTGGATTTGCATACTTTTACAAAAATACTGACCTTTGGAGGAACAGTTGAATGACTATAACAATTTCTAATTATGCAGGATGGACCATTTGAAATTTAATAATTATAAAATTAACTGAAAGTATAGTTAATTATGGTTTGGACATTTGCATGACAATAACTTCAAAATCAATTAAACAGAAATCAAAGACATGGACAGTTTCAAGATGAGAGTTCTATTTTCTTGGAGCTTCATGGGTTATCTTCAACTGGAATGTCAGCAGGAACAACCCTTGGGTTTTCAAGGAACCCTAAAACAAAAACACAAAAGAAGCATGAAATTGCCATGACTCATACAAAAAAAGTACAAGATAAATTGCATCTCATGATGAAAAAGGTAATTTCTTTCTTATAGGTTAAAGATTGTATATGATAACTTAATAAACTGCTCAAGGAGGTTCTGAAATGTCAACTAAACCAGTTAAAATAGTATTAATAATGTTCATGAAGAACTGTTTGTAGGGGAAAGGGGGGAGGGTAATAATTATTTAACCTTAATGATATGAGGTTGAAGCCAAACAAATTTCTACAAATCAAATACAATTCAATACCTAATTGGCAAGATACTAAATATAATATTTTTGTTTTAAGGGATCCTTTCTTATCCTGATGATTGATGATTTCCATAACATCAATGTCATTAAAACACCACAGGGAAGACAACTTTCCAATGCTGTACACATGGCAACTCTACTTCTGGATGTACAGAATCACAAACCAGTACAACGTCCTCAAAGTATTCACAGAGATGTCGTGGTGCAAAAACGTGGTAAACAACCACAGACCTGCAGAGGTGGTATATGCAGCAATGCTGTAATTGAAGAGCTTCAAGCATTTTGGCCACAGTACTGCCTTCACACATTTTTGGAGAATCTTCCTATGAATTACAGAGAAGTAAATCCATGTTTACTCAAGAAATCATTAAAAGAGCTTAGGTATATTTAAGGAATAGAAAACGTGTGTACATGTCTCTGTACTGTGATATAAACATGATGGAAGATGTCTTATATCACAGTGCAGAGACATAAGTGATTGTTTTAAGTGACCATTTTATATTGCTTTTATAAAATATTTTTGACATTTTATGAGCAAGCTATGTCTCTGTGTTCTGATATAAACATGGTAGCCAGCCAATCAGTGTGTACGTAACATCTCAAATATTTTATAAAACAACATACAAACTGTTTGTATGCACACAATTTAGAATATATAATTTGATACATTGTGTACATAAATTGATACTTGTATCTTACCTGTTCCTGGTCTTATTCTTCAGAGTATATGCCAGGGAAGATAAACAGGAATGCCAGACACTAAAATCCTCTGTGTTGATAGATGAAATTGAGCAAGATCTACACAGTTTGCAGAACTACCAAGAAACACACCAGTACATTTTTCAAGATTTACCAGAACTCTCCACATTTTTGCAAACTAATGTCCTCCCAGTTGTTGGTGATTGGCCCACTTGGTATTTTCACAAGAAAATAGTATGTCATAACCCAGAGGCAGTCTCCATGGTGCCAGAACTTGGCCAGTTTCATGTCTATCTTAATGGAAATGAAGATATCATTGTCAGATACCACACTATCTTCAATGAAATATACAAAGCTGTTTTTGGTCAGAGAAAAAATTTACCAGAAAAGCCAAAACCTGACAAAGTCACGTTGTGTATCACCCTCGCTTTTGCAGGATGGCTGCAAGTTCGTGATCATGTGATAAATGCATTTGGAGAATGCAAAGATGTGGAGTATGCTTGCCTCTACCACCTTTTTGATGAACTCATTCCATTAAACTTCATGCACTATCCAGTTATTGTGAAGGGGGGTAACTTCAATCATATTCAAGAAGCAATGAAGCGTCTATCTCTGATGTTTATAGCAATGGACAGACATCACTACAACAAAGCCACAATGTCATGGATAAGTGATACCAAATATCAGAGGAATACATTCCCAGAGTACTTCCAAGCAAAGCAAGATTTATGCTCAGTTATCACCGAAAAGAAAGTGGAGACCTTTCATTCCAAATTAAGAAGCCGCATAAGCAAGAATGATAAGGCCCCCAAAATCCAGGAAACAGCACGTCTGTTGGCAAGGTCAAATTTTGAAAACAATTTTTTTGAGCAAGATTACATAAATGGGTATCAACGTGGTATCAGTGATCAGAATTTGCTTCTCTTGACTGGTAATAATGATTTTTATACATGTGTTTACCAATACCAATCTTATAATTAATTTTATACATTTTATTTCAGGTTTGACAGCTGAATGTATTCTTGAGATGTTTGAACGAATTGCCACAAATCTTGGCCAGTCAGCAAATTTGCCAAGACCTTTAAACCGTAAAGGAAAACCATATGGTAAATCCAGTTACTATCTAGCAAGTTTTGATAAGCCATTCAATAGAAAGAGCCTTCCTCTTGGTTACAGATGGCCATCATTTGAACCAAATCCCCACCTTGACTGTGATTCTGATGAGTGCCAATCACCATCCAAATCAGACATCAAGCGACTTACATGTGGTCATACATTTCACTATATCTGTTTGGGCAACAATGGCTGTACGATTTGTCTACCAAACTTAATAAATGATATCACACAGCTCTCACAGTCTTGGAACGAGCGGTTAATGGACCACGATGAAGGTGATGACAATGGTAGTGATGATGATGATGATAATAATGATCCTGATGATGACGACAGCACCTCACTTCAGCCTGTAGAAGGTTCAAAAGATTTTAAATATTTCAATTCTGAGCTTTTCAAAGCATATGTTGTAAATAAATCTTCAAAAATGAAAGACATTGTTAAAAAATCAAAACAACTTCACGAGGAGTAGAGTACAAACACTGATAAAGTGTGCAAAATAAATAACACTATTAAATAGTATTGCTCTATTCCATTGTTGAAAGTTATAGCATTTGCAAGTTTTTAGTGTTTGCACTCTAAGATATCTTCTGTATTTTAGTGAATAAAAAATAGTTTTTATCTAGTTTTCAAAGAGTGTCGCTACACGATATAAGCTTATGAAATAATGGCCGAGTGCTGAAAACAAACGCCCGATTTTCCGTGAATGATGTTATTATAAGCAGCTTGTAAATAGTTTCGTAAATTGTACATATGTAAGATAAAAAATAATAGCCTATGCCATTTATACTGTAAATAATTGATACTAATTTGTTTTAAAATCATTTATTAATAATTACCTGTAAAAAGACAGTAATAAACAAATATTAACTTCTGAACTCACCTCACGAAGTTAGCTATCCCAATATTCCACGAAATTATGCAATCATCTAGCAATCTTTGAAGCAACCGAAACTATTTAAGTTCCTTTTCGCTGAAATAAGAATATTTTTTCCAATGCATCTTATTTTCTTGCATATAAATCGTTTTCAACTTCGAAATTCCTGATGGAATTCTGTCAACAAAAATGGCCGACTCGGCGAGAATGAAGAAACCGCTGATCAAAAGGAATGACGTCATCAAAACGTATTTCCGCGGTGCCTGCCCAGGGTGTCATGCCATATAAATGTTGTTGTGGAAGTTAAAATAACAGTATAAACCTGTCGAAAATAATATATTCACTTCAAGTGGAATCCAATGTGAGTTCCCATTAATAAATCATTTTATTTGTCGTCTGCAATGACTTCTTTCTCATAAAATATATAACGTAAATAAGATTGTGAAGTTTTCCCCTAGAATTGTCTTAGTTGGGTTTCCTCAAAAAACCTTGGAACCCCGCCTTACCACCACACCGTTAATACGGCCACCCCCGCTATTACGGCCAACACGTTTTGGCCCGGCCCTAGAGATTGCACTTAATCTCTTGTAGAAAATACGCCGTTAATACCGTCACCCCGTTATTACGACCAGTTTTTAGACGGGAGGTACGCACGAGTTTTTGTTAAAGATTGCAGCAAAGTTGCACTAAATTTCGAATTTTCTGCGACATAGCTGCGACTTATTGGGCTGGAACAAGAGACCATAATACTGGAATCGTAGTAAAATCGCCGGTTGATCACACGCGCGATAAAATCGTCGCTCTTGTCGCGCGACAAAATCGCCCGTGTAACCAGAGGGTCTGAATGGGGTTTGCTCTGTTAACTGTTAACTGAGAATTAAATTAACTGTTAACTGAGAATTTTTATTTTTCAAAGTTGTTAACTGATACTAAAGAAATAACTGTTACTGTGATTTGCATTTCTGAAGAAAAGCAGCAGCATTTAAAATGCTGTTTTAGAACTACCTTTTAGCTTATTCCACGTCCGCATTGTGGCCCCCGGGAAGGGCCAGTAACAGTCACCGAGAACCAGTTGGTTAAAATGAAATCTGAGGTGCTAATTTGCCAGTCTTACAAGGCCTGTAGGCAGGCTAGTCTTGCAAAGACAACGTGACCCGTCGAGGGCAGAAGTTAGTTCATGACGAAAATAGTCAAAGTAATCGTAAGTTTTTATCGACAAAATGAGGATAGTGCTTTTGAGAGACACAAAAGCAGACAGAGTGTCAGTTAATGAAGAGTTAACACAGTTTGCTGAACCGAAGAAACATTTAAAAGAATATTTAGGCCTGCGAGAACAATAAGCTGAAGTTAATTATACCGCCTGTCGAAAGTCGGGGGAAAAACCGAAAATTTTGCTATCGTCACAGTAGACCATCAGTGGAGACTTGAAGTGCAAAATTTGATTGTAGATGAATCAAGCGAGCTATAAACGGTAAGCATGTAGCTTGCGTCACATCGCATGTGACGCAGGCTGTAAGCATGAGACGTAGGAGCTATATATCAATATATCAATTTGATCGTTAATCAGTTGCAATCAGGCCGGCTATCGAATAATGCTTGTCATGAGCTCAGCATTCGGTTCTTTGTTGTTGTTGTTGTTGTTGTTGTTGTTGTTGTTGTTGTTGTTGTTGTTTTGACTAGCATTATACAAACAGCAGATCTCTGGTACCTTCCAGGATTCTATCAAAATTCATTACGAATTTCTGACCAATAAATGGCGTAATTAACTCGTGGATCTACAGGTAGCTCAGTCAAGTACATCTGTCTGGCTCAACACTGTAAACATGTGTAAAAGTCTGAAAATTGATTAACAATGACAAAACAAAGCTTACCAACTAACTTATTGAGTTTTCATTTGTACGGATTTTGAGCAAAATCGCGCAAGTGCAATTACAGCGATGTGAAAATAAGCCCAATGGGTGTATGTGCAGTCATCTTTATTTAGGAGAGCGCTCGGCCTATAATCTGCTGTACTTTGTCCAAAAACTCCTCCGCAGAAAAATTCGCACCAAAATATCCCTGAGGGGCTTATTCATCCTAAATTATACTAGCACTGTTTATTTGATGGCGGCAAAAATTATGCTCTTTTATCCAAATTATGCCAAAAATTATGCCAGCACAACTGATCGCGAAAAGCCTACTGTAGGAAGGTCAACGTGATAATGAAAACCTGTAGCTCGGATACTAAATTAATCATTAAATACTATGCGAACCAAATCGAATTTGGACACTGCCCTTGACGAAAATCGAACCATTTTATTTTATCTATTTTTTTTTACCTATGTAATCTTAAGAAATTAGTTTCTTTTAATTATTAACACGAGTTTAACTGATAACTGTGAAAGCTAGGTCCAATATTTAACTGATATATGTTGACCCCCCATTCAGACTCGATCTCTAACGCAGCCCTTTAGACATCACGGTGCGGTACGGCGCGGTCCGTTTCACACTCATACGAAATCTGCTCTTACTCTTAATTTATACACAACATGTTCACTGAAAGCGCAAGTGTTTTGAAAGTATCTGTGTTTTCGAAAAGTGTGCTGTCTACCTGCCGGGTCTTTCTACTGGAGGGGAGGGGTGTTATCCTAAAAAAGAAAGCCAATTAAACGGGGTTCAAAATTTCGCTGCGAGTAAAATGACCGCTACGAGTGATTTCTGCGATGAGGGGAGAATCTGCTTTAGCTTGCTTTGGTCTATTTTGTGGTAAGAAAACTATCAGGTATAGGATAGGAGGCAGCATGGCCGAGTGGTCAGAGCGTTGGTCTCGCAATCTGGCGGTCCCAGGTTCGATTCCCGCTCTGGCCACTAGCTGAGACTGAATTTGTTCCGATTTTGATTAGTTCAAATTCAGTTTCTCGGCCATGCTTGTAATATAGCCAACTGGTTTGCCTCCTTGCCAGTTGGGATTCTTAATCCATTTATGTTTGATTTATATGATTTAGTTAGGATTTGTAAATTGAGCTGAAAAGCCCTGTTGAGGGAGTCTCAATCATGTATGTATGTATGTATGTAGGTATACTCGTTCCGTAAATAGTATTTCATGATGGTAGAGCATTGTTTTGCTCATGATGAATGTTTAAATAAATACTTGCGGCTTAAGTGATAATCGCAAAGGTTTTTCTAGAACTAGCGCTTTGGCAGTGGTGCTATCGTCACTCATAGTTTTATCTTTTCACAAATTAAATATACATGAAAATGATATGTTGGTTGATGTGTTTTGATTCTGGGCAACAGGTACTTACTGGTAAATCAATGTCGTAGGTTTTGTCGTACAGTAAGATTTATGAATCAAAGTTTAAAACAGCGAGCAATTAACTTAATAGTATTATATTGTTTTGTAAAACTGTAAAGTAATTGTTAACCAAATGGATGTCGTTGAAAATCCTGCAGAGCCGGCTGAGAAGGCTGCTGGAGAAGAAGAGTCACCAAACACTCCAACTAGTCAACAAAACACTTCCAGAACAGAGAGCTTCATCAAGGCAGTGCAAGACACACTCCCGAAGTCAGTTTCGTTTAAAATGGAAGAAATTGAACTCATAGACCGACTAAAACAGAAATTCAGGAACGGAACCCCGAAATCAAGTCCCAAGGACAAGCAGATTGTCGAGTTAGGTCTTACTGTTGATTTTGTGCTGGTCTACGAGGAAAGAACAGACTTGGATGAAGATGAGCTGGAAAAAGAAAATGAATGTCGTAAAAGGCGGGAATATTTTGAATCCTGGCTAATAAAAAATGGCCTATTTCTACAGCATATTGACTCTGATTTAAATGAGGTGAGAGCAGTTTGGTCATTCCGACCACATGTAATCTTGTCAGTATGTACATCAAAACAATGTATAGTACAAGTACAAAATTGTACATACCTCTTAATTTGTTAGTCGTTAGATTATTCCTCCCACACAAACACTGGGGGACTTCCTAAAATTAAACCAAACAGGTGTAGCATAAAGCTCTGGCCACTTAATTTTATATTTTCCTGGCTGAAACCGGCCGAAATGTTCCCGAACCATCGTTCTCATCGCCATTTAGTTTACAAAATTCACCCGCTGTCTACAACAATTGACCACTTAGATGTGAAGTACTGGGAATAAAAGACCTACTTCATTCGTCAAAGTGTTTTCCCTATTCATGCGTGATAAACCTCTAAAGAATTCATTTTCTTTTAGAATCATGGAAGCATTTTCTTTTGTTTTTACTCTTCAAAACATTCGTGAATATCTCATGCAAAGGAATATAATGAAGATAATTTGAGGAGTTTCAAAACAAAAGCAGATCATTTTTCGGGAGGTTTGTCACGCTGAATTGGGAAAATATTCTCACATGCACGATGGATCAGGTCGACCACTGAAAGTTGAAGTACTAGAAAAAAGTTGTACATTAGGAGTTTGAGAAGCAAAATCGCATAAATCGGAAATATAGTTCAAGGTTCCCGCCGACCTTGAAAAGTCAGGGAATTCCTAAAAATTTTCGAGGTCAGAGAATCTTTAATTTGGTCAGGGAATTTTGAAAAGTCAGGGAATTTTGTGTCGGAAAGGCAGTTTGGCTATAGAATTTCACGAACCTTAACAGCTTAAGGTTGTAGACTGACTAGCGGTGGGATAGAAATTGTTCCAGATCTGTGAGAAATGAGATTTGGTCAGTGAAAAGTCAGGGAATAGGAAATTCTGTTTTACCAAGAGATCGAGCGGGAACCCTGTTAGTTTTCCATGACGTCACACTCCAGTACCCTATCAGCTATGGTACTTTGTCCTAATTTATTTGTTGTACTTTTCTTTTTAACAGAAATACAACAAGGTATTTGTACTCATTCATGCGCCCTGGTCAGTCCTCGCGAGGTGCGCTGAGGAGATGATGATTCGAGTCCCTGTAAGCGAACCAGTATCCCACCCACCGCTGACTGGATGGAATAAAATCTACCAAGGAATATACAAATCGATGTGTTTGTTTCACCCTCTTACGTGGGGCAAGAAAACCGAAGAGCGTTACGTCAACGCATTCTTTAATAAAGACAAAGAAGATTTATTTATGAACATTGACGATAAAGAACATTTCTTCTCTGAGGTTGATCGCACCAGGATGGTCAAACGACTTCTTGATTGTGCGCATTTTACTGATGAACTTGAAGATTTCGGTATCAACCGACTTCTTTACGAACAGGCCTACCTTTCTGCGTATCCCTTGCATGGCGGGACCTCGGAGCTCCCCAGTGTTCCACCATCGGACCCCTCGGACTATACTCTTCGACAAGGTCTCCGGTACTCATGGGCTACGTTCGGTCAGTGGTACAAGTTTCAGCCTCTAAATGCAATCAAGGATTACTTGGGTGTTCGTGTGTCGTTATACTTTGCATGGTTGGGCGTATATAACTATATGCTCGTCGCTGCGGCGTTAGTCGGGATTATATGCTTCTTCGCGGGATTGGGGTCCGTGGATAACTTTGTTCCCGCACGAGAAATCTGCAACAAAAGTAATGAGAAATTATTCTATATGTGTCCGCTTTGCGACGTGGACTGCAGTTACTGGAGCCTGAGGGTAAGCTGTCGTTATGCCCGGTTGACCTACCTGTTTGACCACGAGGGGACTGTATTCTTTGCAGCCTTCATGGCTTTGTGGGCAGCGGTGTTCCTAGAAGTCTGGAAGCGCAAGCAAATAAGTCTTGCATATGACTGGGACATGATGCATTTTGAGGAGATGTTTGAACCCCTGAGGCCAAGTTTCGTAGCTGAGGTCCAAGAACGACGCCCCAACCCTATCACAGGGGTAATGGAACCCTATATCCCGTACACCGTACAACTTATCCGCCAAACGTGTTCCTTGGCTTTGGTTGTGTTCATGGTCCTCTTGGTTATAGCTGCTGTTGCTGGGGTTGTTATCTATAGAGCTGCTATTTCGGCAGCTTTGTATGCGTACCCAAATGAAGCAGTTCGTCGAGGAGCGCGTATTATTACGTCCACTACTGCATCGTGTATTAACCTTTTGGCCATCACTCTCTTGAGTTACGCGTACGACAAGATTGCGTTATTTCTAACCAACTGGGAAAATCCACGAACTAACACGGAGTTCACCGACTCTTTGACGCTCAAAATGTTTCTGTTCCAGTCTGTGAACATGTATTCGTCGTTGTTTTACATCGCTTTCTTTAAGGGTACCATGATTATTGGTCGACCAGGGAATTACAATAGGATTGGAAATGGAAGAATGGAAGGCTGTGATCCATCGGGTTGTTTAATTGAGTTGTGCATCCAATTAGCTATTATACTGGTTGGCAAACAGCTTATCTCACTTATCATGAAGTTTGTGGTTCCGTAAGTAGAGTGCGTTTGTTTCACTTTATATTATCTGTCCTTCTCTCGGAAATCCTCTCAGCTCGCTTTCTCTCTCCAAGTTTTATATCATTTAAATCTGTCCCTTTCTCCCGTCCTCCTCTCCCTCTTCAACCAGAATCAGTTTCCTGATCAGTCGGTCCAGTCTACCCACTGGTTCTCGACCCGTTTGCGATCTTCGAGTTCGTGCCGAAGTAGGAAAAAATGAATCGAGACTATTGAAAAATCGGACTACTTCTACAGTACTCGTTTCGTCTTCTCCTCTTTTCTTTTTTCTCATCCTTCTGCATGTTCGCTTCGCCTTCTCTCCCTTCTCTGATTTTCTTGATATTCAGTTCGTCTTTATCGTTGACGTCACTGTGTTGGTTAATCGGTGTCGCCATGTCGGCATGGCAAACACGCTCTCTCAAACCTTCACTCTTCTCACCCTATTATGGAACATTTCTACCTCTCCAGGGCTCTTAAAAGATGGTGGAACAGAAGACAACAAAATGAGCTACTAGAAAGTGGTGATCTTGACCAGTGGGAGAGAGATTATCTACTCAACCCTGAAGCTGAATACAGAATGTTTTACGAGTATCATGATGTTGGTGAGTCCATATCAAACATATCTCTATCAAAAACTGTCGTTCGCACTGCCTAGTCCAGTCCCAGACTCTCTTTCTTGCCGCTCCAGGACTCGCGGAGAAAGGAGAGTCCAGTATAACTTGCATGCGCAAGTCAGCTTAGTGACCACGCGATCACCACATGAATGTGGTGATCGCGTGGTTACAATTCCTAAAGTCGTCTATGGAAAAACCAACTATAATCTTTCCAGATCTTTTACCAAAGTTTGAGCAGTTACAGGCCATTTACGGATGGACAGTTGGGAAAGACGTATTTGTGAATTTTTCGATACGCGTCACTACCATATTTTTTGACAGCAAAACAAAACACTGACCTTTGCATATTGCAAGCTCTCAAAATAAAATCTTTAATCTGATTGGCTCATTTTGCACATGTGCATGCAAGTTATACTGGACTCTCCTTTCTCCGCGAGTCCTGGAGCGGCAAGAAAGAGAGTCTGGGACTGGACTATCGCACAGCCATGAAGTCTATTCCATATTTGGGCAGGCATTACCTTATTTGGAAGTCACGTAGATCTGTTTTTGTTGATTTTCCTGCAATTTAGAGCCTCAAACTGTCAAAATTCCATCAAAACTTGCAGATATTGTAGCGATGAAACATCACGAGTGTCCACCATCTTGAAATTAGCTTAGAAACGTAACCTAGCTTTTCGGTAAACAGGAAACCCAATGATTTCAAAGATTTAATAACTTCCATTTCCCTTCTAATCCGGGGCTTCTGTTTCTAAACAAAAGGCACAATGACCCAAACTCTCGCTGCTCACCCTCATAATTGTTCTATTTTTAACAGTTATTCAGTATGGATTTGTGACGATGTTTGTCGCTGCCTTTCCTCTCGCCCCATTCTTCGCGCTTCTAAACAACATCCTGGAACTTCGCATCGATGCCATAAACTTTGTGGTGAACTTCCGCAGACCAGTAGCAGAGAGGGCTCAAGACATTGGTTCTTGGTTTGGGATTTTACAAATCATGAGCAAAATTGCAATTATTGTGAATTCCTTTGTTATTGCATTTACCTCTGAATTCATCCCCAGGTATGCAGACAATAGTTAGGCTCGTTTCAAGATCGTTATTGAAGTCGGCCGCACGCCGTCTTTAGTTGAGTGATGTACATTTACAAACGTTCAATTTCAGTTACTTTTTTACCTCGGATTCTGACGTGTAAGGTAGCCTGATGTTTCACAGGCTGTGATGTACCTAAATCTGATCCAGTCCTGAAAGTGTTGTATTCCAAATAGGACGCAATGGATTCAGGCTAGTCCACCAATAAGCACAGCCCGTCTTGAAACGTGAACGATGCTGGGAGTTTTGATTTTCTAACTCCCCAGTGCGACACTGATCATGAGAGTGTAGAGCAGTTTTCGTATCACGGTTGTGGCAGGAATTTCGTATGTTTTGATAGACATCACGGCACGGTCGCGGATATGGCACGATCACGGATACGGCACGGTCACGGATACGGCATGGTCACGGATACGGCACAGTCACGGATATGGCACGGTCACAGATACGGCACAGTCACGGATATGGCACGGTCACGGATACTGCACAGTCACGGATACTGCAGTTACGGATACGGCACGGTCACGGATACGGCACGGATATGGCACGGTCACGGATACGGCATGGCGCTCTATTGGTTGACTTAGTGTTTTTCGTTGTGATTTCAGGTTGGTGTATATGTATGTGTACAGTCCTGATGGCAGTCTTAAAGGCTACGTCAATGACAGTCTCTCGTACTTCAACGTAGCAGACTTTGAACCTCAGTCCATCCCAAAGAACCCCTTTCAAAACTTGCCATATAATTATAGCCACTGTAGGTGAGTATTTCGTTCTCTTTATTTGAAGTCAATCAATCCATCAATCAATCAATCTATCTATCTATCTATCTATCTATCTATCTATCTATCTATCTATCTATCTATCTATCTATCTATCTATCTATCTATCTATCTATCTATCTATCTATCTATCTATCTATCTATCTATCAATCAATCAATCAATCAATCAATACAATCAATCAATCAATCAATCAATACAATCAATCAATCAATCAATACAATCAATCAATCAATCAATATCAATCAATAAGTAGTGATAGACAATAAATGAAGTTTAGAGCAAGGCGATTAACAAACAGATTCGATTTTTCCGTGCGTCTGTACTCCACCAGATGCACAGATGATGTCAAAATGTGCAGAGAACAAAAAAGTACGCTACGAGACGAAATCGGAAAAATAGAATCCATTTACAATATTAACCGAAACATTTCAACCATGCAATCAGAGCGCGCGTAAGATTCACTGACGTTATCTATGCGTTTGTACTTTATCACACACGGTTCTCGACCAATCAGAGCGCGCGTAATACACCAATTATTATACAATACGAGGTAATATAATGACCATCTCGTACTCACAAGATAATTGTGTTCATAGGTACAAAGAATATTTTGAGTCCAAGTACCCATACCCCTACGACCGCCAGTTTTACTACGTTCTCGCTGCACGACTGACCTTCGTTCTAGTCTTCCAGTATGTCGTATTCTTTACAGTTCAAGCCTTGGACTACTGCATTCCTGACATACCCTACCACTTAGATGTCAAAATCAAGCGAGAAAACTACATTGCAAAGAAGTGTTTATCAAAGGGTGGGGCTAGCATAACACGTGACTACGACTCTGCCGAAGCCTCATCGTACATGTCTTGTGAAAGTGTGGCAAGATTTCGTGGGGAGGGCTTGGCTGCCGAAAATGAAGTTTGATGGACGACTTGTGTTTCTTTTGTGGAACTTTAGTTGAACGAAAGTGTTGTTCAACGGCGATATCAGCCCAGATCGTGTGCAATAGGCAACATGCACGAATGCCATTTTCCAGAACAAAGCATGATGGGAAACTGAGTCCTTGCACTTTTTCATTCCCGCTGAAATAAATACAAAACTCTATCTTTGTCATTTCTTTACAGAAAATGCAAGTATTTTGCATAGCAAAATTAAAATGTTGCAAAATGCTTGTAGGTTGCTAGAAATCGTTGTTAGATTTTTTTCTGGACTCCAACTCCCAGAGTGCTTTGCAAGCTCTTAAGTACATTGTCTATTGATAATTTGTGTTTGGTATCAAGAGACCATAATACTAAGAGAGCTAAACTGGTGTTGATGTCTACGGCATGTGCTTGGCGGTTATTTTTAGTAACAAAAAGTTGAAGCCATATCGCGCGCAGGGCTATCAAACAATGGAATTGATTTTTTCGTGCGCGCAGATACGAACCGTTTCTTCTCCTCCTGGGCTCGGTTGTTCGAAACACGATTAGCGTTAACCCAGAATCAATTCTTAAGAAAACCATTCATTTCAACCAAGGATTAGCGTTAATCGCCCTTCCAACAACCGGGCCCTGCAATCAAGTTTCATTGCTTGCGCGCGCGATGGCGTCAACTTCCTGTTACTAAAAATAACCTTAAGCGCCAAGCACATCGTGCAGACATCAATCCGCAAGTTGAGCTCTCTTAGTATCATGGTCTCTTGTTTGGTATATATATCAGAACTACGTGACAGAATCTTCAAAACCTTGCTCAAATTAGCAATTTCATCATAAGCGCAAATCAACATACGCAGATTCGGAGCTTAGTGGTGTACCGCTTATTAGGAAAGCGAGTCTTCACTCATATGAATAGCAATAATCCTAGTCCAGATTCTGGGCCCTCCGTCGTCGTTCCTACTTTTCATTTGGGTCGCGTCTACAGTGTCGCGGAGGACTAACTCATCCAAATAAATTTGAAGACACAACCTTTGTTATCCATTTTCGTTATCCACTTTGAAACGGCATTACTTAGTCACTGAAAACAAAGACGGAAAGCCTAACCATAACAAAAACGACGCTTTTTCAACAGTTATCCGGACTAGTGTGGACATAGAAATGTACTACTCATTAGCAGTGTCATTTCCCATACATATAGATAAACGTGCAACGGAAGTCCTGGTTACACTGCAGCCTTTTATTGCACGGCCCCACTTATTTTGGATGGACACGCGGGTCTATTATTTTTAGCATTGCTTTCGTAATTATTAGCGTCAGAGGCTAGAGAATATATAATAGTTGTTTTGCAGTTTCCTTAGATTTGTTGTTGTTGTCATTGTTTAAACGCTCCAGTTTATAACTAAGAAGTACATCACAGTGCCATAATTGGTTCGTGTGTCCAGGTTTCGGGTTGCCGCGTTCTAGAAAGGTTAATTATTTGTTGTCATGGCAACAGCACCAGATCGACTGAAAGGAAATCTTTTTGTCTTGGGTTCCTCGATACGTGACGAGGAAATAAATGGCAAAAAATCCTTGGTTACTTATATTTTATCATCATTCTCCTAGATAAAAAAGACAGTTGTGCTTAATTCAGGCTATGAAAAGTAAACGAAAAAGAGCAGTGTTTTATTTTCCATAAATTTTAATTTTTGGAAGCAAGTGTAATTGGAAGTCTGCATATGTTACAAGTTTGTGCTTATGGCTTATATCCCACTTTTGGCCGCAAGCGTTTTTTCGAATATTTTGGTACATAAACATTCAATTGCCGAGGCCAGTTGTTATATATATATATATTATATTTTGATACCGCACCATATCGTTCTTTGTTGTCGTGAAATATTGGTATTTTAGAATGAAATAAAACACTAAAATCAAAGATCGAACTTTTTGAACAACATCAGTACTACAGGTCAGCGGAGGGCTTCAGAAAACATTTCTTAGGCCCAGTTAAAACGTCGAACTTGCCGCGTCGAATGCATTGAGGATAATGAGACGGCCTTCTTGATATTATTTGATTGGACGTGGCAAAAGTTCGACGTCTGAACTGGGCCTTAAATAGCATACTATTGAAAATAAAAAGTGAACTTAAAATAGCGAGATAAATATAAATTTTGTTGTTGTTTTCGTTGTTAAAAATACTAACAGTGCGAGCTATAAACTGATCAAAACAATCTTATCGAAAAAGGTATTTTTTCACCTATCATTTTCACAGCTTCCTCCTGTATTAATGATTGTTGAAAATTGCTAATTTACAGCTCTTTTAGCACACGTTTTCTCCACGTTCCAGTGGGAGTAACCAGCTGCCTTGTCTCAATACGGTGGGTGGATGAATGATCAATGGCGGCGGTTCTAGCTATTCTTAGTCCACGTCAAACAACACTCAAATACTCCCACGATAGTTCGCACATTTCACCAACCTGTCTCGTTAGATCTCTAGTAGTACGAGTAATGTGATATATATCAAGTATAAGGACTGCCCAAGAGCACATGTTTTTGCCTGTTGTCATCTGGACTTAAATCAGTGACTAAATCTCTACTCTGAAACCAAGTGTTTCCAATCAGATTTAATCGCGAAATGAAATAGTTTTTTAATCCTTAATTGCTAAAATTAACACATATTTCCGAATGAGTTTTCCTCCGTGCTGTTTTTATTCCGGTAACAAATTCACCTCATAATAACATATGACGAAATTATTTGTTGCCATGGCAACCGCACCAGGATTGACTGAACGGTAACTTTTGTCCTTTTCAATTCCTCGAGCTCGATACGTGACAAGAAAATAAATAACCAAAAATAATCCTTGGTCGCTTTTATTGTTCTTTTTAGTTTTCAAAGAAAAAAAGAGCAGTTTTACATAAATTAGCTCTTGAAAAGTAAACAAAAAAGCGCTGACTTATTCTACACAAATTTTAATTTTTTGACGCAAGTCGGTTTCGAATTCGTCAAACATAAATCAGGTAGATGAGTGCAAGCTAGCCCTTCTCGATGTCGGAAATATTTGAAATGAATAAGTATTCAAAGGTTAGACAAAAAATCTCTAAATAAGACATTAATTTCCTCTTGCTTCGCCGAGGATCAGGTGGCAGTTAATTCTCGATGAAGTGGCTAGCGGATGTATAAAAGCCTTAAAGGGAAAGGATTTTTTTAAGTGTTTTAATTTATTTTTGTTATGTTAAGGCTTTCGCCACAGACAGCTATAAAAAAACATATCGCATAACCCCTCTAAGTCAAACTCTCAAGCGAAACGGAAAATACTGTAGTTCGAGTTAGTGGGGTTTCCAGTTAACCGATGAATTTGAACCGGCAATGACGAAGCTAATAAAATAAAATAAATAAAATAGAATTGACTGAAAAAATTACTCAAGCTAGAGAAATTGGTTTGTGTTCGAGATAGTGAGGTTTTCGAGTAAACCGGGTTTGAGTTAGCGGGATTCAACGGTAATGACACAAACCATATATATTCTCAGTCCAACCACAAAAGGATATTTAGCAAAAAAGTTAAATCGAGGTTCGAGATTTTTCTAATTGTCTGAAACAATAGAAAAAGCTTGGTTAAGATATAAACACAGGTTAAATAACCGGCCCTTCGGTTTTGTTTGTTTGTTTGTTTTTGTTTTCGTTTTCGTTTTTTTGTTTTTTATTATTATTTGTTTTGTTTTTTGGTCCCGATTACAACTGACGCTGAAGATAAATGATTTACTGAGTATACGCGCGGTACTTGTAGTTAATTCTGCATGGTTTACACAAAAATAAAATTAAGTATATACTGATTCTGTTGTGCATACAAAGATAGTCTGTCACAAAACAATTATGTCCCACATTGTGCGCAGGTACGTGCAGTTTTACCAGTTGTATAGGAACCTTTCCTCATCACGTTCTCAAGGAATCAAGGAATTATGATGACAGCTTTAAGTTCCACTCTGCTTTAGCTCCAGGACTTCCTTATTTGCCATAATGTTCCGAATCTGCCATCATTTAGGCACTACATGCGCGCATGATGTCTCTGTACTGCCGGTGATATGAACACCTGGCGGGGAGATGTAGAAGACAAGAAAAGCAAACTTCGAACACGGGGCGATTGATTCTCCTGCTTTCAACCGTACTCTACATATTCTGAGTGTATGTATAGTTTCGTATTGCTTTTATAAGATATTTTTCGATGTTTTACTGCGAGCCATGTCTCTATCTGATATAACGGCACGGTAGCTAGCCAATCAGCGCGCGCGTTATATCTCAATTTTTTTATATAATTGGCAACCAAAAATAGAGTCTCGGTCAATATTGTGTTTTCTCCTGATAGTTTAAGGAAGTAGAAACGGAAGCAACTACATACGCAGACTCAGTGTATGCACTGCCTATTGTCTCTTTTCACACTTATTGTAGGTGAGAAATGCAACACTGAGTCTGCGTATTTTGCCTCCGCTTCTGCTTGCGTTGCAGCTCGTGAAACTAAAATCAGGCTACACGTGTAATCAAAATTGCTGGTGCGCGAGGAACATCGTTTTTTGTCCCGACAAACAAACCATCGAAAATTAGCCACGTTTAGTGCAACAAATATGAGAGAATTTAAAATAAACAAACAAGCAAACAAAAAAGAATTAAGATTAGGTGTTCGCAATTATGTTTCTCTTTCCTACCAAAGAGTTTCTAGGGGGAATTTTTGGAATGTAAAAATTATGATTACGTCCTAAGAATGAGATTTGCTGGCAGGGGTTAAACAACCATGCCGGCCAGATCAAATTAGTTTGTTTTTTGCTAAAAAGGAAAAGCTCAGAGATTTTGCCATATATAGGAAGAAATCAGATAGCCTTCCGAGTCCGTGATAAGTGACGAGACAGACAGACAGACAGACAGACAGACAGACAGACAGACAGACAGACAGACAGAGAGGAAGCAATCACACGATACTGAATACATAAGGGTCGTGAATTAACCAATCATTGAGGTCTTGCAGCTACCGCGCTTATCAGCACTAGGACAATTAGGCATAAAGAAGTTTAGAATCAGTCGCAGCTGACTGGATCTTTTCTGTCTTGCACTGAAACACACGTAGTACCTTAATACGGATAACTACTTTAGCGACTACCAAATTTAGCCATTTCTCTAAGGGAAGATTTAGCGGCTACACAAGTTGAGCGTTTTCAGGGGAAATTGAATGATGTCTTTCACTATAACTGACCAAGAATGCTGGTTTTAAGCGAGAACAAAATTTAGCGATTTTGAGGAATTAACTCAATAAAATTCGCTGAATTGTGTTGTGCAGGCACTAAAAATAGTATTCTGAAGGTATCTTTATTGGCAGATGCATACAACTTTAGTCAGACTGAACGTTTTATTTCTATTATTATTATTTTCACAAAAAATGTACTTTCACTTATGAAGACGTCTTAGCAGTTGTTTATCGGTCTGTCCAAGATTGACGTTTTAGTTCTTCCGTGTACCATCATTTGTACAGGTTTGCATGCCTTTTTGGTGTGGCTCAGTTCAGTTTAATTTCGACTCAATGAATAAGTTGGTACCCAAAACATGTAAACAATAACATGAAAAACTCCTTAAATGTATAGTTGTTAGCTGGTACGTTCCATCATTAGACACTTAAGTACAAGAGCAAGCACAAGAAGTTCAGTACAACTGTTCACGCAAGAATTTGAAGCACACACAAAAATGCTCAAAAAACGTGGATCCCTGTTCTTTTAGTAGTGAAAAACATCCTTTGAGTTTTTCATAGCTCTAAATATATTAACAAATTGTAAAGATCTACTGAAGATGATTTCAGATCAAATTTATTCACGAGTTTGTTTTCAGATTTTTCTCCTAATAAACAACAGGGTACCTAACAATGGCATATAGACCACTTGCGCAATAAAAAATCCTTTTTAAGAACTTAGCCTACATCTATGCATACACAACGCCGGATACCGGAATGACCCCACGCGCGCGGGGATCGAACGGACATTGAGAAAGCGTTTTCTGGTGCTGAACAGCATAATTTTATCTGTGGCAATATGGCAGCAACTTTAGAGTAGTTTACGGTTCTTTACGGTCTAGTTTATCCTCGAAATTCAACTATGTGGTTGGTGATGATAATGACTTTGTTTCAAACGAGCAGTAAATTTATCTAAGGGCTGTTTCAGTTAGATGGATTTTTTGAGAGTCAGTTTTGAAGGACGTAATACAAGCGGACTAAAATGTAAACAGCTTGTAAATTCTAGCCGTTAGTGACAGAAGTCAGTGATCCCACGTTTTTTTCGTTTTTTTCTTTTATGAGTTTCGATTTTTCATTGAAACACGGTACAGCTGTCATCAAAAATATCAGTTGCTTCACAGTTAATCCTTGTTATTTTATCATTTTATCAATGAATCAGCATAAACTCGTGCGTCCCACGTTGAAATCTCGTTGCTTGAAAAGTAGCAGTGACGCAAGAGTTCTCGACGTCACAAACATTGTTCAAATTTCAACAAAAAGACACTTTGTCCATCAAAATCAGAATTAACCATTGCGTCATGTTAATGTACCTAGTAATTCATTTTAAATATTTGTAAAAATTTAAAGCATTTGTACACAATAAAGGAAAAGGAAAGAAATATATACATTGGTCGACACGGGTCGGGACCGATTGACTTTTTTTTTCTTCCTTTCCTTCTTTCAAGTGGCCCAACTTTGATTAAAATTCTGTCACAATTCCACTAATTTTTTTGATAAATTAAAAGCTTTCAAAACTGAATTCAAGAACCAATTAGAATTGATTGGAAAATCGAAGTGAAAAATTCACCAGCCACTCACGGTTTGCCAATCGATCGCCCACCGTATGACGTAGCTGTTTAGGTTAATATTACGGGATGCTCTCAATGAATGAATAAGACAGCCTTCAGGCGAAGTAAATATTGAATTTCGAACCGAGCTCCAAAGAGACATGGAGCCGTTGAATCAAGTTGTGGAAACTGATGTAGTTCAAACAGATCCCAATCCTCGGGCAGAAGGAATATTTGCTGCTCAGTGCATCCTCAAGAAAAGGACTCGAAAGGTTTGAAAATCACAATCAGATCGTGTGGTTGAGTTGTCGATTTGATACAAGATCGTTCTTGACGTAATTTTGTGTTCGTTCAGGGCCAAGTTGAGTATTTAGTGAAATGGAAAGGCTGGTCTGCGAAGTAAGTAGTCATGTTTTAGCAACAGACAGTGTTTGACATTCACTCAGAAACTTATCGCTTGCTTTTTGGGATCTTTACAAGGAATAATACTTGGGAACCAGCCGAGAATATCCTCGATGGACGGCTTATATTGGCGTTTGAAAACAGGTAAAGATCATGGCGAAATTAGAAGCGTATGTCGTCATTCCTTGATCTTGTATTGTTTTAGTATTTATCAATTGCCTTTGACAGCATAATTCTAGATGTGCTTGTTGTTTTGTAGTCGAAGACGGAGAGGAAAGAGGCCTCGATGGCAGCGTGGCATTGCCACGGTAAAGCGAACAAGATCTGATACGGTAGGATTTTTCTTCTGTTACTGGTGTCATGGTTCGAGATCACAGACATTAGCCGTATGTGGTTTATTTTGAAATTGTTGTCAATAGGTGATTGTATATAAAATGGCGAATGAATTGTCCTCTGGACAATATATTAAGTTCTATTACATTTCTTATTATTTTTCGCCTCTTTTAGGTACATTTATATTTTTACATTCTAACTCGATTTTTGATGATGCATATAGGGACCAGTTTCTGCTTACTCGGCCAAATCCGGCGAGGGTTACGAGTGGGACTTTTCCTCTCAAACACGATCAAGTCTTCGAAGCGCTCGAGATAGCGAAAGCAGTGACTCAACATATAGTTTCGATGCAACTTCAGATCTTGTGACAGACGAAAATAACACATCTAGCGCAAGTTCATATTCATCTGTATCTCCCGGTCCTCCAATTGAACAGGATACAGCGGCAAATAGCGAGCTTCCTCAGCCGACTCAAGGACGAACTTCCCCTACAGACAGCCGACAAGATTATAACATATCCTCAACGAACACGAAGCAAAAAAATGAAAAAACCCAGTCGACTTTTAATATTCGGGATTTGGTTCAAACCTCTTCTCCCGACCCCCCCAAACAACTTTTTAATCTATCCGAATCCCAACCATTCACAACTGAAACTTCAACAAAAGCCTTAACAGACCAAGAGTTCCAGTGTGTTAAAGCTAAAGTTTATTCACCTAGTCAAAGTAGAGACTTTACCGTGCGTAGTATTGCTGATGAAGTTGGCCATGAAAATCGGGCAGCTTTACCGGGGGATGGTGCTATGTTGTATGACGCACCTAACATTCAGTTTCGACACAACAAGGAAATATTTCCCGCTAATTTATCAAGCACAAATGGACACCCAACAAATCAACTGATAGCAGATAAGCCGCCCGTTGTGTTAAACATGGGAATGGTCCCAGAAAAGGTGAAAGTCCGAGAGGATGATCTACCGAGGGTTTTAGCGAGCTGTAAGCAAAATGATGACAAGAAGGAAAAGATGGACACTGTTATGAAGTTTACTGGAAGCGGGAGTACGAGTGAAAATAGTGGAGTTCGTTCTAAGTCAACTCGTGAGTCTAATATAGAAGAACCCGAGAAATCGACGGAAGAGGGGTTAACTTATTGGAGCAAACCTCTGATTGACCAAATTGTCATTACTGATGTAACGGCCAATTTTGTCACTGTCACCGTCAAAGAGTGCTTGACAGATCGAGGTTTCTTCAAGGCAAGACCTAGTGGAATTGTTTAAGTGTCATTGCTCGTTGGAAAACAGGGCAAAGATAGGATATCCGGCCCGATCAAAGCCGCCATCCCTTCATTGGGAACGAAAACTTTAATGATCGATCAAGTTTGAGACAAAGTCACAAAGGTCGCGAAATTGTGTTTAAACTATAAGTTATTCGTCCGATTCAATATTAATGGGACAGGTTTTAAAGACTTTTTGGCAAAAAAACATCAAAATAAACTTCCATCACTGTATCCCAGAACTCCCAGATCAAATATAAGGTGATAATGGTTTTTGATCGTTTTGAATTGCAAGTTGACACAGTGTGGCATTTTTAAAAATAATCAACAAAACCGATAGTCCGAAGTTTAATAATTATCAGAATCAGCGGTGAAGGAAGTTTATTGTTTGAATGCCCAATAAATCGATGTATAAAATTGTATTTAAATCACAAATTTAGTATCAAAATCTCGACATGGAGGAATAAGATTTTGACGTATAAATTTCCCCATTTCATTCTGATTTTCTGAATTGAATACTGGTACAGCGTTGCTACAGTATTTGCGGAAGCTAATAAGAATTCCGCTTTCTCGACAAAACATGTCTTAACCTGAATTATGGTAGATTTTAGGTAGTTGTAAGTAGCGTTCTGTGTACAAATTGTCGATATTTTGATAGCAGCCACATTAATGGCTTTGGTAAACCAATTGGGAATCGACTGAGTGAATTCAGTAATATTTGTTTTACGTGCTCGTTAATGATTCTAGATTGAGAGATGGCTCATTATAAAGCGCATTTTAAAAACAGTAATATCTCTATTGTTTAGAACTGAAGTGGAAGAAAAATAATAGAAAATTAACTTTCGTAATCTTTTATAATATATACAACGGTTTGATTGAGAAGTAACACAAAACACCACGTAAAAAAGCGAGAAAACTGTCAAATTTGTAGTTGGGTTTTTTAAACCAGTTGCCGCTTGCCTTTTTTAGTTGGTGTTAGAAGCGAGAACCGACTAAGCCATTAAAAGCTTTATTAACAAAAGCTTCCTACAAAAGACGAATTAACTTCTTAAGACTGAGGAACAATTTGCAGCTCTACTTGTGTTAGAAACTCGTTAATGTTAAAAAGAATTGTAGGGTGAAAATCGTTTTAATAGATTGACAAAATTATATATATATACGAGTGACAGACAAAATATCTATATAAACAAGACTTCAATTACAACTGCTCAAACAGCAGTACTTTGTGATATAGTATAGTTTTAAGGTTTTAAGCCATAAAGAAGTTTTACTTTGTATAAGAGTTGCTTATTTTAGAAAGATGGGTAAAGTGACTCCACAAGATGGCGTTCTTGTTCAACGTGCATCGACGGTTTGAATCATATTGACTACAGTTCTACTGGCTGTAAAATGTAGGCCTTTGTAGGCCAGTGAAACGTGCAAAACGTTTTTATTAATAAAGTTGACCAGAATAACACCCAACAGTTTTGTCTTTGAGTTAACAAAAGTCAGTTTCAAATCAGTTTGAACAGCACTGGCGAGACAAGCCTTAGCAGAACACGCAAACTTTGTTTTAGGGATGTTTCGATCTTAAATTGTACTTTCGATTCGGTTTTCGCAATTGTGTGCGCTCAAATGCAAAAGAAACGCGTAATAAGTCATATAGAAAGTTAAGTTTAGTAATTTGGTAATTCAACTTGACACTTGAAAACGCGCTCAATATATTTGAATCTTGGGGAAGCCAAGAATTGCTGAAAGGGAGATGAAAGGATCATGCAATTTAATTGAGGAAAATGCAATGGTTTAGTCCTAGTTTATTTTGCATTTGATTATAGTACGGATCAATCCAGTTCGAGAAATGTTTAAGTTGTACTGATGCGGGGTTTTTGACTAGACAGGTGTTCGTGTGCAGTGCAGTGGAACTGACAGTTGCCTTCTCAAGTAGTTTGCGCGCCATTATAGGACCGAACTTGCAGGCAAATTCCAACCACAATCGAATGATGTATTAACTTAGACGTTTTCAATTAAAAGTACGATTTTATGAATTTAGCTTAATACTTTGTAAATAAGTACTTTTTCCACAGTTTCGGGTTTTTTTTTTGAGAGAACCGTAGGGGGGAACTAACGTATACGTTGCTGAGAGACTCAAGAATAAAGAATGTTCTAGAAATTCGCTGCAATAATGAGAAAACGAAAACAGAAAGTTCAAATACATTGGCCGAATACTATGATAATCTTATATTTTGGGGTCTTATTTCAGTTGTCATTTTCTTGAGTGAGCTGACCGAACAAGTAGAATATCGACCTGTCCTTGAGTTCAATGTTGGATAAAATTGAGTAAAAACAAAATTTAACTAGCTTTAAATGGTAATATTATGATCATTTTGTCTTCGGGTTTTCAAAATAAACAAACAACCACTTTTCATGATTCAATCACGCACGGGAGCGACTTCTAGTTTAGATAGCTGGCTCGATGTGAGTTCTTATTCGCTGTTATTATCAATTAATCTCTAACAGATTATCCTTCTAGACTTATCTACACATACGACGTTATTAAGTTTTGGCAATGTTTTGACATCAGATAATTCCACAAATTCTCCGCCGGGGAGGAACCTTCAAGACTGGCTTATTTACCGGCACCTACGCCCAAGTAGCAGCCATTCCAACAATGCAAAAATGGCTCCACTGCGTCTTCGAATCGACTGAAAAAGAAAACTACTGCAAATAGTAGAAACTGGGGACTTTGCCGCTCCATATTGAACTCTGCGCGCTCGTGTGCTTGATTAGCTTGAATAACAGTCGTCTTTTCGCTCGACAAGAATTCATTTAGAAATCCATTTCAATGTCACCAATTCAGAAGTACAATTGCAACTATTTATAAACTATTTCTAATTATAAACAATAATTATATCATCGTCATGAATTATTATATATTCATTTTCTAGAATTTAGCAGTAAGAATTTCCATTCTGTTTAGTCTGTAGACTATTTGACGCATTGTATTTTGACAAATATTGATAATAGTGGTTAATTTTGCTAATTTTGTTTAGTTGTTTCAAAAAGAACCCGACAAGACAGCTTACTTTCATGGTCGCGCTCAAACGGTTCCGAGCCGAAAGGCAAAATGAGACTGAACTCGTTGAATTAACCACTGAAAAAGGATAATTTTTATTTGTCTGACTGAACCAATATTATGCAAAGAACGCAAAACGCACGTAGTCAGTGTTAAGTGATAAAAAACGCTAGAACACTCGCGTGAAATGCATTAAACATCCATACCGCATTTGTTAAACGTAAAACTTCGAAGCCTGAATAACTCCATGCAAATTGTAATCAAGAAACATTTTCTTGTAACTCAGTAACGAGTTAATCTATTGTGAAAAATATGGTGAATATCAAAAGATACAGCAAAGGTGAAATTTTAGTTTCTTGAACATTAATGGACTAATGAATCTTTAATGAAAGAATCGCTCGGTTGGGTTTTCCGGCTGGAACTTTCTTTCGTTTCCTGCCACCAACTTCGTTCTATGCCTTCAGTATACCTTCTTCGCCCTCTCATTTCTGGTGCCGGATATTTTTGTACAATTCAATGAAACTCATTCTATTTTAGTCGCGCGTGTTTCTGACCGGACATGTAAATAAATAGTCAGTGTAACCATTTTTAACCAAGTTTCTAATTTTACCAACATAAACGTTTCTAAATATAGTTCTAATGACTTAGTGAAAGAGATAATATAGCACCTTTTAATTTCCGGTGAACTCACACAAAATATTCCCCTTCAAAATAAGCAGCCTTAGGGAAAACAGTTGTTTTTATCAATGTCGTCGAGTAATACTGTAGTTTATTGTACGTTTGTAAATTAGTCCGAGTTTGAGTCTTGGTTTTAGAAACTGTTTAGACTGTTTGTGTTACTCTAAATTTTAACAATGATTGCTAATTTATTACTACTAAGTTTCAATAATGTGTTTATGATAATTTAGTTTGCAGCTCAGTCAAACATTAATGAAGTCTAAACATGGCCTTAGTCTTATGGTTGGATGATGATCATGGTTTATGATAATGATTATGATGAATTTATAATGGCGGTGTGTGCGTATTTCACATCTCAATCGCCGTGTAGGCGAAATTTTGGAAATTTTAACTCTTACACGACCACAGTAGCGAAGCTGTAACACTTATCGTGTCTAAATATTAAATATTATCATTTATTATTATTATTAAGCTCGATATACTCTTGGACAACCTATTTATATATGGCACGGTACCTCTATATCTTGGCACGCGAACCGATTATTTTGCCATTGGGTACAGCACCCCATAAGGGCAAAGTTGTACGAAAGCGGTTTATGGCGTTAAGCCAGGGTCAAAATCAATGGTTTTCTTATTTTAACCCTGGATTAGCGCAAATAAACCGCTTTCGAACAAGCAGGCCCAAACCAACAATTTTCTGTTCACACGACGTGCCAATGCCAAATTAGGAGTGCCGTGCAATAAAACGGTTGTCGTGTATATTAAATCGGATATTAAATCTAACTCTTGATGTCAAGAGAAAATGAGGTAAGAGAAGGAATCCCTATGACCCATCATATGCCCCGTTTGATGCTATTTTTAGAAACTCGTCACCATGACCTCGACTTAACCGGTCTTACCAAGACCATTTTCGATTGTTTTCGTACTCCATTTACCCTACAAACATTATATACCCTTTTTCCACCATTGTGATCTTGAGGCAATGCGAAAGCTCGCGCGCTCTCGACCAATCAGATTCAGTCTAAAAATAGCAACAAACGTGGCATATGATTGTCCAAAGACCTAATATGCGCGATTGCTTCTCTTATCTCATCTTCTTTTGCATCAACATATATAGTAACCATTGTTAAGGATGAGTTAACTATAGCTAAATAGCTAAATATTTATTTATTATTATTTATTAGAGCGATAACACTAAAACCGTGAAATAACTTAGCAACAAAATAGAGATAAATAGTAGCAAAACCCCTTGTTTTCTATTGTTTCATTAGTACTATTTGTACTTTTTAGTTAGTACTTGTTTCACGGTTTTAGAATGGTTTTCATAAACCCGTGAAATACACTTTAGCATATTACACTTTATTACACTTTGGCTCTTTTGTATTCTATTATATTTCTTGACTATTACACTTTATATAATAATTGGCATATTACGCGCGCTCTGATTGGTCGAACAACCATGTGTGATTAGAGTACACACACATAGATGGCGTCATCGAATCTTACGCGCGCTCTGATTGGTTGGAATGTTTCGATAAATATTATATAAAACAGATAGATTCCATTTTTCCGTGCGTCTGTACTCTAATCGATGCACAGAAGACGTCAAAATGTGGTGAGAACATCAGTCACGCCACTCGACGCCACTCGACTTCGTCTCGTGGCGTACTTTTTTGTTCTCACCACATTTTGACGTCATCTGTGCATCGATTAGAGTACAGACGCACGGAAAAATGGAATCTATTTGTTAATTATTACACTTTAATTAGTACACTTTGTTTCACGGGTTTATGAAAACCACTCTAGTGTTATCGCTCTATTATTAACCATTGTTAAGGATGAGTTAACTATAGCTAAATGAGGGTAACAGTAACGGTAATGGTTAATCTCTTTTTATTACGATTAAGAATGGTTGATAGTTTCATTTTCATTGTTTTTGAATGCTAATGATTAATTTTATTAATGTTGAATAATGGATTGAAAGTCTTAGGACTCTTCTGCCTGGCACAGCTGTATTTTTCGGTACCAAGCGACGAAATAAGACTCATAAAAGCCTTTACCCTGCGAGCAGAGTCTCCCTTTTCCGCGGACGAAGGCCGTAAAGGGAGACTCTGCTCGCAGGGTAAAAAGCTTTGACAACTGTCTTTCAAAATGAGAAAATTTTCAGCTAGAAAAAAGTTTTACGACTAGTTTTTTTCGGCTAACAGTTAAAATTTTCCTACTTTTACACCCAACGGCCAAACTTTGGGCAGTTTTACGGCTAACAGACACTGATCCCATTGGCATGAGAGCCTCCTCAGTAATAGACTTGCTCCAAGTCTCGCTCGTTGATGTTTTCCGTTGTTTGGGCTTCCTGTGTCGTTAAATCCGAATAACGACACAGGAAGCCCAAACAACGGAAAACATCAACGAGCGAGACTTGTCAGACTTGGAGCAAGTCTACCTCAGTAAATGTTCTGACTTCTGATGAGACCACGCGCGACCACTTGGTTGATTTGAATAGCATGACGACGATGACGATGTTAATAATGCTTGGATATGCTCACATTCATGGCGTATTTCAATGTTTATATCAAATTAAAATTTTGTGAGAACATTTTAGACCACAATTGCCGAAGTTTAATTATTGTGTGAGTAAGGAAATCATAACACCAGTGAATCGTCGTTGTTTGTTTGGTTGTTTACTTGTTTGTTTGTTCGTTCATTTGTTTGTTTGTTTGTTTGTTTATTTGTTTGTTTATTTAATTGTTCATTTGTTCGTTCGTTTTTTCGTTCGTTCGTTCGTTCGTTCGTTCGTTCGTTTGTTTGTTTTCTTTGTTTGTTAGAATTAAGTACTGATGACAACCACTTGCCACTACTTCATTATAATTACCTCGCAAAAAGATCTGAAAGATTTTGTGTATGCGGTCAAGCTCGCAGAAGAATGAAGTGCATGTGTAGGTCGACTTACTGCCAAGTCTACCATTGAGGTCTTTTTAAAATTTATATACCGCAAACATTAATTTCAAAGACGCAATTCATCAATTACGCCTTTAGCTGACAGTCGACAGACAGTCTAAGGTTATAATAAAATTGACATAAACCAATTTTGATTCCATGAAGCAATATATACTCTTGGTATATAAGAATACTTTGCTTCCGTAACTAACGATTGCGTCCAGTATCGCAGCCAGTATCGCAATTTTACAAAGCTGTGGCTACAGCAACACGGACTATTTTTTACACAGGTGACACGATTTTTTGACATCATGCACCAACGTTACAATTTCGTGCACCATATTTGTTTATGAAAATTAGTCTTTCATGTCACACCGACTTTATCGCCATCATTTACTGCCAGCATTTGTCCCTCTGTTAGATACCACGTTGGTGATAAAACTTGGGATGTTGGAGAACCTGTCAGAAAGCCCCAATTAAATTGGTTCAGTACATGTGACAGGATCTTTCCCTCCTATTAATTTTCGTCGAAGTGTATCCCTCATTACCCAGTGAATTGTACCGTAAATGAAATTCAAACCAAACGTTTGAAAAACACGAAAATCAAACGAAAAAACGTTTATAACAAACAAAAGGGGAAATAGTATTTCCCCTGCGGTCAACAATCAAAACCCCAAACAGGGTGGAAACGAAATGGATTTTACGTATAAAGGACGAAGACTTCTCATCTGCGCTAGGACGCAATTTCTTAAAAGACCAAAGAGAAAGGAGAGCAAGTCCCTAATCCAATAACCAGCAAACCTCGCACAGTACACTACAGGGCCATTTATGCGAATACGAATAAGACGTATCTTATCTAAGACGCGACTTAAATAATTAAGACTTTAATTCTCCGTATAATATAAACTGCACAATTAGTCCTCAGACCCAAACAAAATAATTAACAGCCGGCTCAGATCGAACGCTGCTCTTCGATAAGTCGCGTTTATCTTAGACTAAAAGTACCGTTTATATAGAAGTGATCGTGTCTTATGTAAGTCGCACGTATCTAAGATAAGATCAAAGATCGGTCTTAATATCACGTAAAAATACATGACCCTATTATCACTACCTATACTATTCCGAATGTCAACTCCGCACCGAAAGACAATTATCAATTGATAAGCCTTTGATCCCATGATCTCTTATTGAGCTTCTAAGGATATAGAGAAGCTGGTTCTTTTAATTATGATTTTCTCGTTCTTTCATTCAAAGGGGTCTTGGTCGGCGCTAATCGTCTTCCGAACTACTTGGCTAGGCCCCCATGTTTTTAACAATTACCCAAGGCAGATGTTAATTACAGTTTCATTATTTCCCAATTTATAATGCCCTAGTGGTTCGAAGATCAATTCATAAGATGATTGTTCTTTATAACATATTGTTTTTGACTATACGCACCATCTTTTTTAATGGTCTCTTGCCTCTAACAAGTAAAATTTCTAGGTTTTCTTTAAGGAATAAAGATAATTATGTAGTTATCTAGACTAGCACTGAAAGATTTGACAATTATTTTTTAGAATTTCTTTGTACAGTATAACGTAGGAATCATATTTATACAGATAATTGTGTTTCTTCCACGTTGGTTTTACTGTTTATTCCAAGCTTTAGGACTTTCTGTCCATCTTCTGGGAATGGATAATGATCTAAATAATTACTTGTATTACTTTACTTGTTTGTAAATACTTTAGATCGTTATTCATTCCCTGATGATGGACGGAAGGTCTGAAAGCTTGGATTAAACAATTAAACCAACGTGGAAGAAACACAATTATCGGTCTAATTCTTTTTTCCCCTCTGCTATTTCAACCTGGAACTCTTTAGACACAGCTTTTATACAAAAATTGAGCTTAATCTCACAATTTAAAGAAACGTTTATCCCAACATTGCATCTCAAAAAGTATAATTACTTTACAATGTGACCCTTAACCGTTATGCATTTATCTTTGATAAGAGCGGACTCCGTTGAGGTTTTTGCGCACTTCATTTTCATCTATTTCGTAGTCGTAAAACAAGCCAAATGCAATAGCTGCAGTGGTGCTGCATGGCGAATCCCTAAATCATTATTTCTTAATTCCCGATACTCATTATTTATCAAATTAGTCAAATATCTCTACCCTGGTGCCAGAGGTTTTCTTTTCTTTTTTCAAAAATAGAAAAATACAAAAGAAAAAAATTACATAATACAAAAGGAAGCCTCTGGGGCGAGAGTAAAATACCTCTGACAAGAAAAAACTGATATAATCTTACCTGGCTCAAATTCCTTATCCGATAGTCAATTAAATTCTGATAATTTGTTTAGAGCTGTTCAAACTCACATATTACAGTCTAAGCGTTTCAAATAGCAATTGCCATGAACGTACAGGATACAGGATCAGGATTAAATTTGCTTTCTTTCATTTCTTTTTCTATATATTACTAATATTATTATTGCTGGGTTTCAAACAGCTGACAAATCTCATTCTCTGCTTCAAGTGATGGTCAGTGTTTGACCACCATGTACTCTCATCCAGAGAATATTCTATTGAAAACTTGTCTTTCAGCTGATGAAAATTGCAATGAGATTGAAAATGACGTCATATGAAATCCAATAATATATCCATTCCTTGCATTCTGCTATATATATTAATTTTTTGTCTTCTTTGTTTTCTGTTCAACACTACACTTACAAAGTTTGTAAAAAGATAGACACAGACTCCCTCGATGAACAATGCGCTAACTGTTATGTCAAAATATTTCTAACTAAAAAATATGTGTAATATATGTAATCCCCGGAAGGCAGCATACAGTTATCTCTCTGAATCAAACCCGCAAGCATAAATAAAAACCACAGACACGAAATACATGCGGACCGATTCGCCGGAAGGTCTTTGGCTAAACGAGGAAACATGTTTCCGAAAACATCACTAACGCGCCCGTGTTTCGCAAATGTTTCCAATGTTTAGCCAAACGAGAAACATTGTTTTGTGTGACAAAGTTTGTTGCCGAGACACAGAAATGTTTCTGATACATCTCAGAAACAATTCATGTTTCGGAGCACAGGAAAGAGATGTTTCCTGGTTTAGCCACTAAAGGAAGCATATTATTCAAAAGCGCTCGCAATTTCTGGCCTCTTCAGCCAGACAAGGCTAATTAAGCCAAACGACTAAGGAAAATATATAGAAAAGTCATGAAAATCTATCTGGAACATCATCATCACACGAAACGCGCGTGTGACAGTTGATGTTGTAGAAGCATGTTTCCCTGAGTGATGTTTCCCTCACAGTTAGCCACCCAGGAAACATTTTACGGAAACGTGTTTCGTCGTTTAGCCAGGACCGAAGTCTCCCGCGCGCGCCCCACCCCAAAGCGAAGGGCCTGGGAACGAGGTTGTCCTGCTCGCTGCCACACCGTGGCAAAATGTACCGGAAAAGCGCGCCATATGAAACTCCTCCCCAATAAAAACATTGAATACAGTGGCCCCAGCTAGCAGTCTACCTATGGCCATCTAGATGATATTGACACTTGAATAAAGTTGATGATTGATTAATTGATTGATTCTCTAGTGTAAACAAACGAAATTTTGCCGGCAAAACTCCAGCCACAGAAGCCAAACTCATTGCCAAAAAATTCAGTTTGACTAGATTGTAGAAGATCACCTTGTTGGTCAAATTTCAAAACTGATATTGTTTTGGATTGCCGTGGTCAAGACGCGAACGAAATGGGCTAAAACTCGGTAAGGGGATTATCAACAACAACAAGAAGACACTGTGAGTATTTTGTTAACTTTTATTGAAATTCAAGGTAAAAATCTAATGTTCAAAAGTCCTCTGTATCACTCTGTATTTCTACTGCAAACAGTGAGTTGGGCTACCTGTAGGAACACAGACAACACCAAAGCGAGGCTTTCAAGATGGCGGACGGATTCAAAACACTACCAACAAATAGCTGAGCTTTGAAGTCTATTTCTCTCAGCTAGATTACTACACGGGTTTTTCCTCTCTTTATTTGAATCAGTATATAACTCCACACACTTCAAAAATTGCATTTATTTGAGAGGGACGTCCGTAGGAAAGCGGACTAACAGCGTGGCCCTTGAAATGCTAATTGGCAGGCACCCGTAACTTATTCTTTAATTCAATAAGTTGATGTCTTAAACATAACAAATTTTAACACTTCGGGAACCACACTTCAAACGTGTTGACTGTTCGTAATGGAAGACAAAGAAAAACAGGAAAATATGGATGTTGACTGCGAAAACCAAAAGGATGAATCAACTCAGAAAATGGAGTCAGTACACAAAACAACAAGTTATGGTATTTCGATTGATTCTTCACGAATTCGTGCCGTACCAGTAGAAGAACAGTCCTCTGTTTTGAGAAACCTAGGGATTGATGTGTTTGACCAAGAAGAATTTGAGCAGGGAGTTCTAAAACAGGTTGATGAAGCAATCGCAGCCAAGGAATTGGAGGCACTAGTGAGGAGCTGGGAGAAGGATTTAAAGTCAGTGAATGAAGAGATTAGGTACTGTAGGGTTTAAGGTCAAGGCTATAAATAAAAAGGGCAGTGATATGTATTGCAAAAGGATGTGAAAGTTGACACGATAGTGAGTTAAAAATAATATCAATATCATCATCCTTATCGTCGTGATATCATTGTCACAACTACCAGTAATGTAAAGGTGCGGTAATACAGGCAACAAAATCAGGCAACATTTCATGCAGCATGGTTGTGTTGCAAGTTGCAGAGCAAATGTTGCTCGTATTATCACCCTGGGCACAACAAATTTTCTTTGAGCACTTTCTACTTTTTGCAGTAAAGAAAATTTGTTGCACGCATGGTGACACCTTAAGTGTATTTGTGTCTCATCGTCATCATAATCATCATCATAAATCTGATTATCGTCATCATATATCTAATATATCTAATTATTTGCAAATTATTTACAAATGGTATAACAGTGTGACAAAGGGATGACGATGATAGGGATTATTACATAACAGTATCATAGTTCACCTTTGTTCAATAACCATTTTTGATGATTACCAACATCAAGAAAAGGCACAAAAACAAGTAAAGTGGCATTGTGAATGTGGTATAATGACATCATTGTTATGCAGTTAACAAAGTTCATGAAGCTAAAACTGCCTATTGCTGAGAGGGTCGATAGATGTGTGTAGAAGCAGATTCCAGTAATTATCTATGCTTACAGCTTCAATCTGTTCCTTGTACTTCAGAATGACAATCTCTGAGATTGATCAAATTGAGAGAATTATCAAAGGAATCGAGGCGTCAGTCACAAGTAGTTATGAATCAAGAAGAAGAGTAGAAGCTGCAAGGAAACAGCGAGAGAATAAGGTTGGAATATTGTTTGAGAAATAATAAATTGATTAATTTTATAATTAAGTGATAAATTGTTTCCTCCACATTGAATTACGGTAATTTAATCATGACTCCCACATGCAAACCAACATTAGATCTAATTTTATAATTGATTAATGTTAATATTGGGTTGGTGGAGTTAGAAAATATGCAGCCTTTTAGGCAAGACCATAATTTCAATTCTCATTCATTTCATTAATTTTGTTCATTCAAGTCTGGATAGTGTAACAAGTTCCTTTGTGTTCTATTTGTTCTATTTGATTTTGGCCTGCTACGTCTCCTTATTAACACCCAGCTCCAAGCTATACATAAACATTGTCCTCAAGGGAGCTGGGGTTCATCAGTCCATAACAATATTTGTAATTATGTTTACCCATCATGACTTCAATGAGATGATACCAGTCTTTGGGCATGTTGGGATGTGCCAGTGATAGAGTACAGGTTTTGCCTTCTTACACAGTCATCATTACATAATATTTGTATTATATTTATTTAGTTGAAGCAGTTAAAAAAACTTGAAGCAAGCCAAAAGTCCTTGTATCACAAGTTAGGACTTGATGAAGAGGGGAAAACAGTTGAGGAGATCACAAAAGATGACATTTCTAAAGGTTATATTAATGTTCTTTATTGTGTCTTGTGCATGTCACAAGTTGTTGATTTTATTTGTTGTTTACTGTATAAAAGAGCTTGTGTCAGGTTCATAATTATTCATTTTGTAATGTATACAATGAGCATGCGACATTTTTTGCCATCATTTTAAAATCTGTGTGTTTTTTACTTTTAATGTTACAGATTCCCAGCCAAACATCTTACAAGACAGACTAGAAATAATGAAAGAACTGGAAAAGGAACGAGAGCAGCTAATTCAAACTGGAGAGATGACACCATTTGGAGGATTTGTCAGTAAAGCCAGCACCTCAAAGGCAAATGATGATGATGATTTAAGAACTGGTATAGACCTTGTCAGAGATGATGAAAATGATGATGATGATGATATTTATGATGATGAAATGACACCCATCAATCAGTCACCCAAATATGACAGTGAAGAGTACATACCTGATGAAGATGAGCTTAGAGACAGTTGGCTAGAAAAAGAAAGAAGTAGACCAAAGACTGAGAGTTTGAAGAGACAGTTCTCGTCCTCTTCTATGTCATCTTCTCTACTTAGTGAGAAAGGCAGAGCAAATGTTGTCTATAAAGAAGAAGATGCTGTTGAAATAAAAAAGAAAAAGCCCAAGAGAGGCCAAGACCATTTTAAAAACAGGCGAATGGATGATGGAGATGAATATTTGTACAGGAAAAGAATAAGGTGAGATAGTACAACATTGTTGGTGGTGATAATCAGGGTTTTTTATTGTACACCAAAGCAGCTAGCACTTGTGACATAGAAGCAAAGGTGGTTTTGTTGGTTAGTGCTAGCCTTCTTAGCGAGGGGTCCTGAGTTTGATTCCCAGTGACCTCGTACACTTGTTTCAAACAATAGCTTTAATAAGCTTTCAATATCTGTAAAATGGAATACTAATGGCATGGGGGTATTTAAGATACATCATCAACTGTTTATTAGTCAAATGACCAACATGCATGCAACATTAGGAAGCTTTGCTTTTACTGTATCATATATGCATAATAAACTTATTAAATATAATATTATGATAATTGTACTGGTTATCTTTCTTTTGTGTTTCCTTTCACAATCTAATTGGTGAACTTAAAGTTTATTTTATTCCATAGGCAAGAGAGAATAGAGATATTGCAAAGAGAGCAAAAGAAAAGTTCTGCTGTTGAAAGTGACAGTGAGGAAGATATGCCTGACATGGAGTTTGACAGCAGATTGAAGATTCCTGGCAGAATTTGGCATAAACTGTATAAGTATGTCATGTAGATTTATATATTATTCATTGTAATGGTTTAATATCCCATATCTCAGTTGTTTGTCGACTTAAAAGTTTTATAACAGTTTGAGCTCCACAAATCCAAAATTTGAGTTCCACCAATCTAAAATTAATGTGATTCCATTAGTGGTCAATATGATCTCATACTGTTTTCATGTCTCAACATTTTTATTGGATAAGATCAATGGTAGCCTGTGAACAGGCACAGGAGGGAAAAGGGAGAGACCTTTTCCCCTCCCCCAGCTCCTTCCCTCCCACCTTCCCTCCCCTCCCCCTGAGTATGTTCACAGTCTACATCAATGTTGACCAATTAAAGCACTTAGACATAGCACATGAGGAAGACTTTTTCTTGGTCACATGAAATTAACTTCTTTATGCTACACCAACTCTGCTGTATATTGTGACCTGAGATACAAATGTACATTTCATACACTTATGTGAAGATATCAACAAACTGGTGTCAAGTGGCTGTGGGAACTTCATTGTCAACAAGCTGGTGGAATAGTTGGTGACGAGATGGGTCTTGGTAAAACCATCCAAGCCATTGCCTTCCTGGCTGGTCTCAAATACAGCAATATTGGAACCAAAAAGACCAGGTAATACATCTCATACAAGATAACTTGTCCAGGAAGAAACTACATATTGTCCAGGAATGCTAATGATCTATCAATATTGTGAACTGCAGACATGGTTTAGGACCAGTACTGATTGTGTGTCCAGTTACTGTCTTGCACCAGTGGGTGTCTGAGTTCCACAAGTGGGCACCTGAGTTCCGTGTTGCTGTTCTTCATGAAACAGGTTCTTTTCAAGGGCACAAGGTTTGTGAAATTATCATTATCGAGACCTGCACACACACACAAACAATGCTGCTTGCATCAAAGTGGAATCAAGTATTCATCTCCTTTGCAATTTATCTTGCAATATTCCACATAGTGATTTAACATTGACAAAATGGAGGCATGGAATAACACTTGTTATAGGCCCTTTGCATCTAGTAGTTGCATGGTACAAAATGTGGAATGCAAAAGAATGTAAACAGATTCCAAAGGAAAAAGACCTTAGTCAAGTCAAGCTTCACTTTGATTTAATTTATATGTGACCATTAGATGCAAAAGGCCTATTGCAGGGAAATATGTGCATTGTCTCATACTAAAATAGAGCCAATTTCGTATGACTGGGAAAATGGCACAATCACCACACAATGTGGCTATGGCAGATTTCTTGAATGTTCTTATAGGCATTACGGCACTGACATAATCACACAGTATGGCACAGTATACTTATACTACAGCTAACTGTATTAGAGGAGTGGGAACTCCTCTAATACAGTTAGCTGTAGTATAAGTATACTGTACGATGCTAGTATTTGATTCTTTGTTTCTTATCATTAATAACAACAGGATACCCTTATCAGGAAGATATGTCATGACAATGGAGTACTAGTGACAGGGTATTCAGGAGTACGTATGAATATTGACAACCTATTGGCTAAACACTGGGACTATATCATATTAGATGAAGGGCATAAGATACGAAATCCTGATGCTGAAATCACATTGGCTTGCAAACAGGTAAGCTTATAAGACTTGTCGATATCTTTGTATTGAAGCAAGCTTGGTATAAAAGCACTGATAGGGGCTAATTCAAATATTCTGTGAGCATCCCATTTTTGGGGGCTTTTGGGGCTAATTCAAATATTCTGTGAGCATAGGGAAGCATGTAGGGAATGCAAGGGTGGCCGAGCAGTGAGAGCGCCGGTCTGTCACCGCTGTGGTCCCTCGTTCAATCCCCAGACGGGGCATCACATGTGGCTTGAGTTTCTTGTTCGTTCTCTCCCTTGCTTCGAGGGTTTTTTCTCTGGGTTCTCCAGTTTTTCCTCCCTCAGTAAAAACGAACTAGTTTCGATCTAAGCTGTGCTCCGTGATCAGACATGAGTCGTACGGTGGTTGCTACGTGTATGTGTATGTAAATGTGTGATTGTTCAATTGTCTTGTAATGAAAGCGCCCTTGTAAACCTTCGACTCGATCACGTTGAGCTGCACCCTTCGTAATTCAGCACTTGGCTGCGAGGAAGGGTGATGAGCTACCCCAAATTTTATCCCATTATTCTAAAGTTAAAATGACCTTTTTTATTTTCTTTAGTTCCGCACACCTCATAGAGTCATTATGACTGGTTCACCCATGCAAAATAACCTACGAGAACTGTGGTCTTTGTTTGATTTTGTATTTCCTGGTAAACTTGGTACATTGCCAGTGTTTATGACAGAGTTCTCAGTACCTATCACTACAGGTGGATATGCTAATGCATCTACCATACAGGTGAGAAAGTAGTGAACCTTTAATTACAATGGCAACAGGGCCGTAGCCACCATTTCAACATTGGTACGTTTTTTAAAAAGTTGGTCCGGTTTTTTTGCTTTTCTACACAAATTCATGCTTTTAAAACTGTAATAACAATACAATGGTTCCAATGGTAAAAGTTGGTCTGGTTGAAACCTGACTAACCGTACCAGTGGCTACGCCCCTGGGCAAGAAAAGGGAAAGTTTGAAGAGGGTCAACTGGTGCTCTATAGGTAAAATACTGAGTCCTTCATTTTTCTCAAGAGTGTAAAAATCCATACAAAAGCTTCCAACATGTTGGATCTATTTAAACACCACTTTGCACCAACAAAATCCAACATATCTTTTGTTTTATCATAACCAAAGCATAACACATCCTGTCCTAACCCATGGGCACACCTGGTTGGTCAATTGCAGTTTAAGGGCCTAATTATATGAACTGGGCCAGCCTGGTTAAGCAGGCTGACTTCTTTCGTTTTCTTTTCCCTTGGGGCCACAAAACAAAAGCAGCCAGCCAGTTCATATACTCAAGCCCTTGGAATGCCTTAGTCCTGACCTTCCAAACATCATATCTCTTAAAATCCCCAAAGATGAAGAGGTTTCAATTCATGGCACACAAACTGACCATGGCATATTTATTTATTTATTTGTTGTCTAAAGGTACAAACAGCCTACAAATGTGCCTGTGTTCTTAGAGACACCATCAACCCATACTTACTAAGGAGACTGAAAAAGGATGTCAAAATGAGTCTTGATTTACCTGATAAGAATGAACAGGTAAGAAAACACCCTTACGTGTGGCAAGGTGGCATGGTTGGCCGAGCCGTTAGAGCACTGCCCTTTCACCGCTATGGCCCAGGTTCAAATCCCAGCTCGAGCACCTGGATCATATGTGAATTGAGTTTGTTTGATGTGTTGTTCTCTACCATGCCACAAGGGTTTTTTTTCTCCGGGTTCTCCGGTTTTCCTCCCTCGGCAAAAATCAACATGTGAATTGAGCGATGTATGCAAAATATTTAATGTAGAGGTAGTGAGTGTGAAGAATAGCCACTACGTGGATCTGCTGTAGAAGAATATTTATTTATATTTCTTTATTTACCTGTAGGCAGGAAAAGCTGATGTGGAGCCACCTGTTTTCACCCAGTGTTCTCCACACAAAGTGTCCTATGTTTTTTTCACGGTTGTATAAAGCACACGCTAAAGTAATGTAATTGTGTTATTGTTGGTAGGTTTTGTTTTGTCGACTGACTGAAGAACAACGTGAATTGTACCAGGAGTATTTAGATTCCAGGGAAGTCCAGTCAATTTTGGCTGGTAATTATAAGGTATCACTCGTATTGTTATCATCATCATCGTCATTATCATCATCAATATCAATGTTTTACAAAGTATAGCTATTATTGTTATCATTATCATCAAATGATGACAATCATCATCATCAATATCAAGGTCTTACATGGTATAGCTATTATTGTTATCATCATTATGATCAGATCATCATCATCATCATCAATATCAATGTCTTACAAAGTATAGCTATTATTGTTATCATTATCATCAGATCATCATCATTAACAATATCAAGGTCTTACGTGGTATAGCTATTATTGTTATCATCATCATCATCATCATCATCATCATCATCATCATAAAGGTCTAGACACATAAAGCGTCAGGTAGTCCAGATACGGAGCTTTCTTTGACTATTCCGCTCTAAAGAAGGGGGTCATGGCGTAAGAACGCTTTAGCAGGTTTCTGCAATACCACTGTATGCACATAAGAAACATTGTCATGTCCACAATAGCTAATTGTGAAAATTTGCGCTATATTGTCTTCACACTCTGACATTTATAAGAAATCAACGTTTAAATTCACGCTCATCCTCAAAATAGTTTCTCTTTCTTACGTCCAGGTATTTCCTGGGTTGATAATGTTGCGTAAGATTTGTAACCATCCAGACTTGACGTCAGAGGCAGGGTCTCTACTCAAAGCCAAGCGAGACAAGCTCAGAGCTGAAGAGGGTCTGTCCGAGGGCCCTGTCGATGAAGACGACGGCTATGGAGATTGGCGCAGAGCTGGTAAAATGATAGTCGTTGAAGCGTTGTTGAAAATGTGGAAAGCACAAGGTCACAGAGTGTTGTTATTCTCACAAAGTCGACAGGTATGGGATAAACAAGTAAGAAGAATTTCATGGGGTTTGGGGGGGGGGGGGGGTCTGTACCGCGAGGTAGACTTGCAAAGGGAACAAAGGAAAGAAAGGCTGGGACAAAAATAGTGTGGTGATAGTGAGGGACGTCCTGCCTCATATTAAAAGCACTTCTCTTCCTGGTATCTCTGTCTTCACTCCGCAGCTGCTATTCTCATCAAATTATACACAAAATATGTAGCTTTAAAGTAAGTAATTGAAGACGATTTTTTATTATTTTTATCTTCAAGATGCTGAACATACTTGAAACGTTTTTATGTTCGCGTGGTTACACTTATCGACGAATGGACGGCTCTACGACAGTAGCCACTAGGCAACCCTTAGTCAACAAGTTTAACGAGGTAGGATCAAAGCCTGGTTCTCACTTGCGACGTAACACAACGCAAAGCTCGCGTTCTCACTTGAAGTAACGACGCAACCACAAACGCAAGCGCAAAAAACAGAAGGTTTCGTTTTTCTTGCGTCGTCTTGCGTTGTCTTGCGTCGTCTTGCGTCGTCGTTCGTCGTCCTGCGTCGTCTTGCGTTGTCTTGCATCGCCAGTGAACGTAAATAGCATTATTGGGATAGGATCGTCTCATGACAATTACTTCAGGCACAAACAACTTAAAACGAACTTGGTGCTGCATTTATTTTGCATGAAAAAAGACTCGCACTAACTACCACAACATTCGATATTTTTATGCATACAATACTGCAACTCACATGCTAATTTTTGCTGAGGGATGAAAAACAAACAGACAGACAGACAAACAAGTAAGCAAACAAACAAACAAAATTTGGCAGAGAACAACAGAAGCTAGATGAACTTCAAGCTTTCTCGTGCCACACCAACTTTTCTCACTTTATGCTAATTTAGGGCTGGTCGCATTAGTTATCCTGGGCATTTGTGTAGGGTGCGAATTTTGTAATTAAGAGTCAATATATTGCAATAGTCTTATAATGCCGTTTTCCGTGTGAGCAAACCCGTTAAACCTGTTTCTGTAACTCGTTCCAGGACACTTCAATCTTTGTGTTTCTACTAACTACGCGTGTTGGAGGTCTGGGCGTCAATCTTACAGGTGCTGATAGAGTGATTATCTATGACCCTGATTGGAACCCAAGCACGGACACACAAGCCCGTGAGCGCTCTTGGAGGATTGGACAGACTAACAAAGTTACTATTTACCGTTTGTTGACATCCGGGACAATTGAAGAGAAAATTTACCACAGGTAACCCAACAAGTTATAAATTGTTAAAAAAGATCTTTCACTGTGCTTGTCCATCATATTGTCCATCATACGCTGTGTCTTATCGAGCTTCTTGTGACTCTTGTCACTTCTGGGCGCGAAATTTCCCCAACACTCGCGCATGCGCAGTCGTTTTGCCGCGGTATTGTCAAGTTTCCCAGTCCTCCTGTGTTGGTCACAACACAGGGATACCATTTCGAGAGCTGCAATATATTCACTGATTATCATTCATTCCTTATCACAGACAAATCTTCAAGCAATTCCTGACAAACCGAGTCCTCAAGGACCCCAAACAAAGACGTTTCTTCAAGACGAATGATCTTTACGAGTTGTTTACTCTTGACGAAAGCTACAAGAAACAAGGAACTGAGACCAGCGCCATCTTTGCTGGCACAAACTGTGAGATAAAGGTGGCTGGTAAGAAACGACGAAAAGCTGATCCTCGAGAAACAGCGCAGCCTGTCAAGAAAAGTAAAATAGTTACAAAAACGAAATTCAAAGAAGTAAAGAAACAATCCAAAGTACAAGATGATGGAGGTACAAACACTAGCATTATAGTCTGCAGTATTCAGCGCGGTGGTAGTAGTAGTAGTAGTAGTAGTTTGTTCTTTATTACCATTTCATTTGACTCGTATATTTACATTAATTACAATTGACATGTTTGGTAAATGCCCTCCCAGACATGTCAATTGTGGTCATTGTGTGTGGTCATTGTATAGAGGTGGTCGTTGTACAGAGGTGGTCTTTGTACAGAGGTGGTCTTTGTACAGAGGTGGTCTTTGTACAGAGGTGGTCGTTGTAGAGAGGTGACCGATCATTGTTGAAAGGTGGTCATTGTTGAAAGGTGGTCATTGTAGAGAGGTGGTTAGTGTAGAGAGGTGGTTAGTGTAGAGGGGGCGTGACTGTTTTTGAAGGTCCCAACGAAGTCATAGAGATATTATATTTATAGTGTTTATTTAATGTTAGGTGCGTTCAGTATTGATGCTAGAGACATCATGGAAGTCAAACAGGCCAAGAAAAATACCCAAGAAAGCAACTCATCAAAAGCTACGACCAAAGACGAGGAATCTCCAAGCGACAATAAAACTTCAGAAGACCAGGAAAATCATGACGATACTGTAGCAAAAAATGACAAAGTCGAACCGAGTACGGAAGCTGACGATGAGACGAAGTCGCAGGAAACAGTTCCAAGTTTGACGGATGATAGCTCGTTTGCGGCGAAATCAGCAGATTCGACGTCCTTTAGTGGTGTACAAAAAGAAGAAAGCATCAAACAAAAACCTGAAAGTTCGTCAGTTGATTCTCGAAGTTCTACGTCAAAACTCAAAAAGTCAAGAAAGGAGAAACACAAGAAAAAGAAGCTCAAAGCTTCGTCTTTATCAGACAAAGAGTTGAAGAAACTGTTGAAGTCGAAAAAGAAGGAGAAAAAACGTCGCAAAAAAGGAAGTAAGTAAATGTGTTGTAGATGAGTCATACTGAGAAGGATATGTACCTGAAAATTCCATTTCTGGACAAAAAGGAGAAAGAGTAAAAAGAAAAGATAGGATATGCCCGCCATTTTGGATCGATTTGAGCTCATCTCCTGATGCAACTCAATTCCGGACTTAAAAGTGATGTTTTCATTTCACTACCATTCAGGCAACGTTCAGGCAAATGACTTGATATCTAGTTTGCTTATCTTTTTGTCCTGAATGGCTCGAGTTGAAACCTTTGTTCATTGCCAATACTACCTTCGTACATTAAAAATACTACATATTTGTAGTATTTTCTGTTGTTTTATTTAACATACAGATTCCATTTTTCCGTGCGTCTTTACTCTAATAGATGCACAGATGACGTCAAAATGTGGTGAGAACAAAAAAGTACGCCATGACATGAAGTGGAGTGGTGTGACTGTAATTACATAAGGTGCTCGACCAATCAGAGTGCGCGTTATATACCAATTATTATATAATCTTATTGTACTCAGAAATCGATGGTCAGGAGATAGCAAACCTTGACTACCACGAAGTTTATCATACGGGGACAGAAGAATCTTGTACTACGGACGGTGAAGCGCGTCCCACAGCCAGCCAGAATGAAGACATGATTCTTAAGACATTGTTTAAAAAAGGCGGTGAGTATCACAAACCCGTCTTGTTCAGTGTAGAGAGGCATCTTGTGTAACGATGTCGAAATAATTGTTTATTTTTTTTCCATAGGTGTTCACAGCGCTCTAAAACATGACGTCATCATGGACTCTGGTAACCCTGACTACACACTGGTTGAAAGCGAGGCTAATCGTATAGCCCAGCAGGCTGTGCAGGCGTTGAAGAAATCTCGTCAACAGTGTTTAGCAGCGAGATCTGGTGTTCCTACCTGGACGGGTGCGTCTGGTTCATCGGGTCATTCGGCAACCCCTAAACCAAAGTAAGACTGATAACTTGCAACTAGACATTGTTTTTTCTTATGAAACACATTGAGGCCCGTACAAAGCTTCCGCCAACATTGGTGGACAACCCCCAAGACTGTTGGCTCCAACTGGTAGATGCGTTCGGACTTAAGTCTGGTTTTCACGAGAAGCGAAAGCAGAAGCGGAGACAGCATAGTGTTGCATTTCCAGGTTGCATTTCGTGAGAGAAGACAATGAACTGTGCAACACTGAGTCTGCGTATGTTGCTTCTGCTTCTGTTTCCGTCGCTCGTGAAAATCAGGCTTTATCTGAAAGTTAAAGACACAACGTCCAACATTTCTACACAACGTTGGGTCTGTTTGAATTGTCGACCAACACTAAACTTTCAACAATGTTAGAGCTAAAAGTATTGGATGTAGTTGGGAGAGTTTGTATTGGACTTAAGTAATAGTTAAGGTTGAAGTGAGAAAATGGTAAAATGCCGAGTCTTATCAACTGCATCAAGCCATCCCAGCAGCAATGATATACTAATTGCCTCTTCATTTGTTTTAGACCAAGGTTTGGTAAGAAAAGTAATGCCAGCACAGCACAAAATTCGACCAAGGTATTCAAACAATTTCGCAATGTTAAAAATGATGACCATTTTATCATTTACACATATCTTATTTCGTTGCCCAGGTTACTAAACAGAACAAAGAAGAGCCCGCGTTATTCAGCGGTGCCTTTATGGGCATGCAGTCGAGTCAAGAAAACTCGGCCACAGTCTCTTCGAGTCAGTTGCTCGCAAAAATGCGAGCGCGCAACAATGTACTACCAGAGGAGACTGATACTAGTGCCCAGGTTCCAGAGACTGAGCATGATGGGTTGTTAGCGGAAATGAGCCAGTTTGTGACGTCAGGTGGTGCGATTCGAGGCCAGGCTACAACACAGGAAATACTTGATCGATTCAGTGCAAATCTACCGAGAGAAAGCACGACAGTTTTTCGTGCTATGCTTCGTCGTATTTGTGAATTTAAAAGAGATGGTAACAAAGAAGGCGTTTGGAAACTAAAAAACGATTTTCGTTGAAAAAAGATGTTATATTTGTACATAAAGATAGATATTAAAAATTACGATTTTACTATTGTTGCAGATGTTTCCACTTTCAAATGTCTTATCACGAATAAAAATATTAAAATAGTGCGTGGAAGGTTCTGTTATTATCATTTTTTCGGCGGGTAATCTCCGGTTAAAGTTAATTGAGTTGTAGTTTAAGTGATGGTTCGAGTGAGAAGTAGGCAAGCAAATGGCAATGGAATCAAAAAGGTGTTAATTGTGATCGTTTAATCCGTCCATCTCATTGGTTAAAACATGAAAATCTGCCACAACTTCAAAGGTTAGCGCATCTTTTAAATATTCTATTTAATATCTGATTCCGTTTTCATAAAAGCTTTCCTGAGCTTTAATATAGCAAAATTTCTATGTGGGGAACACAGCAATTAGATCGAAGCGTCTTTTGGCTATTGTTTTGAGTGCTTATGGTTGGATGTAGTCTTTAAGGCGGTGTTATACGAGACGATTTTTAACGACGATTTTCCGCGCAACGTTGCAACAACTTGCAATATTTTGCGTTGCGAGTTTCTGAACGCCAGTAATAGAAAGAGCACCTTGATATTAATAAAAGTACAAAGTTTCAGTTTATACGATGAAGAAGAGAAAAAATGACAGCAAATTTAAGATCAGATATTTTCTTCAGATTCATTCGGAAAAACGCGTTGGATGGCACGAGCTTGCCATCCAACGCGTTTATCCAAACGAATCTTAAGAAAATATCCCATCATAACTTTACTGTCATTTCTCCTGTATTACATCTTATGAGCTGAAAATTTGAACTTTTACTAATATCGAGGTGCTCTTTCTATTTCTGGCGTTCATTTTGACGGTGCTGCTTGATTTAGGGGAGAAGGGTCACGTGACCTGTTAGTGCATATGGCCTATTGCAAGGAAAATCGTTCCAAGTGCCATGTTACACGAAAAAGATAATTTTTAATTTATTAATTAATTTTTTGCGCTGAAAATCGTCGTTAAAAATCATCTCGTGTAACACCGCCTTTAGTGCAAAAGAAACTTTGTTTCAAAACAGAGTTTCTCCACATTTTATTTTAAAAATGTGTTATCCATAGGTTGATATATTATTATTTTGAAAACCAAAACATTCGTGTGTGCGGGGAAATTGCAATTGCCGCAGAACAATAGAGATTGGCCTACTTCTTGCGCGCATTGTTACTTAGACCGAAAAGCGCGGCCCGAATTACAAATTGCATGAGGCAGGTGCAGGAACTCTTCAATCAAAGTGTAAAAGCAAACCCCAGCGCCCTATTCTGGAAATCGAAATATACTGAGCCAAGTCATAGATTGGCGGGATTCCCAGTTTTCTTTTTTCAGTCGAAAACGAAATAATTACAAAGATCTTCACAATGATTGTGTCTCGATATCACAATTGAGTTACCTAAATTGCCTCTAGTCTGGTTTCACCGTATGTGTATTTGCGTCCTCGAAATCCTCTCCAATCACCGAACACTAATCTCTATTTGCATCTTTATTGGATTTAATCAAAGTTAATATTTTGGAGGTGAATTTTGCAAGATACAGTGTAAATACTCCTCACAACTGGTGTGGATATAATGTTGGTTTGATCAACATATCGCTCGTTTTTTTCAATTTTTCCATTAATTCTCAGTTTTTACAAAAAAGAAGACCTGGCAACAAAATTTGCCAAGCTTCAAAAAACATGACAAGCAACACAAACTGTTACCATTTCGACGAATGGATCAAACCTCACAACTTTACCACTTCTTTTTACCTAGTGATAATGATATCAAATGGTGTTACAGCTCTTCCAGCTGTTCTTCTCAACTCGCTCATTATTTTCACCATCTACAAGACTCCAGCATTAAAGGCAGTTCCTAGTATTATAATAATAAGTAACATTGCCTTGTCAGACTTTATGGTTGGACTAATAGCACAACCGATATTTATTACATGGAACACATTAGAGTACAAGAGACAGGTGGACTATCTTTGTGGTGTTGTTATAACATTTGGTATCTCTTCAACTATGTTTGGTGGAGTTTCCCTAATGTGTCTCACTTTGTCCAGCATCGATCGATACCTTGCTCTTCGTCTGCATCTACGGTACTCTTCAATTGTTACGCCTAAAAAAATTCATACCTTATGCGTGCTTTGCTGGGTTGGGGTTTTAGCTGGTTCGTTAAGTTGGATCCCTTTTGAATACAACTTTTACAACAATGGAGTTATCGCCTGCATTCTTTTTTGTTTATCTGCAACAACGTTCTGCTATGGGATCATTTTCAAGACAATACGAAAACACAAGCGCCAAATTCAGGAACATACAGTTATTGGAACCTCGGAAGAAGGAAACGACAATGAAAAAATATCCCACTTTAAAAAGTTGATCAAATCAGTGATAACATGTGCCTTTATCTATGGTGTCTCTATTTGCTGTTACTTGCCACATTTGATCGTTTCTCTTGTTGTCATAGCAACTGGAATGACCCGTTCAGCCCTGATAACAATTAAAATTTCAACCACAGTTATCTTCATGAACTCTTGCATTAATCCCTTAGTGTTTTTGTACAGGGTGGAAGACTTGCGACAGGCGTGTTTACAACGAATTTCCAAACTTAAGTTTAGTGGCTCAACGGCTTAGTGTACATAGCTGAGAATGAACGAGTTTTGTGGTGTACACTGTACTGGTTGGTCAGTTTTAATTTCCCCACTTTAATGATACATTTTTTGCACTATAGACATATAGTCAAAGTTAATGATGGATTGGAACAAAGTTTTGCGAACTTTTCAGTACATTAAAAGGATGCTATGTGTTCTGCAGTCCGCGTCGACACCAAATTGTAACGTACTCTTTGCTTTTTGCATCCAGACTTTTCTCTCGTTTAGTCCGTCAGCGAAACAGCGCGAGAAACCGCGTTCTGGATCCCCTGTGAATTACACGATTATATATAATAGATTCTGATTGGTTCTCAATGATTAGCTCATTCTTACACGAACCCACGAACTCCCATTGATTAATCGTATCACTTTGTGATGTAGTTTGACGCGAAATTAATAACACGCGACCTTATACTGACAATGGGAGTTCGTGTAAGAATGGACATCACTGATAACCAATCATAACTGCACATGTATTAATACCAGTGAGCAATACTCTTGCTCACTGACGCATTTTTGCAGTATAAATAAAGCTATTATTATTATTATTAATCAGAATGTATTATATATAACTGTAAGTCGCAGGGGAGTCCAGAACGCGGCTTCTGGGGTTGTTTAGCAGATAAACTAAACGAAAAAAAATTAAGATCTGGATACAATGCAGGCTGTCTTTGCACTGACTATTATAATCTCTGGCTCTGTTCTAAGCATGTACAAGTTCAAGTGCAATTAAAGTTTTCAATGAGCTATACAATTGAATACCAATACAATATATTGACATAAAATAAGGCGATTGAAAGCGGATAGAGTTGCTCGGTGACATCATGCACAGTGGCATACTATACTACTACATCCACTCTAACTAATGAATGACGTCATATGACGTTTCGTGGGACTGTTTGCTGTGGTACTTACCATTGACCCGGAAAAACCGGAAATTCCGGTGGAAAAACAAATAATATGTGTCATTCCGATTGTGAAAATTCCAGGAAAACTCGGTCTTCCGATTGAGGTAATCCACTTTTCCCGCTCTTTTCCGTCCTTCCGGTGGACGTGTGTACCATTTGTCGGAAGTCAAGTTTCCCGCTCTTTTTGATGCACCAAGACGAGGCTTGAAAATCTTGTTTGAATTTTCTATTGACAGAATTCAATTCCGGCAAGAATTCAAGAGTAAGAGAGGAATCAATGAACTCAGGCCGTTCCGCCAATGGTGAATGTGGACGTCACTAAGACATGCACGGATATCACGTTAGGCGTTTGTGACGTTTCCATTCAGGATTGCTTGTGAGATTTTTATGACGACCAATAAACTGATATAGACATTTGATATATGCGTTCGCTCATCGATCATGACAATACAGTACACCAACGTCCTTCGTGTGACGTAGGATACTTTGTTTACCTCATTATGACGGTCCGATGGAAAGCAATGCCAACATAGTTATTGAGTTTTGTTGCTAAATTTGGAGTAACGTAATACTGATCCTTGTAGAAGTATCAACTGAACATGAGACTTAATTACCGCGTGTCATGGGCTCAAAAAGGCAAACCCTGCTAATGAGCAGTACATCACTAATGAGTATGCCTATGTTGCTTGTCATCATTATCTCTAGTTCCCGTAAATAATGTGCACGTTTTAATTTTGGTTTTTCATCTTTACATTCAAAGAGTATAGAATCTGTTAAGCAATCACTAAATTTGTATTGCATTTATTTCATCGACAGGAGAAAAAACGCTTTCTAAGGTTATTTTCTCCTGTTCAAACAAATCTACAAATTTTGACAGAAGCGCACGGATGTTATTCATGAATGCTGTCGGTAGCTTGTTGACACAAGCGCCTTCAAACTCTTACGCTATCAATACACCTGCAAGAAGAAAGGGAACACTTATAGTGAACGTGGTCGGTCGAATCCAGATAATCCTTATTACTTAACTAGCCGGGTTTCAAATATCACAGCAGCAAAAGTACACCCGCGAGGGAATCCAAGAAAGTCTTAGTTTATAAGTCCTTAAAAGAGCTCAAAACAACTGAAGATAATTACACGATAATGTAGTGCTTCAAGTTGGAACGTCGCCGGATAAAAAAATGAAGTGAACATCAATCTGGAGAAGTTACAAGCGCAAAGTAGGTGTGTTATTGAGCATGTGAAGTGAAACATTTTGAAATATTTCTGATTCTGGCCTTCTGGTACTTGGACGAACTTGAACGGCTTATAGGTCACATAGACTAGCAAAGAAATGTAAGTACGGTAAGTCATGAAGTTTTTCCTTGATTGCGATGCTCATTTGAGAACTCGAAAAAAGTAAGGCGGCGAATGCACAGGAATAGTTGTGTGTATAGATTATCTGATGTCTAGGCCTTGAAGGCAACTGAGTCGTTTTAAATCATTCCATTTTGTTATTTAAAAAATAATGGTAGAATAACTAGTTTATGATAACTGCGGCCGATTTTAAAAGTAGTTACATGCCATAGCAAATTAAAATTCGACACAAATTCAAGCTGTAAGTAAAAATAAGCGAGTGCCGTAAAACGATCGAAAAACAACACCAAATACTTAGTTACAAAAACGAAACACGAGAAATTTTGGAAGCAATCATTGCTAAAGCTGGCATTTTCCCAGACTCGTGTCTTTGTTAATCGATGTCCTAACAATTCTATTTGCAAATAGTGAAACCATATCGTATATGAATCAGACAACTTTGCAGTCGGGAGCCAAAAATGTACTAGAAACTCAAGTGATATTATCTTTTTTATTAATCCGAAGAAATTTTCTGTAACTGAAGGATATAATGTTTGGCATATGTTAACCAAAAAGCACTGATCAAGGTACAGTTTTATGAAGCAACAAAAAGTCTTGATCTTTATCGAAACGGATATGAAGTAAATGTACCTCTTGACAATATTGCTATTAAACTAATCCTCCCGCGCGGCCTAAATGGCATAAACGAGAATGAGTAAAATTTACTTCAACAAGATTGTCTTATGAAATGGTTAAGTTTTTTGGGGCGATTGACAACTAGAATCTTAAAAACGTATCAGACGCTTTCCATTCTGATTCATCACTTGCCAGCCCAACTCTGGTGTTTTAGAGTGGGAATAAGCATTTTCAATATTTTTTCATTCTCGACAAATTATTTTTTTCATTATTAAATAAGTGCGGTAAGTTTGGCATTGACAACATAAATTGCGCGCAGTTGATCAGTTTTTATGAATACCACACAATACAGTACACAATGTTTACATTTACACCTCATTTTTTTCAGTAAAAAGTAATCATGTTATTATTGGTATTCAAAAGCTCGGTTTGAGCTCACAACATTTTATTAGTTCATAACTTTGGTATTTAATTTATCTTATCCTTTCACAGCCTCCATACACAACAGATATGGCAGTCACTGTAGAAACTGGCGGTCTCTATGGCAACCAGAAGATCGTCTTTCGTGTTGTTACTTGTATCCTAGTAACATTGAATTTGGTTGGCAACATATTGGTTGTCATAACAATCATCCGCAGCACACTCCTACGCACTCCAATGCATTTCCTATTGGCTAATCTATGTGTCTCTTACGTCATTGTTGCTATATTCTACATCCCTCGTTATCTCTTCAATGACGTCATTCAATACCCGGATGATCAAGCAGCTGCGGATTTCTTCTGTAAATTCCTGACCTCGTCAAATCTGTCGTGGGTCGGCCTCCAGGCGTCTGTGTTTACTCTTGTTACCATGGCATTTGAAAGATATTTTGTTATCTTGCACCCTCGTATCGCCATGGGAAGATTCACCAAACGAGGAATTATCAGAGTCTTTATTGCGTGTTGGATCTACGCTTTCGTGATGACCACGCAGTACTTTGTACACAAGGTCTACGATCGAGAGCAAAATGTCTGCCATAGCGATTGGTCAGCGGAAGTCCGCAAGACAAGTGCCATACTCTGGCTTTTTAGCTGTGGAATAGTACCAATAGGGCTGATGGGATTTCTTTATGGACAAGTCTTACGTAACATCCACGTTCGCTGGAAGAGAGAGACAGCTGTTTCCCGTAGAGCGTTGCTAAGGTCACGTCGACGCATTACCAAGACTGTTATACAGCTAGCCGTGATATATTCCATATTATGGCTGCCTAACATCGTAGTATGGGGTGTAGGACCAGGATATAAACATTACGCTGTTCTTTTAGCTTCCAGTGAGATGTGCCTTCTGGCCAGCGGTTGCACCATACCATGCGTTTACATCATCAAAGACGAACAGTTTCGTATGTGTCTACGTCACATGTGTACTTGTAACCATGGCAACAGGGTGGCGGATCAACCAAATGCTACTGAATTCAACGTGGAGAGTAAATCAGTGGTCAAGAGAGTTCGGTTTGCTACTCCATTTGTCTTGGTTCCAAGACTTGAAATGGAAGAACGCCATGGTACTGAAGATGTTTACACTAAAAACAACGTTGGCTAACGAAAAAAATCTCAATTGAAAAATGTAACGCGAACTGTATGATGAGCTTGTGGCAAGTCGCATGCATTTAATTTATTATAGATATCCAAAATGAAACGGAATCCCATAGTAAAGTAATTTCTGCATGCCTCTTTAAAAAGGAATAGGTTATGTCTAAATCAGTTATAAATGCATACTGTGTGGATAGGATACCTAACTTGTGTACTATTTTATCATAACCTTCTGTAAATAAATGTAACAATTCAAACGTGACAAGAAACTCGTACAATTTGGATTTTGTGTGAGATGATAATCTTGACTTAAACTCTGGCTCTGCCAGGAAACTAGCTAACTTTGTTTTGAATTGGGGGTGGTGGTGTCATTTTTGCTTCATTCGCAACTCCTCATCAAACTGATACCAGAGTATCCCCCCACCCCCACCCCCACCCCCAGGATTGTCTCGCATGAAGCCATTCTTACATCACCCTGTTGTACTACTGTCCTACTTTATCATCAGTATCACTGACCAAAATACATTTCTCCCGGGGGGCCGTTTCTCCTTATTCAAACTGACTAAAAATGGAAACATAAAATGATTTAAAGGCAAAGTTGAGTTGACTGAGTGATTGTCAGTTTGGTCAGTTTATTAATGAGATAGATCACTGGCAAGATTTCGACCTTGGTGTGGGGCCGGCCCAGGCCTACGAAATGTTCTTGCGACTCGTTTAATTTACACGAGCAAAAATTCAAATGGAAATTTTATCTATATTGTAAAAAATTGTAAAACTGATTGCGTCTGTAGACAGCCTGTGATTCTGAACAACAGTAAGTCATAGCCAATTCGCATCATTGTCAGAATATATTCATATAATTTTGTGCATCTTTGCAGTTTTCAGATTTGTAGCGCGCACTCAAGAACTCGGTCCTCAGTAAACCTGCAATTGTTGCGAGCAATGTTGTGCGCAACATTGCAGGGGTGGATACACGATGCATCAGTGTCTGCTACCATGTGTTGCGCGCGATGTTGCAGAAAATGGGGTGTTAGCTATGTCACGCAACACATGTAATTTAATCGTTAAGTAATTCAATGCTCTAATCTTTGTTATTCCGCAACACACCTATCTACGGTAAACATTGCGTGCTATTACTAGAAATCGTTTCAATAAGGATCTTTCAATTTAAATCTACCTACGTTAGCCCACCAAAGTAAGTGATTTTAGTTTACTATAATTTATACTTCTAAGTAGATATTAATTGTTGTTGAGATTTATATCAAGAGCTATTGTTGTAATTTCTACAGAGTATCATTGCCACGTGTTTATGATAAGTTGTAACTTAGACTTAGATTAGTTTATTCTTTACTTATTTCAGTTTGAACCACATCACTTCATATCGCGTCTTGTCAAATCATATCTATCATAACTCTGGTCACATCAAATTCTACAAACTAATCGTATCTTCAAATCTACAAGAAAATTAAAGTTGACAATTGTGCGTTCAAATTGGTGTTATTCTCTACCACATGTAATTGTCCGTTACATTAAGTTCAAATTTGAAGCTAATTTGGGACTAGTTCGATTCATTTCGACGCTATTTCACTCTACGCTGATTTCCACTCAATATTTGCCCAACTGTGTACGACGATAGAGGAATGATCGGTATGATTGGAATGTTACTAACATAATGTCGGAAACCCAAGCAAAGACGGTATCAGACCTAAAGGCTTCTCGATCGGCCATTAAAGGTTGGATTACAAAAAAATACAATCATTGAAAGAGCTGTTGGTGGACTTCCAGAACGGAGAAGTTGTTAAACAAAAGTTTGAAGTGATAGAAGAGCTTATCATAGACTTCCGGTGTGCTCATGAAACATACCACAAAGAGCTAGTTGATGAAAAGGACCTTCAAGAATCATCCGAATATTTCGAAATCGCAGAAAAATCGATAAGCCAAGTCACTCAAGAAATCGAAGCATGGATTTCGGAATACAATCTTTTAAAAACCAGTTTTGACGGGGAAATCTCTGCAATTCAATCAAGCGATTCTGTGAGTCATGTAACGTCATCTAAGAGGTCAAAGTCGTCACGGAGCTCGAGATCAAGTTCTTATTCATCGGTTTCCAAGGCAACGAGTACCAGTACTTTAAGAGTTAAAGCTGCCGCTAAGAAGGCCATTCTAGAAGCGGAAGCCGCTAAACTCAAAGAATTACAGGACTTAGAAGAAAAGGAGCTTCGTCTAAAACAACAAAGGAGAGACCTACAATTTAAGACAGAGATCGCCAAAGCTGAAGCAGAAGAAAAGGCCCTTTCGGAAATATCTAGCGTCGTTTCAGAAAAACGTACAGATTCACCCCCGAAGGTCGAGACGACAACCGAAAGCAATGCCAAGAGTGAACGCCCATCTACGTCACAGAAAGAAGCGATCAAGCCGACCAGCAACGTATCAAATCGGCAGCAGAGCTTATCGTCACTTAACGAAGAGCTTGTAAAGGGCATGATCGAGTCACAACGTCTGCAAACAGATAATATCAAGCAGTTATTGGAACAGCAACGTCAACACGCTCTCGCTCTGATGCTCCCACAGCCCGATGTGCCAACGTTCGACGGCGATCCTCTGCAGTACTGTTCATTTGTACGAGCATTTGAAAGCATAATTGAAAGCAAAACATCTTGCGAACGTGATCGACTTTACTACTTGGTACAGTACACTTCCGGCGAAGTACAAGAACTTGTACAAAGTTGCCTGGCAATGGACGAAAGGGAAGGTTACAAGGAAGCAAGAAGATTAGTCAAGGAAAGGTATGGTCAAGCTTATAGGATAGCGTCTGCAATCATCGATCGTATTACAAAAGGTCCTGCTCTAAAGGCTGAAGATACCGTCTCACTACAGAAGTTTTCGATCTCTTTAACAAGCTGTACAAACACGCTGAAGGAAATCGGCTACTTAAACAAGCTGGACAATCCTGACAGTATGAAGAAAATCATCGACAAACTTCCATACAGCTTAAGGTTGAAATGGCGTGAGAAAGTAGATAACATCGCAGAAACACAAAAGAGAGACGTCACGATCGATGACATCACGAAATTTGTTGTCGACAGGGCCAGAGCCGCTTCTCATCCCATTTTCGGCCAAGTCGTCGGTGACGAAAATCGAAACGATCAGCGGAGCAAACCAAAATCTACACCTTCGACATTCCAAAGAACGTCCTTTGCAACCCAAGGGTCACAACAAACCACGAGTCAAACAAACAAGGTTCCTCAGGAGTGTCCACTTTGCTCGCGAGAGCATTGGTTGTCACGATGTCCCGATTTCAGAGGTAAATCAGTCAGTGAAAGATCTAACTTTGTACGCGAGAATAATCTCTGTGGCAACTGCTTCATGTCCGGTCACTACATAAAGAATTGCTCAAAGGAAAGTTTTTGCAAAGTAAGTGGGTGTTCTAGCAAACATTCTGCTTTCCTGCATCCCATTGACGGCAGTGCTGTTTTCACAAAATCTGACAAAGCAACAAAACCGGAGAATCCCGTGCACATGCCCATTTGCAACAACGGCTACGTCAGCACAGTTGAACCAAAATCTTCGAAGTCTACCAAGATCTCACTCGCTATCGTACCCGTTAAAGTAAAGGCTAAAGATCACGATAGAGTCGTCCAAACATATGCATTCTTAGACTCTGGTTCAAATGCATCGTTTTGTACGGAGGATCTGATGAAAGAGCTTAATATCCAAGGCAAGAGTACAAACTTGTCACTGACAACTATCAAAGGTGCCGACAAGTCGGTTAGATGTTCACTTGTCGACCTTGAAGTACTTGACCTCGACGAGAATAACCACATTGATCTACAAGGTACATTCTCTACGAAGGAGCTTCCTGTATCAACCAGCAACATGGCTAATCAAGAAGATCTTGATCAGTGGCCACATCTTCAAGACATCCATGTCCCACGACTAAACACAAAGGTAGGCTTACTCATCGGCTGCGACAACCCCGACGCTCTGAGGCCACAAGAGATACGTAGTGGTCGCAAGGGTGAACCATATGCTACCAAGACAATCTTTGGATGGGCGATCAATGGTCCTCTCATTCATTGTGACAGCGGAACGAGAACGGTTAATGCTGTCAAGGCTGACGCAGAATTACATCGACAATTCCAAGATTACTGTAATATGGAATTCAACGACTCTTCTGTCAGCACTTTAACCGTAATGTCTCAAGAGGATAGAAGAGCCCTTGACATTATGAATAAGACGGTAGAGTTTAAGGACGGGCATTACGAACTTGCTCTACCTTGGAAGAATGACCCACCCCATCTCGGAAACAACCGAAGCCTCGCTATGCATCGACTGCAGTTACTGAAAAGAAGGCTTCTAAGGGATCCTGAGCTTCTAAAGATGTATACAGAGTTCATCGATAATCTATTTCTGAAGGACTACGCTAGAAAGGTTCCAGAGCAAGAAAAGGCAAACGGCATCACGTGGTACCTTCCTCATCACCCTGTCTTCCACCCTAAGAAACCTGGCAAGGTGAGAGTAGTTTACGACTGTTCTGCTAAGTACAATGGTACGTCGCTGAACCAAGAGCTCTTACAGGGACCGGATCTTACCAACTCACTAATCGACATCCTTATGCGGTTCCGAGAGGAACCGATTGCTTTCATGGCCGACATCGAGTCAATGTTCTACCAAGTGCGAGTAAACGAAGACGATCGTGACGCACTAAGATTCCTGTGGTTCAAGGATGGAGATCTGTCTGGTGAAGTTGAAGAATATCAAATGAATGTACACCTGTTTGGAGGAACATCTTCACCGAGCTGCGCGAACTTCGCCTTGCGCAAGACCGCAGAAGACAACGCCGGCCGATTCAGCACGAGAGCCATCGACACAGTAAAGAGAAATTTTTATGTGGACGACTGTCTGAAGTCGGTGGCAACCGAGCAAGTAGCCATTCAGCTTTGTAAGGAATTGCGCGAGCTACTACAGACGGGAGGCTTCCGCCTAACGAAATGGCTATCGAACTCCCCAAGAGTCCTATCATCGATACCAGAATGTGAAAGAGTCCTTTCTACAAAAGCACTGGACCTCAACATCCCATCTATCGAACGTGCACTTGGCACCCAGTGGAACGTGTCGTCGGACACGTTCGGTTTCTCAATAGACCTTAAAGACAGACCGGCAACCAGACGTGGTATACTTTCAACTGTCAGTTCTATCTATGATCCATTGGGGTTCGTAGCTCCCTTCATACTGCCTGCCAAAACGCTGCTACAAGATCTCTGTCGACAGAATCTGGGCTGGGACGATCCTGTCAAAGGCACAGATCTACGACGTTGGCAGTCCTGGCTCCAGGATCTCCCAAAGCTGGAGAGTGTTAAAGTCGATCGTTGTTTCAAACCTAAGGAGTTTGGCAGAGTTGCATCAAGCCAGCTGCACCATTTCTCCGACGCTTCACAGCAAGGATATGGAGCAGCTACCTATCTCAGACTCGTCGATCAAGACGGTAGGATTCACTGTTCCTTCGTTAGTGGTAAATCTAGACTAGCGCCTCTGAAGACAATGACTGTACCAAGGATGGAGTTGTCTGCCGCTGTTCTTTCAACTAGACTCCACGAGATGACCTTCAGAGCACTTTCCATGCCAATAACGAGCGAGTCGGTATTCTGGACAGACAGCACATGCGTTCTGGCTTACATAGAAAATGAAGACAAGAGATTTCAAACCTTCGTGGCGAACAGAGTAGCTACCATACGAGAGAAGACGTCGCCAAGTCAGTGGCGCTACGTCGATACCAAGTCGAATCCAGCCGACGATGCGTCACGAGGTTTGCCACCTACAGCAGCTTTGGAAGAATGTCGCTGGATAACTGGGCCAAGCTTTCTATGGCAATCGGAAGAAGCATGGCCAAGGCGACCGAACGAAATGAAGGTGCGATTAGACGATCCCGAGCTGAAGAAAGACGCAACAGTCTTCGCAATTTCTTCACCAAACCAAGACGAAGCCATGCTAAGGATCTTTGAACGTTTTTCTTCATGGTCCAAATTGAAAAAGTTTGTCGCATGGATGCTCCGAATGAAAACAAACCTGCGAGATGCCGCTCAAAGGCGGCGCACCAATCAACGCAAATCCCTAACCAATAAGATAACTCCGATTACAGTTGAGGAGATGAACGCTGCAGAAGTCGAGGTTCTCAAGGTCGTCCAAAGAGTTTCATTTCCCGCAGAGGTAAGCCAGCTATCATCACAAGGAAGTGTAAATCAATCAAGTTCTATCTACAGCCTCTCTCCCCAGCTCTCACACGATCTAATATGCATAGGAGGTCGTCTAGCGAACGCTCCTATAGATGAAGGCGCTAAACACCAAATTATCTTGCCATGCAAGCACCATATTACCGACCTAATAGTGAGACATTACCATCAAGTTTCTGGCCATTGTGGCGTCGAGCATGTTCTATCCAAGATTAGGGAAAGGCTTTGGATTGTCAAGGCTAGAGTAGCGGTTAGACGATCTCTCAACTCATGTTTCCTTTGCAAGAAACATCACGCTAAACCACAACAGCAGAGAATGGCAGATCTACCGAGAGATCGAGTGACACCTAACCATCCTCCCTTCTCATTTGTTGGTATCGACTGTTTCGGGCCGTTCATGGTTCGTCGTGGACGTGCGCTTGCCAAGAGGTATGGTGTTCTCTTTACATGCCTTACCGTCCGAGCTGTCCACATCGAAGTTGCTCATAGTCTTGAAACCGACTCCTTTATTAACGCTCTTAGAAGATTTATCTCTAGGAGAGGCGCTCCCAAAGAAATCAGGACGGACAACGGGACCAATTTCGTCGGTGGAGAGAGAGAGCTCCGTGAAGCAGTTTCGGCTTGGAACCAACAAGCAATCCATGAAGCGCTTCTAGCAAAGAACGTTACTTGGAAATTTAACCCTCCTGCAGCCTCGCATCATGGTGGAGTGTGGGAACGATGTATCAGGTCCACAAGAAAGATTCTACAAGCAGTACTGAAGGAGCAAAATGTGTGCGACGAGACCTTGTCTACCCTCATGTGCGAGGTCGAAATGGTGATGAACGGGCGACCATTGACAAAGGTGTCAGACGACCCAAGAGACCTGGAAGCGATTACACCGAATCATCTGTTGCTGTTGCATTCAGGACCGACGCTTCCCCCTGGTGCTTTTACAGAGCACGATACTTACAGTCGTAGGAGATGGCGACAGGCCCAGTACCTCGCCGATGTGTTTTGGAGGAGATGGATCAAGGAGTATCTCCCAAGCCTCCAGTCTCGCCAGAAGTGGCTGCAAGGCAAGCGCAACCTGCAGCCCAACGACATCGTACTTATAGTTGACAACTCTACGCCAAGATCTTCATGGCCACTTGGAAGGATCATAGAAGTATACCGAAACAGTGGTGACGGTCTCGTGCGATCTGCAAAGATTAAGACGAAGACCACCGAGCTGGTGCGACCAGTCAGCAAGATTGTATTACTTGAGGAAGCAGCATAAACAAAAGACAATAACTGTACAATGTACAAAAGAACATTACCTTCATATCTATAGTATATACATTTTATATTTTGAAGCCATATATAGTTACTGTTAGTTGAAGTAATTAGTGATTTTTATAGAATCATATTGAGTCTTAAGGTAAAGGCTCCCTGGTCTCGCCTTTAAGGGGCCGGAAATGTTAGCTATGTCACGCAACACATGTAATTTAATCGTTAAGTAATTCAATGCTCTAATCTTTGTTATTCCGCAACACACCTATCTACGGTAAACATTGCGTGCTATTACTAGAAATCGTTTCAATAAGGATCTTTCAATTTAAATCTACCTACGTTAGCCCACCAAAGTAAGTGATTTTAGTTTACTATAATTTATACTTCTAAGTAGATATTAATTGTTGTTGAGATTTATATCAAGAGCTATTGTTGTAATTTCTACAGAGTATCATTGCCACGTGTTTATGATAAGTTGTAACTTAGACTTAGATTAGTTTATTCTTTACTTATTTCAGTTTGAACCACATCACTTCATATCGCGTCTTGTCAAATCATATCTATCATAACTCTGGTCACATCAAATTCTACAAACTAATCGTATCTTCAAATCTACAAGAAAATTAAAGTTGACAATTGTGCGTTCAAATTGGTGTTATTCTCTACCACATGTAATTGTCCGTTACATGGGGCAAAAAAAAAAATGGGGCAAAAACTCGAGAGTGATCACATCTCAAAACAAGCAAAAAAAAATCACGCAACAAACGAGATAGGCCTATTTTGCTATAAAAATGGTGACTTCACTGATATTTTGTCATATTTATCTCCTTGTACATCCTGCATGAAGTTCAAGGCCTTTCAGTTCGAGATTCCTGTGGTAACGCTCTGGGGAGGTCGCTCGGCACAAGATTTTAAACATTGAATTTTTTGCATCTTGGTTACTGAAGCATATATTTTATTTGTATTTTGTTCATAAATACACAATCGCCATGGCTTTACGGAGATCAAATATCAATCAAAGTGATTTACAAGGGGTAATCCGTAAATGTGCAACAATGGGATTGTGTCTTAGTCTTTTTGTTGCCGTGGTTTATATTCTTTGGCCATCGAAGTCGAGTCACCTTATGGAATCCAATTCGCAAAGTACTGATTTCTATCACCGATCGGGTCTGTCAACCAAGTTCAACGATACTTATCCTCTAAGTCCATCAGAGAAAACAGCAGAAGGTATACGATACAGAATTGGGGTCATAGCTGATCTTGACGAAAATTCAAAATCAAAGACCAAGAAGAACACATGGACAAGTCATTATAAACGTGGCTATCTCACAGTTCGTCCAAACCGTGAAGTCACTGTGGAGTGGGATAAAGATATCGTAGTTCTTTCTTCCACATTGTCACAGAAAGGCAGGGGAATGGAGTTATCTGAACTGATTGCTTTCAATGGCAAATTGTATGCCATTGATGATCGCACAGGGGTGCTGTTTCAAATTCTGGATAAACATGTGGTTGCTTGGGTGATCTTACCAGATGGTGATGGCACTGAAGCTAAGGGATTCAAAGGGGAATGGCTTGCTGTGAAGAGTAAGACCTTGTATGCTGGGGGATTGGGAAAAGAGTGGACGACTACGGAAGGAGTATTCCAGAACCACAACCCGCAGTGGGTTAAGAGCATTGGTGCTTATGGTGATGTTGTCCATCACAACTGGGTGTCCAGATACAATGCAATGCGTGCAGCACTAGGAATCCTTCCCCCAGGGTACATCATACATGAGTCTGCTAACTGGAGTGATAAACATCAGAAATGGTTCTTTCTACCTCGACGTGCAAGCCATGAAACATACAACGAGAAAGATGATGAGCATCGAGCCACCAATGTCTTGATCACCTGTGATGAACATTTCAAAAGTATCCACATTCGTACAATTGGAGAACTAAATCCAACTCATGGATTTTCTTCCTTTAAGTTTATCCCAGGAACTGATGATGAGTTGATAGTTGCTTTGAAGACAGAAGAGGACAAAGGAGTCATTAGGTCTTATATTCTTGCCTTTGATATCCATGGTCAGGAATTGATGAAAGAGACCTTGATTGGAGAGAATAAGTTTGAAGGAATTGAATTCATTTAATACTGTTATAATAACATCCCTTATAAAACTGATCTTTGAATTCTATAGAATAACTTAATAATGATAATGATTATATTAATTACAATGATAATAATATTATCTTTGCTATTGCTATGCACATTAATAGTAACTATTTATGATAGCCCCAGGGAGTGGGGTACTAGTAGACCTTTTGTGCAGGGATGCTCTGCCCAGACTTTTGACCCCTTACCCTTTTATAACCCTTTGGTGAAAAGGTATCCCTTTTAGACATATTTCAGAGTGTGTATTCAAAACAATGCCACAGTCAGAGGAAAGCATGCTCACATTTAAACATTTGTAATGTTGAAAACTGTACATTGTACATGCACATTTGGCTTGAGTGAAATGCTTTCCTAAAAATTCCTTTCCTATACCCAAAGTCACCAATTCCCTACCCTTTTCCCCTTTTCTATACATTAAATAATAAATCCTCTGCCCTTTTTTTGGACCTCTAGCCTCAAAAAGGTACCCCTTTTGGGTGGGCCACCCCAATACAGGGAGTAACCCCCCAGGATGACTTGTACATAAGTATCATGGATATCATGCCTAATTGTTTTGACTTGACTGTTATACACCAATACTGTCAACAATCTTTTTCTATAGAAACTTTCGGTGGTGGGCAACAAGTTGCCCAACATCACACTTTTCTATAGGAAAAAAGCTGTATTTGGCCACTGATAACTTTGGCGTTATTTATCAAAACTACTTCAACATTTCAATTTTGCTAACTTTGGTGTGCTCTATTCAAAGATATTTTTGTTTTCGTTGGATAAATTTAAAATGTCACACAAGATGTGCAAAGTCCCCATTGAGCACTAAATTATTTAGTTTTTTTAAATATATATTTTTATCTTTTTTTACTTTCAATACACTGTAAATGTTTCCTTGAAAAAAGTGTCACTTTATAAATAGAATAAACACAGTTTAGCTAGAGATATTTTCAATATAAATCTGATATTACCATATTTCAGTCAAAATCATAATTGTTATTCCTTTGTTCATGATGTGATTAAATAAACTCAAAGATCCAACCATGAAAATGTACTTTTGATATCAACATTATACAAGCAACATTACTTTGATCCCCAACCATTTTGAACATCTCCCTGGAAGTTTGAAATAGAGGAACTCTTTGAAAAAACTCCCCCCTCCTCCAGACACAAATTGTAATAAGAAAAATCATTATTTTTTCAATAAAAATATCAAAAACAAAAACAAAATTAAACGAAATTTATCAATTAGTTAAGATACCAACCCGAAAAAAATTGTGTTGCCATGGATACGAAGCGCCGTTCGAGCCCCCTTAATTTTTCATCGCGTGCGCCATTGCATTGTGGGAAGGTCTCCTTTGTGAAAATAAAAGTTAACCATGTTGTCTGCAGCGGCGTTGTTGGATGAGCTTATGGGCACAGATAGAGATCTGGCTCCAGATCAAAAAGGAAAATCAACTCACTGGTCCGATCATCAGGTACTAAACTAACTTTTTGTGTAGAAAAATCAATGATTTTAACAGTTTTCAGTACTTAAAAAACGCTTTGAAGTTGGACCCTCGTGTTTTCAAAATGGCGGCTGAAAATGATGACCTAAGTTTTTCTATTTGTCTAAGATTTCACTGCTTTTTTCTCAGGTCTGTAAATATCATCTTTGTGGTTTTTGTCCATCCGAACTTTTTATCAATACGAGGTCGGATTTAGGTGAGTAGACTGCTGTGTAACTTCAAATTTTCATGATGAGACAGATGGATCTGACAGTGAAATCTACCTAGTACATGATCGAAACGGTGATGCAATTTAGTGAGGTAGTCAAAATAATTGTGTTGTGGCATCTTATTTCCCAGTTTGATCCAGTTCATATGAAATAAAAGTAAAAAAATCGAACTAAATCACACCCATAAACTTACTTATGTGTCAAATTAGTTGTACAAGATACTGTACTTAGCTGTAACGATTTTGTCATTATTTTTATCTACAGGGCCTTGTGAAAAGCTTCACGATGATAAACTTAAAACAGCGTAAGTGCTACAAAATCCATTTGCAAATGCTCTGATTGACTGATTGATGGCTCACATAAACTGAAGCTAATTCAAATTTCTATATTTTTAGGTATGAGAAGAGTAGCAGATATGGCCAAATGGGATATGAGGAAGACTTTTTACGATATCTACAAACTATTATGACAGATGTAGAGAGGAGAATACGAAGAGGACATGCAAGACTTATACCAAGAGAGAAGGTTTGTGTTCACCAGGGCTGTAACCAGGTTTATTATATGATTGAGTTGGTTTTCTTTGTTATTTGTAGGGCTTTATATCGCGTATTTCCCTAGTCATTATGAATTCAAGGGCATTATACAGATATTGCCCTCCTACGAGGGCATTATACAGATATTGCCCTCGTATGAGGGCAATATACAGATATTGCCCTCGCCCCATACTTCCCTAGGTCATCTTAATTTGGATGTTAGACTTAGAAATTTTCTACTGAGCCGAAATCATACACCAAGTAACCAATTTTGGTGAAAAAAAATCTCTTGAGAAATGACTTTAGGGTTCGAACCCGAGACCTTCTGCACACCTATACCCGCCTTTAACCTCTATACTACTGAGCTAACTGATGGAAACTTATCAACAAAAAATCGTTTTGTCTGTTATAATAGTGTTCGTTAACTTCACCGTGAATAGAATTGAAAAGCAATTGTTTAAGATTTTCTTCTGGGAATTCAGAAACAGTGATCAGATAGTTAATGTCATTTGGGATTGTTTCAGTGTGAAAACCTCCTCAATCATATAATAAGCCAGTTAATTACCTCGAACCTCGGCTTTTATCCATATACATCCCTCGGGCCTACGGCCCTCGGGATGTATATGGCTAAAAGCCTCGGTTCTCGGTAATTAACTCTTACTTGGTGGGTGCACATGAAATGGAAATGGAACTGTATACGCTCGGTTTGTCTAAATGCCTTACCTTTCCCCAACATTTTGTTGCTCAGTGAGGAGGGGAGGGGAGGTGCAACTGCTGCTCAGTGAGAGCTAGGACAATTAAGATAAGCGGACCTTTGGCTTCTACAGGGGGTGCATGTGCACCCAGTGCACTCTCCTTGGATATGGCCATTTTCACGTTTACCTTTATGCCTGGCTTTTATGGCAGCCGTATCAGAAGCACACAGATACAGTACGTAACTCCACATATTCATTTATCAAATGTTTTCAGGGACCAATGGTCTGTCCCCTTCTCCCCCTCCCCCCAAATATTTCTACCATCTAAGGTCCCTTGTCTGCGTACTGTATATATACTAGTTATACAATAGTTTCAAGTGGAATACCGTGGAATATCCTATGAGCGACTTGTACACTGTATTTTCTAGTAATATACACAAGTCTTTAGGTGAGTGTATACAAAGAAAATACAAGTGACGAGTGGGATATCCACGGTATGCCACAAGAAACCATTGTATAAATATTTTATCCCACACCATTAGAAAATACAGCCAATTACGGCAATGTCGCATGAGAAGAGACAGTTGAATACTGCCAAATACACAATGGCTTTCCTGCTTTCTGTTTAGCTGTATTTTCTGTGGTGTGGGATGAATGTGTGTAAACTTCTACTCTTTATTATAGTGCTTATGAAAACGAAATTGCCATGTTGCTAATCATTTCTTTCATGTATCTTGTTACTGAACTAAAATATAGAAGGTTCATACACTTATTGATATTATTTTGTGTTTTAGGAAGCACCTACTGGAAAAGTTGATAATGAAAAAGAAGAAATGTTGTCAAGCAAAATTAATTCACTTGTAGAACAGGTAAAACTTATAGTGTAACATTTAAGGGGTTTGCTTGGATCCTCGGGGACATATTTTTAAAAGTATTTGCCTCGACAGTTAATCAATTACAATGTAATTACACCAACCAAGGCCACCTAAACAAATTTTCATAAAAATTATCCAGTCACAATCAAGTATATAAACAATAGGATCTCTACAAATATTTCACTTTAAATGCGTTATATTTGCTTTATATGTATACAAAATGTATCAAGATTGAATGCAAAACAACACTGAGTCTGAATATGTTATCTCCACTTCTGTTTCTGTTACTCATAAAAACCAGACATAAATACTTCACTTTGTTACTTTGCTACACAAGGAGGCAGCATGGCCAAGTGGTCAGAGCGTTGGTCTCGCAATCTGGCAATCCCAGGTTCGATTCCCACTCTGGCCACTAGCTGAGACTGAATTTGTTCCGATTTCGATTAGTTCAAATTCAGTTTCTCGGCCATGCTTGTAATATAGCCAACTGGTTCGCCTCCTTGCCAATTGGGATTCTTAGCCCATTTATGTTTGATTATACTTCATTTCAGTTCATTTTAACCGCATTTGATTATATACATATAGATATTTGCGGTATATAAATCTTAAACATTATTAAACATTATTATGTGTTGTTGCTGACCATGTGTTTTATTGTTTCTAGGTTGAACAGCTTGGTTCTGAAGGGAAAATAGAAGAAGCTCAAGGAGTCATGAAATTGATTGAACAGCTGAAGGATGAGAAAGAACAACTAAGTGGGGTAAGACTGCATGTTTAATAAGATATGTATTTTATTATCTTCATGTCAACTTTCAAGTTACTTACACCAATAAGTAGATCTATACTACAAATAAACTAGTACACTGGGTATTTCAAAATATGAGTTGATAATCAAAAGGAGCAAGGATGGCAAAGGTGGTTAGTGCACGGCCTTCGGTGCAAGAGATTTGAGTTTGATTGCCAGTGACATCACATCCTTGTTTCAACTTCTTTCCTTTCCACGAACATTGTAGCTTTAATTAGCTTTAAATACCCTTAAAACAGAGCACTGATGGAGAGAAGGGGTGAAAGGTGTACACTTTGAACACTTTATACATGAAAGTAAAATAAATTCCTTTTGCCTTTTGCCATAATTTATAACAAATTATGGCTATATTCTTCAGAGATGGAGACATATCTGTAATCAAAGAATATTATCCAAAGAGAAGGATCTAAGAAACGTTTTCAACCCTGTTTCTTTGGATAACTAGAGCTACAAAAATGAGCTTTCTTCCCCATCCCTTATCCTTAATATGACTTGTAACATGTTTTGTTTTGTTTTGTTCTCTAAACCTAGAGAGGTAGAGACAATCATATGACGTCCCAAGAGAAGCAGATGGAAGTTTGTGAAGTATGTGGTGCATTCCTAATCGTTGGTGATGCCCAAACGAGAGTAGATGACCATTTACAAGGGAAACAACACATGGGTTATGCCAAGATTAAGTCTACTCTTGAAGAAATGAGGGTAAGATTGGATTATGCACAATAACATCAATAGCCAACTTCCGAGATACACTTCACTTGCCACATACAAAAGTATCAGGATGAGACTACATGCATAAAGCTCAGTCATTAATTTGTAATACGATGAATTTTAGGCTCATTCTAAATCCTAGTTAATCTAAAACCTTCTCTCCTTTGTATGAGGCAAGTGAAACATATCTTGCAACTGGACTATTTGACATAATATTGATTATTGATTCCATTTTCTTTTGTGAACAAGAGCCGTCCATGGAAGAAGGCAAGGAATGAGCCAGACAAAGATACCGAGCGTGAGAATAACCAGAAAGATCGTGACAGGAACAGTGATCGGGATAAAGATAAAAGGCGGGAAAGGGATAGAGACCGTGGTCGTGACAGGGATCGTGATCGTGACAGGGACCGTGATCGTGACAGGGTCCGTGACCGTGACAGGAGGCGTGACAGAGATAGGGACTACAATAGAGATCGCCGTGATCGTGATCGCCGTGACAGAGATCGGGACAGCAGAGATGATTCGAAGAGAAATGATAAAGATAAGTCCAGACGATCCCGTAGCAGGTGAGTGTTCGTGTTCCCTCCAAGCACTACTAACTATTGATCTTTCCTAGCATCAAGATGGTGAGGCAAAAATATCCCTAACAAGGGCTTTTTATCAAAAGACATTTTACTTGCAAAATGACTAAAAAAACGAAATCACACATTACTGTGTGCACGGTAGAAGAATATTGATAGTAACATTCTACCAGCCATTGGAATTAGTTTGTGTAAGACTTCTACAACAAGTTGAACATCAAGCAACCTCACCTGGAGTACACAGGATCTTACAGAGGTACCACATGTCAGTTTAGTGAATGTGATTTGTTTTGCAACCAGTTCAAAACATATTTTTCATCAAAAAGGATATCCTAATTTTGTTTTCCAGTAGAAAGGTTTTTTATAACGATGCGTAAAGGTATTATGATTTTATACTGTTAATGTAATATTACACAAGACATTGGGATTTGACGGAATACAAGCAGACTGGAAGCAAGGTATACCAATGCTTTTCTATGTATGTCGAATTTGGTTTTTGCGGCTTGTGTTAACTCAACTCATGTTCCAGTGTTTGTGAAAAGCTGGTCGTGTCTTCATCCGAACTCAACGATCTAGACAAAATGAGGCTTATTACAGGTGAAATGAAAGTTCTTCCGTCAGTCAGGTATCCCATTGAAGTTCAACATGACCTCTCTTCTTGTCATGTTGAATTGGGTTATAGTTACTCAAACATGTTGTAATCTTACACCAACTTGTACATAAGTTATTTCAATCTTTGATTGATCCTATTAAATTGAAACAAGCTGTTTACTGGATATGATAGTAGTGATTGCAGCAGTTTTTTATTTGGAAATCTGAGGGTATTATTCTTTTACTTGTTTCTTGTTCCCAGAATAATAAACAATGTAAGGAGATTGTGGAGAAGTTGTTGACATACATGTATACTCTTCAGAAATGAGTGCATTGAATTTTTAGTACTAAAAATATATTCAAAGTTCCACCTTTCAACAATCCTGCTGTAATTTCTACTGACAAACAGTATTTTCTTATCTCAGACATGATGTTAAAAAACTCCCTCTGTTTTTTCTCCTTTTCCACTTTATTTAACAGTGTTCAAATGTTTCAGGTCCCGTGAGAGATCAGTCAAAGACAAAGAGGATGAAAAGAGAAGATCTGGTTCTCCTCGTAAATCAGAGTCACCAAAGTGAAAGTGTTCATGCCTTGGTGCTTGTCGACAACAGTTTGCGACAGCATTCTTCAGCGGCAGCATTCTTCAGCCCATATTTAGGTTAGTCATGGCTAGTTAGAGTGATGTCTTTATTTCTGCTTGTGCTGATATAAAATACTTGTATATAAAAAGTACCAAAGATATAACAAATTGTCAATTTAGTAGACCTAGACTTGAAATCATATTGTCAGATTTTTTTGGATAACTAGATATTTGACATACTTTTTGACATCATGGAATGATTAAAAGTTCCAAATAAACTAAGTATTTCTTTGTCATACCAATTTTAATATAAAAAATATAAGATGAATTTCTTTGTATTTCTTTGTTTGGCTGTATTTGTTTCCATACAGGTTATATATATTCTTTAGTTTTTGTTCAGGGCCTGGTTGCTCAAAGACTGTTTAGCCTAACTCTTAAGAAACCTTTCATTTTAACTCTGGGTTAGGGTAACCTGCCATCAAGCAACAGGGTCCAGGGTTATTGGGATGGAATAGAACAAGAACCTTTTCATAGTATAATGTTTGCAAGCTACATAATTTGTATTTAGACACTGTGTATGAGTATGAGTTTGCATTTTAAGAGTGCATGTATGCATGTATTAAAGCACTGTACTAGTCCTAAGGCTATTGTAACTTCTTTGGTAAATAAAACTATTATTGAATGTCTTGACTGCGTTTTTGTTCTGGGAGGTTATACTGTGCAGGGTGTTCCGTTTCTGCTGATGACTGGTGATTATTGCCACCTGTTAACAGCTGGAAATAATTGAAAGAATCCTTGCTGTCAAGAATTATTGATGTTTCAAATAAACGTTACACTGTCACATTCACAATTATAATATATTGTCTCCACTTGGTACAATTCAATGGACTTCCTCTTCATTTGAAAAGGAAGACACTGTGTTATTACGATTATAAGCATATTTAAGTGTTATGCATTTGAAAAGGAAGATGCTGTGTTATTACCACACTAAGCATATATATTATACATTAAGCCACAAATCTTGACAGGGAATGGGTAGAGTCTGAATATTATGTTTGAAACAGGTAACTTTTTTGAATGAAAAAATAAAATAAATAACTATTTTATATAGTGCTAGAGTGATGGCACTTAATCCGTGAAACAAAATCTAATAGTCAGTGTCTAATAGTCTAATCAAAACAAAAGAAAACAATAGAAAATTAAGTGTCTACTAATGTCTGTTAGACTAATATCTATTTCACGGATTAAGTGCCACCACTCTATATGGGCACTGCTTGTTCATAGTGCTTTACAAGACTAAATACACAAATAATACAAATCAGATAAACCCAAATTGCTAAGAATTCCAACTGGCAAGGAGGCAAAGCAAATTAGCTATTTACAAACATGGTTGAGAAGCTAAAAGGTGCTAACCAGAACACATTCAGCTCCAGCTACTGACGAAAATATTATAACAAATATAAAAATTGTAAGTCTATCCCGATGTAGTGATTGCCTGTGTATGCCTTGGTAGATGTCATCCATGGTTAATACCCTAGAATTTAAACAAAGGAATAAAACAAATGACAATTTTTAATAAAATTTGTAATGCAAATTAGCCATGGATCTTCAAGGGGGCAAACATTGGAATAATAGACCATTTCAACTTGTCCTAGAAATTTTATTTACATGAGATATTGTTTCAAACTGTCCAAATCAAAATTATTATATCAATAAAGCAGTTGTCCAGGGCTCAGTTGCTGAAAGGTGGGTTAGTGGTAGCCCAGGGTAAAATCCAAAGGTTTTCTTTAGACTTAACCCTGGGTTAATGCTAACCCAACTAGGAACTGACTCTTTTTAAAAGTTATTTGTTATTGAAGTTATTAGTTATTGAAGTTATTAAATCCCGGGGGGGACTCCTATATATATAAGAGGACGGGGATGCTTGTTGGAAATTTTAAAAATGACCCCTAAAAGGTACCAAAGTCATATCCGGGTGGGCGTGGCAATACATGTTTTTACCCCTAAAAGGAACCAACTCAAAAACACTAAATTTAACATTTTGCATATTTTAGTCAATCAAGCGATCAATTGTGTCTATTTATATACGAAAAATTTAATGGTTGTGCAATCCGATCTTTGTTTCCAGTATTTAATCGTTGATGGAGGAAAAATCACCCTAAAAGGTACCAGCTAGGTCTCTAGTAGTCCACTAAAGTCTGGGACACCCTAAAAGGTACCAGATCGCTGATTTTGACCCCTAAAAGGTACGACGAGCATCCCCGTCCATTTCCGATCGGAGTCCCCACCCGGGTATTAAATCAACTAATGGTCTATCACACACCCTGCATTCTGATTGGCTACTCTACTAGAGGTCTATTATAATAAACCTACTAATTGGTCAAATAAATTCTCGATAAATTTGTGATAGCCTACTAGTTGTGAAAAAAAATGTGGTGGATCAAAATGCTGAACCCATTTTGAGGTGATTTCTGAGGATTTTATCAGGCTTATTTGACCATGAGTCAATATCCCCTTTGGCTTTATGGACTATTGACTTTTAGTATTCACCAACATAAGGGCTATTACAAATCCTGCATTCTGATTGGCTCCCTAACCTCGGGCTATTGGTGATAGCCCGAGTTGAGAGGAAGCACGAGTAATAATATCAATAAAACATTTTTCTCTCTTTGTTTTGTTTAGTCTCATTCACCTTTGGCCCAATATGTTGGTGAATACTAAAACAATTAGACCTCTTGGCCTCATGGACTACGAGTTTGAATAGCCCATTTGGCCTACGGCCTCATGGGCTATTGACTCGTAGTCCATTCGGCCTCGAGGTCTAATTGTTAAGTAGTCCATTTGCCCTCTGGGTCTAATTGTTAACATGTAAAAACCATCATGGTGTCTATCATGAACGAAAGATAAAGCAAAACATTTCAAGCCAGTGAGCACCTGGTGTATGGTGGCCCATCGTCACTATAATTTTGATCATTTTTATTATTTGCTTTGTGATTTTTTTTATTGAAGTTAATTTTTTTAGTTTCAAAATGAAAAGAAAAGAAAAATGAAAAGCAAGATGAAAATGAGAAATCAAATCAAAAGTAAAATTGAAATCAAAGGCAAACAAAATCAGAAATATGGAAAGAAAAATCAAAATCAAAAGTAAATTGAAAGTTAGCAGGGACTGCAAAGGATCATGGTAGTGACAACGATGGCCCACGTTGCTAAAGTGATTTTACTTTTGATTTTGGTTTAACTAATGATCAAAGTTATAGTGACAACGATGGGCCACCATACTGGTGTTTGTTTTAGGGTGGAAGTTTGTTGGGATACCTGTATAATAGCAAAAAATGGATTGAACAAAGGTATCCCAAACAAACAACTTCCCCACCCTTTCCCCCTAAAAATGCTTGCTATATGTAACCTAATGTAGTGAAAGCTTTTAATTTGGGTGCAAGAGAGAGTCTTCTTTCTCCCAAAATGCTACCTTTGATTAGTGCCAACAGAAGTACATAGATGAAATCACCCCAACAGCTTTTTACAAATGTATCTTTATTGTTCAAAAAGGTAATTTTACATTAATAACCAATGTTTTATTGCTTTCATGGCAAGTTGAAGAGTAAATAATTCTACAAAAAAAATATTTTGTGAGTATTTATGGGTTTCCTGTACCATATTGAGGACAGGAAGACCAATTTGACAAATGGATTTTAAAAGCGTTTTGGCTACAGTCATGTATTTCTTATCAAACTTTTTTTATCTATTTAGCTGTTAACATTACAAATGTGTACATCTTAGGTTATATTGAGGTTGGCGCTACAAATCCTTTAGGAATGCGGTTATTTGGTGGGGGTGCCAATGGAAAATCTGAAACAAAATCAAAAATAAATTTAATGTGGTTAGATAATTAAAAAAAAAACATTCCAATCGGGAAAATTTTGTGGGTCTCGAAAAGTACTTGTATCGCTCACACCTAAATAAAGCCACTGTTGGGTTTCCTGTGGTATTAATCAATTTTTGAAAAAACCTTTTTACTCATATTTCATATCTTTATCTTGACCGAAATCTCAGCAGGATAGGGTTCTCATTTCCCCCTGAGATGCTTTACCTCAGTTTTGGAAAACACTGCCTTTATTAGCCCGAGGGCAGATAAATGTTATGAGAAGCTTGCTGATTTATCTTTAACCAATGGGAGTTTTCGACATTCAATTTATCTTCGACTCCCTGGGTGTTGTTTGGTTTCATGATGAATAGCGCATTCATATATTCTAGGCTCTAATTTAAACTTTCAATTAACCTAATTTTTTATGAATAAAAAGACAAAACCCTTTGGTTTCTTCTCTCTAAGTTTTTCACCTCGTAGACTTTTCCATTTATAAAACCTAGCAAGAATGAGTAGTTGTAGATAATATCACAATTGTTGTTGTTTTGATATTCAAGTTGAAGTGAAACGATAAAGTCTGTCAGGCTGAACAGTGCGTTATTTGAATAAATGATTTAGAAAGCGTCATGGGTGGTACGACCACAAAATTCTAGTTCAATTTAGTTGGAAGCTTTGGGTAAAGTCCCTTTCTTAATCCCTAAATCAGTCTTTCTCTCGTACAAGAATTCAAGTTTACAAATTACTTATATCTTAAAACTTTCTCGGCGAAGTATTTGAAAACAAAACTGAAAGATAGCACTGGAAAGGTTTCCGGCCCAAGTTGACGTAGTGTTGTATAAATTGTATTTGTTATGAACTCCATAGAACTTTTGAAACATCTCGAATATGAGAAACTCAAACAGGTAAAATCAATGTGCACTTCATTCAAGATTATCTATTGACAATGCAATTTTCGACATTTTGACTAAGATCGTGAAACAATATCCTGTTGGATCTTATCATTTTTATTAGATATTCATAATACAGATGAGCTGGAGTCATTCAAATCCGCATTTTTAGCTGCAAGATGTATTACAATCGCGGAAACACGTTTTGAAAGCAGCTTAAGGAGCTCTAAAATTTTAGTATTTTCAAGAGAAGTCTTTTGACAACTGTGTGTACCAATGTTCCGTATTGTTTCGACTGTCTCTTTACTTGTCGAGTAGTTGCTAATTATGTTTCATTCAGCACAATTTCTCGCACCATAAAGCAACCACGTTATCACTAACCTAGCTACAAACAAATGTGCGAAACGACTGTTTCTTAGGCGAACAGATAAAATATAAGAACTACGGGTGGTGTGAGATGATAAACTTACCTTTCAGTTGGAACCTCTTGGCTTCTTATTGCGTTTTTGCTTGCCATGTCGCTTCTTGAGCTTCTTGTCAAGTTTCTTCTTTCTCAACCTGTGAGCTTTTCTCTTTTGATGTACATGGTGGATCTTTTTGATCAACGCTTTACGTCTTTTCATCAAGGCTCTTAGCTCGTCCAACACCTTTTCGTCCCTTTCCTTTATTCGCTTTTGTAGATGACGCATTCGTTTGATGAGTTGATGGTGTTGTCTTTTCAGTTTGGCAAGTTTGGATTTAGGGAGCTTCTTTTTCTGAAGCTTTCTCCTTCTGAAATCTCCTTTTATTTCCTTCAAATCCTTCAACATGCCTTGAGGTACTGCTTTAGGATTCCTCTTGGCAGCTTCTATCAACTTTAGCTCGGCACCATCTTGTTTCTGTTTGACTTTCTTTTCAGCGTTTACTGCCACGAACACCACTACAGCCAAAACAGCTGTAAGAACCACGAGCTTGGACATTGTTAGTCGAAGAACACTATCAACAGGTCTTGAAGAAGGCTTAAAACAGTGTTAGCGACCAAAGGGATGAACAGTACGCAATTCCGTGGTCACTTAGTGTTAATAGAAAATCGCTGATGATTTGACATACCCATGCTCAACTGAAGCATGTAATGTTCTCTAATATGCAGATTTTGTAGACATTGAGTATTGTTTATGTAAGATTCAAATCTCTGATTGGGCAAGCCCTCTTACGTAATGGTTATATAAAAGTGTCTTAAAATGAATGCGAAAAAGTCATTATGTAAATCCAACAGCGTGGAACGTACAGATCACTAGGGGCAAAAATCATAACATAGTAATCTGCTAAGCTTCACTGAATGTCATGCAATTCCTTTCTCTTTTACTTTCTTCTTTTTCTTTCTCCTTCTTTTCTCAGCTATTTTCTTTTCCTCTCAATCACTTCTTCTCTTTCAATTGATTTTGACGATTTTTAATATTTTTTCTTTCATTTCGTTTTCATTTTTTTTCCGTCTTCGCTGCTCGTGTTTGCCTTTAATTTCTCTCTTTTCTTCACCCCTTCCATTTCTTCCCTTCTTTTCGATGTTCGTCTTTTCGCTTTTTCCGTTTCTTGGGAAATTATAAAATATAAAGAAGAAAGTGCCGATCATTATGTACGACTAAGATATCGACCGTTTGTGCCATTAGCTTCGAAATCACCCAATCGACCATTTTATGGTTAAATGACTTTCTAATCCTTTTAAATTTCACATACTTTGTCGAATTTTAAACTTGTTTGTATTGGAACGTAACGCAAAAGAAACTGAAACGCAAGTGATCTGATTATTCTTTTAACAGAATATCGAGTGACTGAAAATATATAAGAGAAAACCAACCAATATAATATTTCAAATTGATGAAAAATTGTTTGTTGTATTTTGTTTGAACAGTGCTACTGATAGGTACGTACGTTTATCTTAATTAATTCAGTTTATTGTGAGAGGGGCTTCGGTTACACTGTTTTGCGCTTCTTGTACGACTACGTGTAGCCTATATCAGGCTCATAACATGGTATATTTCCGTCTCACTGATCCCGGGTTTTTACGGAAATTTTGATTCCTGAGCCCATATTTTTAGAAAGTTTTGATCCCTGATCCTTGGTGCAAAATCTGCATGAGCTGATCCCTGATCCTGACCCAATATCCCTGATCCTCGATCCCACCCATTGGATCCCTGAGCCCTGGCCTCTGATCCCTGATCCTGGCCATAATTTGAAGCTTGATCCCTGATCCCATATACCATGTTACGAGCCTGCTATATGCTGTTTACATGGAGGCGAGTTGTACTTGGCAACAGGCATAACTCTTTTGTTGTGAGTCACCCAAGGAAAAGAAAACAAAAGAGTTATCTCGGCTAGATTTATATGAGCCGTATTCAATACAAACAAAAGAATCAGTCAGACGGACTCCGATATCAATGGTCTCTCTCTCTCTTGGTTCTTCGTCTAACCGCGTGCTTGTGGATGAAAGACGATTTGGACGATATAAACACCGAATCGTGCCGTAAGTGCTCTGGACACCTGGTCCAACTAGTTCCCAGTCCCTGTCGTTCCCATTTCTCAAAATCATGAAGTAAGCCAAGCCAAGCTAAAATTAAGCCAAAATAACACACTATTCATGTCAGTTTTGTAATCAACGACGCTTCATGTCATTCATGGAGAATCACTTGTTACAGCTGTCGTTTACCTCGAATGACAAAGATTTCAAGAGTAAAGCAACTAACACTGTCTGCGCTCTTCTGAACAGCAATGGCGGTACACTTATAATTTTAAATCATAACAAAATGACGACCGACCAAATCATTCGTCCTATTGAGCAGTGGTTTCAGAATTACATAGATACTTCAGGCGTCCACAAAAAACTAAGAATTTCCGATGAAACATCCAACCAAATTACTTTGGAAATCAAAGGACATGACGCATTATGTACGATAAATTACAACCTCTACTTACCAACCGACACTCAAGCGCTGTTGATCAGTCCTCTCGAAGTTAGAGCCGTGAAGGAGATATTAAACGCTAACAGAATCGTTGATATTACTGAAACGAATAAAAATGTTCCAACCAAGTTTATTTCCGACTGTCCTATCGGCATAAGTGAATCCAAGACAGTGCAATTCAAAAATTTGACATCGGGTAAATCAGGAAGCACAGATCTTGTCAAAAGACTTATAAACAACAAGTTAAATCACTACGTCTCGGCATTTGCTAATTATTGTGGAGGCCGGCTGTACTGTGGTGTGCGAGACGACGGAATAGTTGAGGGGCAGACAGTAACGGACAAAGAAAAAGAAGACTTCATTAAGGATGTCAGCGAGTATATCACTAACAAGATGATATGGCCTGAAAATTGTGGTAATCCACAAATGGGAAGAGAGTGGTATATTTCTTTCGAGCCTGTAATAGACAAAAAAGACAATCCGATCAAATCGAAATTTGTAATCGTGATATTTGTAGCTGCTTGTCAAGGAGGCGTCTTCTGCAAGCAACCAGAGAGTTACCACCTTGTTAATGGCAAAGTAGAGAAGATGATATTTGCCGAGTGGAAAAGGAAATTACTATATCCGATGGAGCGAGAAACTAAGATAGTCTCTACAGTATCACAGTGTGATTGGAGTTCGCCAGGATTAAGACTCACTTGCGACTCGCTGGATGGGAAACTGCTGAGAATAATTAATGATGGCAACTGGGAGAAATTTAAGAGATTATATGATACGAAAATGCAGAACGATACCGTCGAGGTGCGTTTGGTTTGCTTATCAAAAATGTTCATGTGTCACTACAGAAAGGATGAGCACGAGGAAGCCGAAAAATGCCTCGCAGAGTATGAGAACCTTTTATTAAAAGCAAAAGATGTCCTGATATTCGATGTTAGGGGAAGACTTGTACGTTCGGCAATGGAACGATCTCGTGGCAAACACCAAAAAAGTTATGAAATTGTTAGGGATTGCTTACCGATGGTCCAACAGCTTGCCCCAAGTATTTTGACTGTGGAATTCTACGTGCACTTTGGTACCATGCTCACGATCATCGAAAGCAGGAAGGACCTCATGAACGATTTGCTGCTGAAGGAGGACTTAAAAACTAGTGGTTCTTTCAAAGAAGAGGCCATCTTGTTTTACAATACATCACTCCGACATTTGCAGGAAGCCGATTACGTTCCACAATCAAAAGTTGATATGCAACAAAAAACTCTTATTCACCTGACTTTTTTGCATTTGGGCTGTTCACTTTCTGGCGATGTCGTAGATCATGTGGTCAGTGAAGAAGACATTGAAAAGGCAAAAAAATGCTTAGAACAAGCACATAATTCGGACATGGATTCAATTCCGATGAGTAGTTTTCGAAGTTGCCACTTTGCTTTAGCGCAATCCTGCTTTTTCTATCGGAAGTCTCAAGTTCAATTAACGACAGAAACACGCAGTTGTTTCCTTAAACGTGCTGTACGGGAAGCTAAATATGTGAAAGATCTTGCAGAAGACCACCATTTTGATGAATTATCTCGTTATGCTAAAAGGCATACAGAAGTGTTCAAGAAGGAATTAGACTGTGTTGAGGGGTTATTGGTAAACAGTTGATGAATCCCACATGCATAAGATTTTGTTGTTACTTTAGATCTCAAACATTGCTTTAAATTCTCAAAGAAAGCAATGTTCGATAGTTACAACAATGTGCGTTTAAAAGTGAATTCATATAATGAACGGATGCGGTATTTTTTATACGTCTTTTTAATGCTTTTTCATCGCTTAGTACCGTACTTCAAAATGTAACCGCTACAAATTACCTAACGACAAGGTTTCATCACATACTACAGATGCTAGGTTGGTAATTCTTTAGTAAGAAGCTCGTCCAATCCAGTTAACTGCATGACGTCTATAAGCTCCAAATGCAAATCACGTTCAATCTCCAAGGGCTTTCCTTTGTTGTCTTCTGCTTTCGTGTGGATATCTCTAATAATGTGTCTATCCATGTAAAACGATGGTTTGAATGTAGGATCTGAAATAACTGCACAACCACTGAGCTCCCTTTTGCTTAGATACCTGAGACACAAATGAAAACCTTGATCTACTCTCTCAAGAGCCTGGATCTGATCCACACCTTGATGCCTTAAATAGTCGACGATCCAACCTCTCGATCAATATAAGTGCATGTGAACACAAGGAGCATGACAACGTGCTTTAATGAATTTCTACTAACCGTTCAAACTTATAACTTTGATATGATTACCCTCGATCAGTGAAATTAAACTTGGCTGAAGAACAATCGTCTGCTCCTAGTCCACGTAATATCTATCCCTGGCCATTGTCTGGAGTTTAGGAACCGAGATGAAATAAAGGGTGGTGGAGTAGGAGCATATTTATTTATTATTTATTTATTTATTTATAAAGCTTTAGCCACTCCAACACTGGAGTGGCATGGCCCTCACAACAGGGCGAGGCTCCCGCATTAATAGTGAGGCCGGATAAAATATATCAAAGATTCCATTAAATATAAAAGGCGAAAAGACATTGAGAGCAGATACCCCACCTTGGAACATCTGTGGATCGAAATATAGGGAAAGAAGACTGACAGCAATCTTCTGTTGCGAACATTCTATAGATCTACATGAATCCTTAACATCGTTGGTTTGCTGAAATGGAGAACTTGCTTAGCGACTTAGCTTGTCCTCATCGTGGAATGCATGGCCTCCTCTTTCTACGACTGTAGACTTCATCATCGACCAGCTACAACCAAGGCTTCCAACGACTCGTCAATTCCTTGATCTGCTTTACGTTTTCAATCTTTTCCAACACATCAACCGTATCAGTCTGCTAGAACCGAAAGTGATCACATTATCTCCAACACCGCTAAACAGATTAAGTACGCGCACCGGCGTCCTTCCGTGTAGTAATCTGCGACCACGATACACCTTATGTTTGCGTCGACGTCCATGTCACCTGCTTTGCACCAAGATTCAAGTATATCAGAAATGAGCGCAGTTATGATGAGCAAGCTCACGTTGAAGATTTCTCTTGGCGCCTGCCATACAGCTTTTTTTTATACAATTGACGACCCCAGTGAGAAACTAGATATTCTAAACGATCTCATACTTTAATGTAACTCTGATGTAAGCTCTAGAGCAACTCGTTTTTGTAAGCTGAACGCCAGGTGTTCACTATATAAAAGGGAAACGGAGGTTGGCCGTACAGTCAGTGTCCGCTCAAGCAAAGAATGGAACAGTGTAAGTAAAGCGTTAAAAGAGTCATCGACGAAAAAGGAACTAAAAAGACAATTATAAAAAATCGAACTAATTAAAAAAGCAGATCGATGATCAATGCTTTGGTTAATTATATCAATGCAAGGGTATTGCAAGCCAATTGGGGCTGTTGCCCTGTAAGCAATATCCCGCCTACCAATTTGTAGCAAATCAATTAAATAAATAAATAAATAAATAAATAAATAAATAAATGAATTGCAAGTTTCATTATTATATTAGGTTTTTAGAATATTTCCTATCAATTAGACTAGGCGCATTTTCGAAAAATCAGACACCTGGAGGCATTTTGGGGTAGAGGCTGGTAACATAACTATTCTAAACTGCTGAATGCTAATATGACTGTTACCAAGACGTATTCTGCAATCTTATACGTGTAAATGACGTATTTTGTGAATTGCTACAGTCATTTCATACTAACGGCTTTTTCATATAATTCCAAAAGTCCCCAAACTTAAAAACAATGACCATAGCTGGAAAGAGCATATCAAAATCAGTAAAACTGTGAAGTTTGAAGGATATAAGTTGAAAAATCAAGGAGATACGAATTTTCAAAAATCGAAATTTGTCTGTATCTCTTGCATAACTGTAAGTGTTTTCATACAAAATTTCGTTTTTTATGAAAATTATTATGTATCGAGAGGCATGCTCCACTCAGACGTACCAAGATTACTATAGCACCATCACCTTGGTTAATCGATGAGGATATAAAGAACACTCAGCTTTTAAGAAATGAATTACGTCGTATACCAGGGGCGGATCCAGGATTTTGCAAAGGGGGTGTCCCAAATAGGCCCAGATCCAAGATGGCGGCCTCCTAACAATGGAATCTGATGACGTCATCTCGTACGCCCCTTGATCCGCCCCTGTATAGTACATAGTTCCAAAACTCAAGAAAACTGGCAGAAATTTCGGGATATACGCAACCTCTTAAAAACGAAAATAAAGAACGCCCGGGAAGAGTTCGTGAAAAAAGCATTATCATCTTCAAAACCAACACAAAAGTCTGACAGGTAATCCATCGTGTACTAAAGCCAAGTCCTCAACCATTAAAGTGTGATGTCGATAATCTCAACCAACACTTTGCAAACACGGCAAATAGAACTACTGGTGCTCAAAACGGTTCCAAAGCTAGTCTAATGGACTACATTAAATCACTTGATCCATCCCAAAACCATTCCGTAGAAGAAAAGTTTTCCATCAACTTTTCCAACCGACCTCAACTCAAAATGTTCTCAAGGAATTACATTCACTTAGATGGGACACCTCAACAAGTCCTGAGTCCATCTTATTCCCGACAAGTTCCTGAAGTTGATATTCTTGCAGGCCCACTAACTAGCATCATTAACTGTAGTTTTATCAGGTGCTTAGACTTTCCTAAAATTAACCTGGAAGCAATTAAGCAAGAATTACTCGTATGCCAAAAGTAAGTAATCCACTCTGTAATAATGACTACCGCCCTATTTAATTTAATTGTACCGCTACTACCCAAGGGCTATGAAAGAATTGTCAGCTCATCACTGAGTTTTATAGAAATAACTAACCACCTTCTATCAGGCAAAATATTTAAGGCTATGAAGCGTGGCGAAACAACTCTTATGGTTCTCGCTGATTTTTTGAAAGCGTTTGATACCGTGAAATACAAAATTCAGTGCTAGACAAAATGAATCAGTCAACTTGGTTTCTCAAGGTCGTTCCTCTAATGGACAGTAAATTACCTTAGTGAAAGAGATCAGTTTGTACAGATCGACGACAAGAAATGGAGTTCCCCAGGGATCCATCATGGGTCCTCTGATATTCAACATCTATGTAGCTTATCTCCAATCATTTGTAGCTACAAAATGCCACCAGTACGCCGATGACACAACTCTTTTTTTCTCATGCGAAACCCCCTGAACTTGATAAATGCATTTCTACAATTCAATCAAATCTTTATTTTGAGGACCGTATGTTAGACAACTGTAATAGGTTAATGCGCCTCCCTCCTTAAATAAAGTTATTGTTGTAACTACCATTTGTGGTCATGTGATTTTCAGTCACGTGATATAATTTGAGCACGAGGTGTGTAAGCTGTACTAGGTTGTACGATCGAGTAATGGATCGAAGAGATCACAGATAATTCGTTGAGTTAAGAGCCATACAGTCCGGTAAGGATACAGTCATTAGTTTTTATTACTTGTAAACCGATATAACATCAGAAATTGTAATAATTTTGTGTAGAAAACCGCTATGTCAACCGCTATGTCTACGGCCGCCGCCGCCTCGACTATCATCGACATCGACAAGAAGCAGTAGTTGTTGTGTTCATGGAAATAAAGATATGTGTGTTTTTATGGCGTGTTTTTGGTCCCAAGTTAGCTCAACAATGACTCCTATGGAGGAGTAATAATTGTATTGTATTGTATTGTATTGTATTGTATTGTATTGTATTATCGTTATCATTATCATTATCATTATCATTATCATTATCATTATCATTATCATTATCATTATCATTATCATTATCATTATCATTATCATTATCATTATCATTATCATTATCATTATCATTATCATTATCATTATCATTATCATTATCATTATCATTATCACTTATCATTATCATATATCACTTAGTCATTATCATTATCATATCATCATCATCATCATCAGTTATCATTATCATTATCAATGTTTATGTTTAAAACTCTTAGATATAAAAGTTATGACAACAAGTTTTCTCGACGTTTCGACGCCATCAGGCGTCATTTTCAAGAGATGGTCCATTTCTTGAAAATGACGCCTGATGGCGTCGAAACGTCGAGAAAACTTGTTGTCATAACTTTTATATCTAAGAGCATTATCATTATCATTATCATTATCATATGGGTGGCATGGGTGGCGTAGCTAGTGGGTAAGCCACTCGCCTCTCACCGCTGCATGTGGCCCGGTGTTCGAGTCCCGACTCGGATGCTGGATCATATGTGAGTTAAGTTTGTTTGATGTGTTGTTCTCTCCCATGCCACAATGTTTTTTTTTTTGTCCGGATTAATTCTCTGTTTTTTCCTCCCTCAGCCAAAATCAACATGTGCGTTGAGTGTTGTATGTAGAGTATATCGAATGTAGTGGTACGTAGAGGGTGTGAATGAGTCTCGGAGGATATATTAGCAGTAATGCTACTCTTACATCCGAGGAAAAACCAAAAGATTTCATTTGATTTGATCATTATCATGATCATTATCATTCGTCGAACTAGTGTTTTTGTATTAAAGACGATTGGGTCAATAAACGCCGAATCGGGTTGTGATTGGTCAGTTTGTGTGTGCTCTGAACATCTGGTCCAACTAGTTCCCAGTCCCTGTCGTTCTCATTTCCCAGAATCAGGAAATAACCAAGCCAAACAAAGCCAAGCCAAGATAACACACTATTCATGTAAGTTTTGTTATCAACGACAGCTCGTCTTAAAATGGAGAATCACTTGTTAAAGCTGTCGTTTACTTCGAGTGATAACCTAAACGAATTCAAGAAAAAAGCAAACCAATCTGTCTGCGCTCTTACTGAACAGCAATGGCGGTACACTATATATTGAATCATAACGAAAATGACGCCGACCAAAATCATTCCGTCCTATTGAGCAGTGGTTTAAGAATTCATAGATACCTTCAGGCGTCAACAAAAAACTGAAGAATTTCCGAGTGAAAACGTCCAACCAAATTACTTTGGAAGTCAAAGGACATGACGCATTATGTACGATGAAATTACAACCTCTACTTAACCAACCGACACTCAAGCGCTGTTGATTAGTCCTCATCGAAGTTAGGGGCCGTGAAGGAGATATTAAACGCTAACAGAATCGTTGATATTACTGAAACGAATAAAAAATGTTCCAACCAAGTTTATTTCCGAAACTGTCCTATCGGCATAAGTGAATCCAAGACAAGTGCAATTCAAAAATTTGACATCGGGATAAATCAGGAAAGCACAGATCTTGTCAAAAGACTTATAAACAACAACGTAAATCACTACGTCTCGGCATTTGCTAATTATTGCGGAGGCCGGCTGTACTGTGGTGTGCGAGACGACGGAATAGTTGAGGGGCAGACAGTAACGGACAAAGAAAAAGAAGACTTCATTAAGATGTCAAGCGAGTATATCAACAACATGATATGGCCTGAATATTGTGGTAAACTACAAAAAGGAAGGAATGGACAGTGGGATATCTCTTTCAAGCCTGTTACAGACATCGAAGGGAATCCGATCGAAGCGACATTTGTGATAGTGATATTTGTAGCTGCTTGCCAAGGAGGTGTGTTCTGCAGTAAACCAGAAAGTTACCATATTGTTGATGGCAAAGTAAAGAGGATGAAGCTTGCCGAGTGGAAAAAGAAATTACTTTATCCTACGGAGAGAGAACCTAACACAGTTCGTACAGTATCACGGCCGTGTGCTTGGAGTTCGCAGGGATTAAGGCTCACTTGTGAAAAACTGGATGGGAACCTAATGAGAATAATCAATAACGGACAGTGGGATAAATTTAAACATGATACAAAGTTGCATGACGATACCACGGATGTCGAGGTGCATTTGACTATCTTATCAAAGTGGTTGATGTTTTACTATAGAAAGAGCCAGCACAAGGAAGCCGAAGATTGTATCGCAGAGTTTGATGAGCGTTTATTAAAAGCGAAAGATGTCCTGATATTCGAGGTTAAGGGAGCGCTTGTACTATCGTATTTGGAACGATCTCGTGGCAATTACAAAAAAAGTTATGAAATTGCGAGGGATTGTTTATCGAAAGTCGAACAGATTCAACCAGGTATTTTGACAGCTGAATTCTACGTGCACTTTGTCTGCATGCTCACGATCATCGAAAGCAACAAGGACCTTAACGATTTGTTTAAGGAAGACTTAAGCACTGATTCTTTCAAAGAGCAAGCCATTTTATTCTACGATAGGGCGCTCCAACATTCGCAAGAAGCTGATTACGTTCCACGATCAAAAGTCGAGATACAACAAAAACTTCATATTAACATGGCTTTTTTGTATTTGGGCTGTTCGACTTCTGGTGATGTCGTAGATCATTTGCCCAGTGAAGAAGACATTAAAAGAGCTGACGCATGTTTAAAACGAGCACATAATTTGGCCATAGATTCCATTCCAATGAGTAGATTTCGTAGTTACCAGTTTACTTTTGCGAAATCCTGTTCTTTCTATCGGAAAGCTCAAGTTGGACCAAGAACAGAGACAGGCATTGATTTTCTTGAACGTGCTATACAGGACGTTGAAGATGTGGACGATCATGCTAAGAAAGACCATTTTGACGAATTATGCCGTTATGCTGAAAGGTACGCAGAAGTGTTCAAGAAGGAATTAGACAAGCAAAAAAAAAATACGAGCTAGCTACACCACTACATTGGATCTGAAATAACTGCAAAATCACTGAGCTCTCTTTGAAAACCTTAATGTACTCTTGAACACAAGGAGCACGACATCGTGCTTTCTCATTAATGCATTTCTATAGTAACCGTTCAAACTTATCTTTGATATCATTACCCTCAGTGAAACTTGGCTGAAGGACAACCATCTGCTCTTAGACCACGTATCTATCCCTGGCTATTGTCTCGAGTTTAGGAACCGAGATCAAATGAAGGGTGGTGGAGTAGGAGCACATACTAAAGATTCCATTAAATATAAAAGGTGAAAAGACATTGAGAACAGGTACCCCACCTTGGAACATCTGTCGATCGAAATAAAAGGAAAAAAAAAAAACAATTAAGAACAGCTGCAATCTTCTGTTGGGAACATTCTATAGATCTACATGAATCCTTAACACTCATCTTTGGTTTATTGAAATGGAGAACTTGCTTAGCGACTTAGCATGTCCTCATCGTGGAATGGCCTCTTCATCATCGACCTGCTACAACCAACGCTTCCAACGACTCGTCAATTCCTTGATCTGCTTTACGTTTTCAATCTTTTCCAACACATCAACCAGCCTACTAGAAATACACCCGAATGTGAAACTTAGATTGATCACATTATCTCCAACACCGCTAAACAGATCTGCAACCACGATATACCGTATGTTTGCGTCGACGTCCGTGTCACCTGCTTTGCACCAAGATTCAAGTATATCAGAAATGAGCGCAGTTTAAATTAGGAAGCTCACGTTGAAGATTTCTCTTGGCGCCTGCCATACAGCTTTTTTGATGCAATTGACGACCCCAATGAGAAACTAGATATTCTAAACGATCTCATACTTCACTGTATCGAGAGGCATGCTCCACTCAGACGCATCACGATTACTAGAGCACCATCACCTTGGTTAAGCGATGAGGATATAAAGAACACTCAGCTTTTAAGGCGCGGACTGAATTACGTCGTATAGCACATAGTTCCAAAACACACGAAAACTGGCAGAAATTTCGCGATATACGCAACCTCTTAAACAAGAAAATCAAAAACACCCGGGAATAATTCGTGAAAAAGGCATTATCATCTTCAAAACCAAAACAAGTCTGGCAGGTTATCCATCGTGTACTAAATTAAGCCAAATCCTCAACCATTAAGGTGTGATGTCGATAATCTCAACGAATTCGAACACTTTGCAATTAAGCACGGCAACAAGAACTAGTGCTCCAAATGGTTCCAAAGCTAGTCTAATGGACTACATTAAATCACTTGATCCATCCCAAAACAATTTTGTAGACGAAAAGTTTTCCATCAGATCGATCTCAACTCAAGAAGTTCTCAAGGAATTACGTTCGCTTAGATTGGACATCAACAAGTCCTGATCTTATTTCCGCCAAGTTCCTGAAGCCCGTGGCTGATATTATTGCAGGCCCACTAACTAGAATCATTAACTGTTTTATTAGGTGTTTGGACCTAAAACCTGGAAGCAAGCAAGAATTGCTCCTATACCAAAAGTGAGCAATCCCTCTGCAATGATGACTACCGCCCTATTTCAATTTTACCGCTACTATCCAAGGTCGACTATGAAAAAAACAATTGTTCATAATCAGCTTATCAGTTTTATAGAAATAAGCCGCCTTCTATCAGGCAAGATCTTAGGAAAGATCATTCTACGTCCAAAGTTTTGCTTGGCATTAGAGATGACATCATTAAGACTATGAAGCGTGCAACTCTTATATGTGGTTCTCGCTGACTTTTTGAAAGCGTTTGATACCGTGAAATACAAAACTGTGTTAGACAAAATGAATCAACTTGTCTTCTCAAGGTCGTTCCTCGAATGGACAGTAAATTACCTTAGTGAAAGAGAACAGTTTGTATAGATCGACGAATTTCTAAGGGGGAGAGGTCATAAGAAGTTCGATCGCCGTCCGACTCTGGCTCGTCGTGGTGTATAGTAACCGCCTCGCATCTCAGACCATGATCTTTAATATCGCGACCTCCTTCCGCTACTGAATCTGTGTGGCTCGGTGTGACACGTGTGAAAAACGCATTGCGCATACTCGGAAGTTTTAAATAAAACCATTGGAGGTTAAGTAAACCTTGAAAGTTAAGGTTGTCCGTGGAAAGTTAGTGCTTATTTTGTTCAAAAACATCGCTTTAGTTGTTCTCTTTCCCTGGTCAAAAATACACGAGAAATTCGCGTAATACACGACAGTTGAATCGACGGTACTTCTATTTGCAAACACGAACGCGTCTACGAATTCCCGTCGAATTTTCGAGCATGCGCTCCCGTGTCGCTCGATGTAGTTTTAAATACTCATAGAATGGTGCACTGGTGACAGGATCGTTTGGATTTGCAGAAGTGGTGGTACGGTGAATTTTGATCGAATTCACGCCGGATAGGCTTCCTTTATAGCTTGGGATACCTGTGGAATTTAGCATATAACCTTGGCAAGCATATAACCTTGGCATGACCTCTAGTCTACACCTTTCAGGTTCTTAGTCACGGCGAAGGAGACACCGCACGCGTCATGACATTAAAATGTGTTTTGTTTTATTAGTTTGCAAAAGAACCCGTAGTTTGGAATCCATCTTTTTACAAAGCCGACATAAATGCATCTTGTTCTCGAATTCTTGCGAGTTTTGGGTTTTTGTATCGCTCCTTTTAGCGGCGCGCCTTTTTTCGCGCACGCAAAACGAATTCGGCATTTACGGCCCAAAAGGTGTACAATAATACGATGCGTAAAGTAGTGGCTAATATTGTAGATTCTCCTGCATTATTCTGTGTTACACGCCTCACTCGTACGATCAACATGGGTTAGGTAACTCGTGGATTGAGTTACAATAGTGTAAGATGCATTACTGATAATACGCTCCCTTCCTCCTATCAGATTGCAAATTGCGAGAAAAATACTAGATGTACAGGAGCTATAGATGCATATAGTTAGAAAATTCATCAACCTTGTTCCCATGCCCTTTACCGCCCCATCCCCAAGCGAAGGGAAAAACAGCAGTTACTTGCTCTTTTCACTGCTAAAGCTCTGCTTATAAATCAGCTCGCCCGAGCTGTTATTTCCGGCTTCACAGGCCGTTCAAATCGTAATTAGAATACACTGACTTACTTTGAAGCTGGAATCCTTTAGCAGATTGTTCCAGAGCCACAAAAAGGGACGGTTTTCAGCTCTCCTTGAAGTAGAAAGAAATTTCAGAAGTCGTTTAAACTTTCTCTCTGCATCAATTAAATTTCAGCCCGAAAATACCTCATTTCAGCGGGAAAATACGGGTAACATCGCGGCAAAATCACAGAATTTGTCAGATTTATCACACAAAAGAAGAAGAAGAAGAATTACAAATTTGTGTTGCATTTGTATTGTTCAAATTCTTATTAACGTGGCTTCTTTGTCTTCTGTTGTCGTGGATATCTCTAGTAACGTGTCTGTCCATGGACTCGCTCAAGTGGCCAACCTTAGAGAGTACTGAGACGTGATAAGCATATCTTAAATTTAGTTAAGAAATGTATTAGGGGGAAATTGTCCCCAATTTTTTACCAATTACTTTCGTTGAACAATAAGGTTCATTCGCGTACTACTCGTCAGAGTAAACATATCCATTTGCCTGCCGTTAGGACGGAAGCTGCGAAGAGATCTTTTTATTATAACGGTTGTGTTGTATATAATAATTCTCTTTCGCATTAGTATATATATTATTCGTGGATAAGAGAGTTGGCGCTTGACCCATGAAACATTATAGTTTGATCCAAATTTTTGGCCAGTCGTAATTCCTGAATTTTCCTTTATGTTTAGTGTGAATTTAGACTTTTCGGCCTTAAACTTTCTGTTTCATGGGTTGGGTGCCATCACTCTTTATAACTGTACATTTTTATTGACAAATTAAATTAGTATATTTTATATTTTTATATCAAATTTTTATAGTTTATTTTTATATATATAGTTTATATAGCATGATTTAATTTTGTTTGTTTATATTGTTTTATTTTGTACTCAGGGCTCCTATTGATAGCAGATAGCCTTTTTTGGTATCTGACAGGACTACCCTGAGTCGTTATTGTTATCAGTTTTTAAATAAAGGTGTCATTCATTCATTCTTGTGCCAAAAATTAAAGTAAAACGATGGTTTAAATGTAGGATCACGTATTGATTCGAACTCTGACGCCAAGTTCAACTTCCAAGCCCTAGTCACCGAACTTAGCGGAAGATATTCATCCTCTTCTAGGCCAGTTCGTAGTGTTTAATTTCAAGTGGAGACAGGAACCGCGGAGACGGGGGGCTAGAGGGGCTAAGCCCCTCCACTTTCCGTGCTACCTAGTCAAATGTTCAGGTTAAAAACTTTTTTGATTTGATAGCCTTCTTTATTTTCGAATGCTAGCCCCCAACTTTTCAAGTTGCTCCGTGGTCCCTGGAAAATACTTCCAAACTAAAACCAAATGTCCAGTTTGAGTCCGCCGAACGTGTGGCCTCAAATCATAGAGCAATGTGCTGTGATTCGTGTGCCCACTGGTGCCAAATCAGATGCGACAACGTTAAACCTAGTCTCTACTAAGTGTGAATAGCTTTTTGGATGAAGATATTATTGTCAAAGCCATCAAGCTAGAATTTCCCGAGAAAATCCAACGAGCACAACCAGCTGGCAGGTGGTATGATATTTTGCTCAAAGATCACCATTTGAGTGTCTGACTATTAAATTGACTACCATGGAAACGAATGATTCGGTGGGGAAATTAGCACTTGTGTCTTTATGTGACTCACCAACGAAAAAATGGATTTGAATAAATCTTACAGCACGGGAAAAATTTGTGATTTGTTTTGGGACAAATTGCAAAGACGCGACTATAATCGCGCCCAACACAAGGATTATTTCTTTCTTGTGGTGAATTAAAACAATACAGCGGAAATGGTGGTCAATAGTGTCCTGGGGTTGTCAAAAATAGTCCCTAATGTTTATTCATTTCCATCAGTCAAATCTGTTGGAAGAAAAAACAAAGTGCCCAAATAGGAGTCAATCGACAAAAAAATAAAGATGTTAAATATTTGGAAAGAAACGAAATCAAATGCTATTGAGTTGTTTTTACAAAGAGTTAAAAAGTTACATGCATAAGGGATTGGGATCAAAATGGATTATCAGATGAAAGTCAAAATATTCGGCGCGGTTTCTTTATATTTTTGTTTTAACCCATTGTAGCGAATACAATTATATTCTTGTTCGCCTTCTATAATTCTTTGGCCAATCTCGACGGGACCCAAACAGTGAAATCTTCTTGACCTTCGTTCGATAGAGAGAGAACCGTACCTTCACCAAATTTTGTCTCAATTGACTCATTATCATTATCGTATCACTATTATTATTTGATTTGATTTGATTTGATTTGATTTGATTTGATTTGATTTGATTTGATCATAATCATAATCATAATCATTATCATTATCATTATCATTCGTGTTTTATATTAAAAATACGCAGTCAAGGACTGCATGTGACTCAGGCAAAAAGGAATTAAAACAATTAAAACTCGGCCGATATTCATGTTTTTAAATCTTCCACTCGCCGCCGCTTGTCTGCAGCTTTTTCCCATCATTATTCAATGGCCCCTCCCCCCTTTCTACATGCATACACACATAACATTCTTACAGAATGAGCGTAAAAATCTGTGGCCCCCCTCTATTTCCACCAGCCCCTCCATCCCTGTAAATAATGACCAGTCCCTAAAATGTAGTCCTTATCTAAGGCTGATAAGAGGCAAATTACCAAATTAATAAATCAACCTAAGAATTAACTCAAAACAGCATTATTTTATGTAGATCTAGATGGCATTCAGAAGAGGGACACAAACATATACCACCAACATTGGATTTAATTTCTAAGCACTAATTTCGCAACTCGCTTCACAGACAAAGTCAATCATAACAATCCACAAAAGAGAGTCACGGCGACTAGATTCACACAGAAGAAGCGGTTCACTATTAGAAAAACAAAAAGTACAAAATATATAACTACCTAAGGTTACAATTATTCGGGAGAAATGTAAGACAAAAAACACTTATTACCGAAAAATGTGTGCTCTGACAGAAAAACTCAAACGTGTCCCTATCCTATAATAATCTTGACGATATTTAATTACAGTGAATATTAATAAGTGTCGGCTACATTTTATATTTATCATAAACGTTTTACGTTAGGAACGCCGGCTACAGGTGGAGGTGGTTACGGACACTCATGGTCGATGACATGTGACGAGAGGCTCCATAAATAAACGCCGAATCGTGCTGTGATTGGACATCTGGTCCAACTAGTTTCCAGTCCCTGTCGTTCCAATTTCTCAGAAGCAGGGAGTAACCAAGCCAAACAAAGCCAAGCCAAGATAACACACTATTCATGTAAGTTTTGTGATCAACGACACCTCGTCTTAAAATGGAGAATCACTTGTTAAAGCTGTCGTTTACTTCGAATGATAACCTAAACGAATTCAAGAAAAAAACAAATAAATCTGTCTGCGCTCTACTTAATAGCAACGGCGGTACTTTGGAACTGAATACCGAAGCGACGGCCCACGAAATCATTCGTCCGATTGAGCAGGATTTTGAGAGCTTAATAGCTACCTTTGGTGTCCACAAAAAGCTAAGAATTTCCAGTGAAACATCCAATCAAGTTACCTTGGAGGTCAAAGGACATGACGCGTTATGTACGATGAAGAACAACCTCTACTTACCAAGCGACACTCAAGTGAAGATTGTCCATCCTATCGAGGTTAGCGCCGTGAAGGAAATATTAAACGTTAACAGAATCGTTGATGTTACTGAAACCGATGAGAATGTTCCAACCAAGTTTATTCTCGACTGTCCTATCGGCATAAAAGAATCAAAAACAGTAAAATTCAAATATTTGAAATCGGGTAAGTCCGGAAACACAGATCTTGCAATTCGACTTAAAGACAACAAGTTAACTCACTATGTCTCGGCCTTTGCTAATCATTGCGGGGGCCGTCTGTACTGTGGTGTACGAGACGACGGAATAGTCAAGGGGCAGATACTAGAGGACGAAGAAAAAGAAGATTTAACAACGAAAGTCAGCAACTATATCAACAACATGATATGGCCTGAATATTGTGGAAAACCACAAAGGGGAAGACATGGAGAGTGGGATATCTCTTTCGAGCCTGTTACAGACATAGAAGGGAATCCCATCCAGTCGACATTTGTGATAGTAATATTTGTAGCTGCTTGCCAAGGAGGCGTGTTCTGCAGTAAACCAGAAAGTTACCATATTGTTGATGGTAAAGTAGAGAGGATGAAACTTGCCGAGTGGAAAAGGAAATTACTTTATCCTACGGGGAGAGAACCCAACACAGTTCGTACAGTATCACAGTGTGCTTGGAGTTCGCAGGGATTAAGGCTCACATGTGACTCATTGGATGGGAAACTAATGAGAATAATTAATAACGGACAGTGGGATAAATTTATACATGATACAAAGTTGCATGACGATACCACGGATGTCGAGGTGCGTTTGACTGTCTTATCAAAGTGGATGATGTTTTACTACAGAAAGAGCCAGTACAAGGAAGCCGAAGATTGTATGGCAGAGTTTGATAAGTGTTTATTAAACGCGAAAGATGTCATGATATTCGAGGTTAGGAGAGCGCTTGTACTATCCTCGATGGAACGATCTCGTGGCAATCACAAAAAAAGTTATGAAATTGCGAGGGATTGTTTATCGAAAGTCGAACAGATTCAACCAGGTATTTTGACAGCTGAATTCTACGTGCACTTTGTCTGCATGCTCACGATCATCGAAAGCAACAAGGACCTTAACGATTTGTTTAAGGAAGACTTAAGCACTGATTCTTTCAAAGAGCAAGCCATTTTATTCTACGATAGGGCGCTCCAACATTCGCAAGAAGCTGATTACGTTCCACGATCAAAAGTCGAGATACAACAAAAACTTCATATTAACATGGCTTTTTTGTATTTGGGCTGTTCGACTTCTGGTGATGTCGTAGATGACTTGCCCAGTGAAGAAGACATTAAAAGAGCTGACGCATGTTTAAAACGAGCACATAATTTGGCCATAGATTCCATTCCAATGAGTAGATTTCGTAGTTACCAGTTTACTTTTGCGAAATCCTGTTCTTTCTATCGGAAAGCTCAAGTTGGACCAAGAACAGAGACAGGCATTGATTTTCTTGAATGTGCTATACAGGACGTTGAAGATGTGGAGATTGGTGCTAAGAAAGACCGTTTTGACGAATTATGCCGTTATGCTGAAAGGTACGCAGAAGTGTTCAAGAAGGAATTAGTCAAGCACAAAATATACGAGCGCTACACCACTACACTGGATCTGAAATAACTGCAAAATCACTGATTTTCAAGAGTTGTGTAAGAATAATACTACTGTGTGATCAGTAAACTTTTTGGCCTGTTGCGGACAATGAGACAAAGAAAGCAATGTTTGATAGTTACAACAATGTGCACTTAAAAGTGAATTCATATAATGAATGGATGCGGTATTTATGTGTATACGTCTTTTTTATGCTTTTTTCATCGCTTAGTACCGTACTTCAGAATGTCACCGCTACAAATTATCTGCCGACAAGGTGCATCACATACTGCAGATGCTAGGTTGGTAATTCTTTAGTAAGAGGCTCGTCCAATCTAGTTAACTGCATGACGTCTACAAGCTCCAAATGGAAATCACGTTCAATCTCCAAGGGCTTTCCTTTGTTGTCTTCTGCTTTGGTGTGGATATCTCTAATAATGTGTCTATCCATGTAAAACGATGGTTTGAATGTAGGATCTGAAATAACTTCACAACCACTGAGCTCCCTTTCTACAACTGTAATTTGCTTAGATACCTGAGACACAAATGAAAACCTTGATCTACTCTCTCAAGAGCCTGGGTGTGATCCACACTTTGATGTCTTAAATAGTCGACGATCCAACCTCTCGATCAATATGCATGTGAACACAAGGAGCATGACAACGTGCTGTAATGAATTTCTATACTAACCGTTCAAACTTCTCAGTGAAATTAAACTTGGCTGAAGGACAAGCGTCTGCTTTTAGACCACCCTGGCTATTGATCGAGTTTAGGGACCGAGATCAAATAAAGGGTTGGTGGAGTACTGAGGAGCATATACTAAAGATTCCATTAAATATAAAAGGCGAAAAGACATTGAGAACAGGTACCCCACCTTGGAACATCTGTCGAAATAAAAGGAAAAAAACAAGAACAGCTGCAATCTTCTGTTGGGAACATTCTATAATTAATTAAATCTACATGAATGCTTAACACTCATCTTTGGTTTACTGAAATGGAGAACTTGCTTAGTGATTTAGCTTGTCCTCATCGTGGAATGGCCTCCTCTTTCTACGGCTGGAGACTTCATCATCGACCTGCTACAACAAACGCTTACAACGACTCGTCAATTCCTTGATCTGCTTTACGTTTTCAAATTTCCCAACACATCAACCGTACCAGTCTGCTAGAACCGAAAGTCATCACATTATCTCCAACACCGCTAAACAGATCAAGTACGCCGGCGTCCTTCCGTGTAGTAACTCTGCGACCACGATATACCGTATGTTTGCGCGTCGACGTCCGTGTCACCTGCTTTTTGCACCAAGATTCAAGTATATCAGAAATGAGCGCAGTTATGATGAGGAAGCTCACGTTAAAGATTTCTCTTGGCGCCTGCCATACAGCTTTTTTTTATACAATTGACGACCCCAGTGAGAAACTAGATATTCTAAACGATCTCATACTTTAATGTATCGAGAGGCATGCTCCATTCAGACTCACCAAGATTACTAGAGCACCATCACCTTGGTTAAACGATGAGGGTATAAAGAACGTACATGTACACTCAGCTTTTAAGAAACTAGACGCCTTATAGACGTTCACTCGGGCTACCTGTGTGTAATACTTGGGGAGAAATGGGAGAACAGAAGTTGATGGAAACCAGATTGACTTGTCAGTGCTTCTTTTGATTGCAAAAATGCATGACAAATTATATTGGCCAATGAGAAAGTATTTTGTAGATAATTGTACCACCTGATTGGTGGTTATATATATACTAGTCTTTTTATCATGCCAGACATATACAGTCTGCTTTATTTTGCTAAATGCTTACCAAATGATCCAATATGATCTATAGATAATACATTAGGGACCGTTCATTTTTTATCAGGGAGGGGGGGGACCCCCCCTCTCTCCCCCCAAAAAAATTCCACCGCTCCCCTCCCTCCCTGATAATAAATGAATGATCCCTAAAAGGATATCAAAAGTTTGTTGCAGTTGTATAAATGTTAGCAATCCATGTACTTTAATGTCAGATTATTTCGTTTTTCATGATCATTTACAGGCCCGTAGGCTGCATTCTGAATGGGGATTTGTTTCGGAATCAGGGTGGAGCAATTTTCTGTAAAGAATAAAGCTGTTGCTCTTCTGAGAGCAAGCAGAACATTTTCAGAAACCATTTACAATAACATTATGCGAGCGCGAAGCGCGAGCCGCTCGTCAAAGTAAGGCATGAAAGTAACTCAAAAGTACTACATTGCTGATTCAGTAAATGAACAGTTAGCATATATAACTAGTTTCGGATTTTGTAATATCAGTACATTTTAATTTGCGAGCGCAAAGCGCGAGCCGCTCAGCGATAGGCAGTAAAGTAGTAACTCAGAAATGTTCTATTCTGTTTCCCTTACTTAAAAATAACTGATAAAAGCTCATTGGTATGATGTTTTTGAATGGCCCCCCCTTTTGACATTGATTCTTCTACATGTGGCCCCCCTCTATAGGCCTGATTTTTTTTTAATGTCCCCCCCCAGATTTCCACCGCCCCCCTCTCCCTGATAAAAAATGAATGGTCCCTTATAGCTCAGACAAAATTTATATTTTGTACTTTTTACTTTGATTTATGGAAACAAAAGTTACAAACTGCAGCAGACTATTTCGATATCCAAGTTAAAATGGCTTTGATATTGCTGTTATCACAGTGGTAGATTCTAGAAGTGCCTCGGTTACCTTTCTATGAAATCGTTTCAGTGCAGTCAATTCAGTTTCTTAACACAACTTTTCATATACATGTAAATATTACCATGTTTTCAATATGGAGCAGATCAATGATTATAGCAGTAGTCAATTGCTGATGCTTAATCAGTTGAAGTTTAATGCTCGACGTGTAATGTAATACAATGTATGCTCATTACTGTTACCATATATAGCTCCTCCTTGCACATCAACCTGATACTACTACATAAAGTATGTTCAATTCGTCCACTTTATCTTGTTTCTGTGAACATGGTTGCACAAAGCTTGTACAAATTGGTGGTTGAGTATCACTTTTCATTGATTGAAAGATACCATTTTGTACATTCTAAAATTGGTTCTTCAATTGTTACTAATATAAGGTCTCATAAATATTATTATCATTTCCATGATTATCCATCACTATATTTTGATCTGCTAACATTGAGCATGATTGACAGTAAAGTGCATTCAATATAATCATGACAATTTGTACAAAATACAGATTGCACTAAATATTTATAATTTATATACAAAATCATTTGTTTTGTTTATTTGGTGTAATTTTGTACTATTTACTAATTCTTGTTTCCTGGCTTAATTATTGAATACACTCTAGTCACCTTATTATGAAAGGCGAGAATCTCTTAGTTTTTCTAGTAGTTGAAAAAACATTACCATTGTACATATTAATATTGTTAGTTAATTACATTGCTTCTAACACGGCTCTCATGAAGAGCATGACTGTAGACACCGTGTATAAATAGTTTATATAAGCAAAAATTGTGTGCAAGCAGTGGTGATATAAAACAAACTTTTGATTTGAAGATAAAATATCTCCGTGTCTTACATGTCTGTCCTCAAGTGCAGTTCGCTGCCACAAATCGATCTCTGTATCGTATTCTTGGACGATCAATACATTACAAGTTGATTACAACAGCTGGTAGGGTCACCACTAAATTCGAGAATTCCATATTAACGATTAAAAGCAGTCACTATCCAAATATCTTGAGATTAGAAGCCAATAGTTCGATAAATTCCGATTGATAGCGTCCGCCATTTTGTTCAATTGCTCTCAATCCCTCGCGACAATTCTCGACCACAGGAAGCCTCATGGTCAACCTCGTTTTTAATGACAGTGTACCCCAAAGGCTTCTGGGTAATTTGCCGATTTGCGACGTTGATAGATAGACCGAAAAGGTAAACCTAGACTCGAGCTACCACAGGTAGCCCGAGTAATGAATTACGTCGCATAGAAGGGGCGGATCCATGCAGGATTTTGCAAAGGGGGTGTCCCAAATAGCATGTATACAATTTGTCTGCGCATGTCTGTGTTTTGGGCTTGAAATTCAATTGCATATCGAATGCAAGAGATTTTATGTTGACACGGAATGTTTGGCTGGCTATCTCGTTCTTCAAAATTATGTTCAACTACCGAAATACTGAGACAACTAAAACATGAGCAGTCTACCTACCGCTAGTGCGCTGTGGATAACCATCCAGATCGAAGGCACTCCAGATGGGAAAATATCACGCGTCAAAGTCAGTAGAAAGTTGTGAGAAGGACCAGAACTCCGCAATTTCGAGTTATAATATTGGCGTTGAATTCACGTATAAGGTAAATTTAGTAATGGATGCTATTACCAACATGGTACTGTTGGAATTGGATCCAATAAGAGTACTCTGGACTTCATTGATTGTTGAATAATTAGCCATGTTTACTGGAATCTCGCGCAAAATTCTTGCATTTCATTCTGAAAATTTTACATCTTTGACAGCGCCCCCCAGCAAAATTATTTAATAATACGCTTTTTCCATGCTTCGTTCTTGTAAACCAGAGCTTTCTTGCTGGAAACTCCTGGTCCCTCCATGTGATTTCAAGCAATGTTTACAGCCGGGTTCAAGCCTTGTTAAAATTAACTAAATTCGGTAGCCTATATTTTATAATCTGCAACATTTATCTAGAAGTTAATGACCTGTTTTTATACATGGTGAGGCATACAGTTTATGCCGTATGAAGCAGCGTTTTATACTTTATAAAAGAGCAATAAAGTCATCGCTGAAATTTGCATGCAAACAACGTGCTTAGAAACACGTTCACAAAAATGCTTTGCATCACATGTAGGGACCACGAGTTTGGACTAAAAAAGCTCAGTTTTGCAAGAAAGAAACGTGGAAAAAGCCAATTACTAAATAAATTTGCTGGGGGGCGCAGTCTAAGATGTCAAATGTGGAAACTGAATTGCAAGAATTTTGAGCGAAAAAGTACGACATTCCAGTAAACATGGCTAATTATTGAACGATCGATGGAGTCTAACATACCCTTATCGGGTCTAATCTACACAGTAACTTGTTGTTAATGGCTTCCACTGCTTAACGTACCTTACATATAAATTTTGCGCCCACAATATTACTCGAAAGTGCGGAGTTCTGGTTCTTCTCACAACTTTCTACTGACTTTGACGCGCGATATTTTCCCATCTGGAGTGCCTTCAGTTTGGATAATTATTCACAACGCACTAGCGGTAGGTATACTTCTCATGTTTCAGTTGTCTTAGTATTTCGGTAGTTGATCATGATTTTGAAGAACGAGATAGGCAGCCAAATGTTCCGTGTCAACATAAAATTTCTTTTATTCGATATGCAAATGAATTTCAAGCCCAAAACACAGACATGCGCAGACAAATTGTATACATGCTGTCCCAAATAGGCTTCTTGAGAGATGACGTCACATCCAAGATGGCGGCCTCCTAACAATGGAATCTGATGACGTCATCTCGTACGGTGCTAGGGGTTGCCCGGTGCACTTATGGACACCCCCTGGATCCGCCCCTGTATAGTACATAGTTCCAAAACTCAAGAAAACTGGCAGAAATTTCGGGATATACGCAACCTCTTAAAAAGGATTTCAAGAACGCCCGGGAAGAGTTCGTGAAAAAGGCATTATCATCTTCAAAACCAGAACAAAAGTCTGTCAGGTAATCCATCGTGTAGTACTAAAGCCAAGTCCTCAACCATTAAAGTGTGATGTCGATAATCTCAACGAACATTTCGCAAGCACGGCAACAAGATGACTACTCGGGTACTTCCAACTTCCAAAACGGATTTCAAAGCTAGTCTAATGGACTACACTAAATCACTTGATCCTTCCCAAAACAATTCCGTAGCTAGAAGAAAAGTTTTCCATCAACTTTTCCAACCGACCTCAACTCAAAATGTTCTCAAGGAATTACATTCACTTAGGTTGAACACCTCAACAAGTCCTGAGTCCATCTTATTCCCGACAAGTTCCTGAAGTTGATATTCTTGCAGGCCCACTAACTAGCATCATTAACTGTTTTATCAGGTGCTTAGACTTTCCTAAAATTAACCTGGAAGCAATTAAGCAAGAAGTACTCGTATGCCAAAAGTAAGCAATCCACTCTGTAATAATGACTACCGCCCTATTTAATTGTACCGCTACTCAGTATCCAAGGGCTATGAAAGAATTGTCAGCTCATTGACAGAGTTTTATAGAAATAACTAGCCACCTTCTATCAGGCAAAATATCTGGCTTAGGAAAGGTCATTCTACCTCCGTAGTTTGCTTGGCATTAGAGATGACATCATTAGTTAAGGCTATGAAGCGTGGCGAAACAACTCTTATGGTTCTCGCTGATTTTTTGAAAGTGCTTGATACCGTGAAATACAAAATTGTGCTAGACAAAATGAATCAAATCAGTCAACTTGGTTTCTCAAGGTCGTTCCTCAAATGGACAGTAAATTACCTTAGTGAAAGAGATCAGTTTGTACAGATCGACGACAAGAAATGGAGTTCCCCAGGGATCCATCATGGGTCCTCTGATATTCAACATCTATGTAGCTTATCTCCAATCATTTGTAGCTACAAAATGCCACCAGTACGCCGATGACACAACTCTTTTTTTCTCATGCGAAACCCCCTGAACTTGATAATTGCATTTCTACAATTCAATCAAATCTTTATTTTGAGGACCGTATGTTAGACAACTGTAATAGGTTAATGCGCCTCCCTCCTTAAATAAAGTTATTGTATTGTATTGTATTGTATTCTATTGTATTGTATCATCATCATCATCATCATCATCATCATCATTATCATTATCATTATCATTATCATTATCATTATCATTATCATTATCATTATCATTATCATTATCATTATCATTATCATTATCATTATCATTATCATTATCATTATCATTATCATTATCATTATCATTATCATTATCATTATCATTATCATATGGGTGGCATGGGTGGCATGGGTGTGGCTGTACGCGGTAAACGGTTCGCTCTCACCGACTGTGTCCACGGGTCCGGGTCACTGGTTGAGCCCTGCGGATGTCCACTATGTGCAGTAGAGTTTTGTTAGATGTGTTGTTCTCTCCCTTGCCACGAGGTTCTTTTACGGGTCTCGGATTTTCCTCCTTCCGTAAAAATCAACATGTGAGCGAGAGTTGTATGCTTAAAACAGTCAATGTAGTGGTATATAGCGAGTGTGAATGAGTCTCGGAGGATATATTAGCAGTAATGCTACTCTTAAATCCGAGGAAAAACCAAAAGATTTCATTTGATTTGATCATTATCATGATCATTATCATTCGTCGAACTAGTGTTTTTGTATTAAAGACGATTGGGTCAATAAACGCCGAATCGGGTTGTGATTGGTCAGTTTGTGTGTGCTCTGAACATCTGGTCCAACTAGTTCCCAGTCCCTGTCGTTCTCATTTCCCAGAATCAGGAAGTAACCAAGCCTTTTCATTCATTCAGTTTTGTGATCGTGTCTTAAAATGGAGACGAATGTGTTGTCGCTCACCTCTGATGAGAAAGATTTCAAACCTAAAGCATATAAATCCGTCTGCGCTCTACTGAACAGCAATGGCGGTACACTAATATTGAATACCGAAAAGACGGCCGACAAAACCATCCGTCCTATTGAGCAACATTTTAAGGATATCATAGCTACCTTTGGCGTCAACAAAAAACTGAAAATTTCCAGTAAAACGTCCAACCAAATTACTTTGGAAGTCAAAGGACATGACGCATTATGTACGATGAATTACAACCTCTACTTACCAACCGACACTCAAGCGCTGTTGGTTAGTCCTCACGAGGTTGGGGCCGTGAAGGAGATATTAAACGCTAACAGAATCGTTGATATTACTGAAACGAATAAAAATGTTCCAACCAAGTTTATTTCCGACTGTCCTATCGGCATAAGTGAATCCAAGACAGTGCAATTCAAAAATTTGACATCGGATAAATCAGGAAACACAGATCTTGTCAAAAGACTTATAAACAACAACTTAAATCACTACGTCTCGGCATTTGCTAATTATTGCGGAGGCCGGCTGTACTGTGGTGTGCGAGACGACGGAATAGTTGAGGGGCAGACAGTAACGGACAAAGAAAAAGAAGACTTCATTAAGAATGTCAGCGAGTATATCACTAACAAGATGATATGGCCTAAACACTGTTGTAATCCACAAATGGGAAGAGAGTGGTATATTTCTTTCGAGCCTGTAATAGACAAAAAAGACAATCCGGACAAATCGAAATTTGTAATCGTGATATTTGTAGCTGCTTGTCAAGGAGGCGTCTTCTGCAAGCAACCAGAGAGTTACCACCTTGTTAATGGAAAAGTAGAGAAGATGACATTTGCCGAGTGGAAAAGGAAGTTACTATATCCGATGGAGCGAGAAACTAAGATAGTCTCTACAGTATCACAGTGTGATTGGAGTTCGCCAGGATTAAGACTCACTTGCGACTCACTGGATGGGAAACTGCTGAGAATAATTAATGATGGCAACTGGGAGAAATTTAAGAGATTATATGATACGAAAATGCAGAACGATACCGTCGAGGTGCGTTTGGTTTGCTTATCAAAAATGTTCATGTGTCACTACAGAAAGGATGAGCACGAGGAAGCCGAAAAATGCCTCGCAGAGTATGAGAACCTTTTATTAAAAGCAAAAGATGTCCTGATATTCGATGTTAGGGGAAGACTTGTACGTTCGGCAATGGAACGATCTCGTGGCAAACACCAAAAAAGTTATGAAATTGTTAGGGATTGCTTACCGATGGTCCAACAGCTTGCCCCAAGTATTTTGACTGTGGAATTCTACGTGCACTTTGGTACCATGCTCACGATCATCGAAAGCAGGAAGGACCTCATTAACGATTTGCTGCTGAAGGAGGACTTAAAAACTAGTGGTTCTTTCAAAGAAGAGGCCATCTTGTTTTACAATACATCACTCCGACATTTGCAGGAAGCCGATTACGTTCCACAATCAAAAGTTGATATGCAACAAAAAACTCTTATTCACCTGACTTTTTTGCATTTGGGCTGTTCACTTTCTGGCGATGTCGTAGATCATGTGGTCAGTGAAGAAGACATTGAAAAGGCAAAAAAATGCTTAGAACAAGCACATAATTCGGACATGGATTCAATTCCGATGAGTAGTTTTCGAAGTTGCCACTTTGCTTTAGCGCAATCCTGCTTTTTCTATCGGAAGTCTCAAGTTCAATTAACGACAGAAACACGCAGTTGTTTCCTTAAACGTGCTGTACGGGAAGCTAAATATGTGAAAGATCTTGCAGAAGACCACCATTTTGATGAATTATCACGTTATGCTAAAAGGCACGCAGAAGTGTTCAAGAAGGAATTAGACGGTGTTGAGGTTTTTTTGGTAAACGGTCGATGAAACCCATATGCATAAGCTAATTGTTGTTACTCTCAAACAAAATCAATCAGCAAAATCAAACGGGGTGTTGGTGTAATATCTAGATTACGCCACACTGTTACTAGACCCATTCTTTTAAATCTGTACTACTCTCTAATCTATCCCTATTTCACATATGGCTTAGTAGTTTGGGGTAACACAAACGAATCAACTCTGCATCCTCTTTTTAATCTCCAGAAAAAAGTTATTCGTCTGATAACCTTCAGTGATTACAGAGCCCATGCAAGTCCATTATTTAGTGATTTAAAAATTCTAAAAATCAAAGATCTTGTTGATTTTCAAACTTCTATTTTTATGTATTGCTGTCACCATGGTAACCTTCTTGATGTGTTTAAAATGTATTTTACCCATGTGAGCCTTACTCACAAGTACAACTAACGCAAGATTTGCTTCTGAACAAAATTATGCACTTCCTCATGTAAGCACAAACTAGACTTATGGTAAATTTAATATGAGATTTGCTGGTGCAACATGGAACTCATGGAATTCTATTCATGAAAAATTGAAAATAGAAAAGAAAGCAAATTTCAAACATAAATTATTTTCTAATTTTATTAAGTCATACAGTCAATGATTTTTATTTATACCAACCGTTGCCTGTTGTCATCATTATGTATGAAAATACCAATAATATAGTTATTATTATTATTTTTTTTTCCCCCTTCATTCTTTATAAATATTTATTCTTTGTCCATTTTGTTAAATACTGAACACTTATGTATTTGTATTATAAATTATAAGGGTAGACAAGGAATACATAGAATACAGGGTAGACAAGCATACAGGGAATACAAGCATACAGGTAGACAGGGAATACAAGGCATACAGGGCAGACAGGGCATACAGGGCAGACGGGGATACAGGGCAGACAGGAATACAGAGCAGACGGGAATACAGGGCAGACGGGAATACAGAGCAGACGGGGATACAGGGCAGACGGGAATACAGAGCAGACGGGGATACAGGCAGGGCAGGCAGATGTAATGCAGGACGGTGTTTGATTCCTTTAATATCGCTGTGCTGATGTCTCATGTTCACAAGTACTAAAAAATGTACGAGCTAGCACACCACTACATACATTGATCTGAAATAACTGCACAATCACTGAACTCCCTTTGTACAACTGTAATCGCTTAGATATCTTAGACACATATGAAAACCTTGATCTACTCTTGAACACAAGCCGGAGCATGACATCGTGCTTTAATAATGCATTTCTACTAACCGTTCAAACATAACTTTTATATCATTACCCTCAGTGAAACGTCGCACCACAGCCATGCCGCGTTGATTTGTGCAGTCTTTGCTAGCAGTAAATCACGCTTTCGACTTTTAACTATTTTACAATCCCTGTATCATGATCACTATCTGCTTCATTTGATTCGGAGACATTTATGCGTATTCACTTACAGAAATTATAAATATAAACCATTTTTAGGCTTACTAATCCAGCTCCTTCCTGGATTTTCAATCGTAGCACATGAAAAAAATTGCATGCAACAAACAGGCCAAACAGCTATTCACTTTCATTGCTATCAGTAATGCATGCATGCACAATAATAGTTTTCGTGTCCTTTACAGTGTGATATATCGATCTGCATGTATCAAAATATTACTCATGTCCAGTTGCTTCCCTGCTGTGCTGGCCACGCTTTAGTCTAATATAAATTATGCTAGCTAGGAAAAATGAAATATTTTCACATTACTTTGATGGCATTAGCATAGTAAGAAATATAGGGCACATATCTGCATAACAGAACATCTATCTCTCCACTGTACATGTATCGAGCCGATATGCCCACCAAATTCAGTTCAAAAGTGACATGGACTTCTCTCAAGTAATTCCAGTTAAATACATACCAAAATGCTCAGAAAGAACTGAAGTTTGTCATGCCCGGTGGACAACTTTGATGCGTTGCAAGTAGGAAGTGATGTGATATTGCGATTAATCGCCATTGTTTATACATATTACAGAGCATCATGATATGTTTTCTACATTTGATCAATCTTATAAAACATCTCTTTATTAGTCAGCAATTGATTTTCGCGTTAGGTCTCAACATGTTCATTATGAGTTTGAGTTCCCTTAAATGATGACGTGCAGCAACATGCATATACTAACAACTATATAAATGTATAGTACTAATCTTTCTAATAGCATTGGTAGTAGAAATCTTTTATTGGCCAGGACTACAGCAACACAGTAAGCTATAGTTTGAGTAAATCCCGAGTACGGAAAACGGTCGGAGTAAGAAAAGCCTACTAAAAGCCGTTTTGTCCTAGGGAAATCTCAATCCAGTTCTACTGGTTCTGTAAGTCCAACAGAGTGTTCTACCAGCAATAAAGTCAATACATCGATCCGACAGCTAGTCAACGTGCTCTTTAATTTAGTCCTCCACTGTTATAGAAGAAATCTCATATGTATTTCCCTTAGAACTATAGCATTTGGTAACAGTAGCGGGCACAATCCACCTCTTGCAAGCCAAGCTACATTATTGAGAGCCCTTGAATGAGTCAACGTCTAGTAAGCCGAAAAGAGGCCTGATTTTTTTCAGTATTCTTTATGTCCAGCGCTCGGCAAAGTCTATTATGTTGCTAGCTGTATTGCTAGTACGAAGTTTCATTCAGGACTAGCAATGCAACCGACCCTATCAAACTGGTCGGTGTAGGTGTTCGGTTGAGGTGTTCGCACATTGGACACCTTTTCGCCTGCGTAGCCAGGCTCTCGAAAGGGAAGACGGAAGGGGAGGGGACTAGAGAGGAGGGGGGAGGTTCCTTTCCTTCCCCAGTCTCCCTCACCTCCACTTCCGATCCCCCTTCCCTTTCGAGAGCCTGGCTACGTAGGCTAACACTTTATATTTTGACTCCCTTCCGCTAATCTGTGTGTATCTCGTTGTAGCTTTAAAACAGCGCACTGATGGACGGAGGGATGGAGGGGAGAATGGCAACGGGACTACGGTCGTCGCGAGTCGGGCTTGCATGGGTCATGGGGGCTTTACCGTGCTGCCTTTGGACCTGAGAGGGCGGTGAAGCATGGTTCTTCTATTGCATATCCATGCGCATGCGCAGGGCCCGGTTGTTAGAAAGTGGGTTAGCGCTAAAGCAGACTCTCCACTCATCGCAGAAAGCACTCGTAGTGATCATTTTTACTCGTAGCGAAATTTTGAACAATAGATTTTCTTCCCAACGGGTACTCGTCAGCTCGCTGCGAGTGCTTTCAGCGAGGACTGGAGAATGGTCTTAACCCAGAGTTAACCCCAACCCGCTTTCAAACAACCGGGCCCAGATGGCCATTACTCTCTGAAGTCATTTTGTCATGCGATGTTTAGTATGTTATAACTAATTTGTCATGTTTGTTATTATTTGTAACTTGTAAAATTGTAACCGCTACCCCTAGCTCCTGTATAATGGATTGTCCATGTACATTATAACTGTAATAATAATTATAAAAAAAATTAAAAGGAGATACAGAACGCCCGTCTGCGCTACTTTTGGGTGAAGGGACACGGAGTTTCCTTTTTTATCGTTCTATTTATTTTATATTATTATTTATTTAATTAATTTAAATGTACGACCCCACCAGCTATGCTGAATATTTTATTTATCGTGCTTAAATAAAGTTATCATGATATCATATCATACCTATTTTCCCTTCATTTGAATGGCCAATAAAGACTACAAATAATTTCTCTACCAATTACTCCTTTATAAAGCGCCCAAAGGTGAGGTTCGCCTGAATTTGATTTGATTATATTACTGGGCATCAGGTGAAATGAATTGCTAGCAATTTTCCCTAAGTACTATGTGCGCTGTTTGAGGTATAGATAGGCAAAGAAGACTGATGTAAAGTAAAATGTGATATATAAACACAATGTTTATTGGCTTGGAAACATCTTAAGTAACATTCAGATGTTCTTTGCTATCCTCTGTATGTTTTCCATTTGATTTTTGGCTGGTTGGTTTGATCAGAGTTAATTCTGGTTTGGTTTAGATTGTGAAGATCAAGCTCGGATAAGCTTCCTTTATAGCTTGGGATACCTGTGGAATTGGAAGCGTGAAGTCGTTCACCCGGGGTCGTTCAGTGCTAGCATAACCTTAGCATGTCCTCTAGTCTAAACATCTTTCGTAGTGATGCGGCGAAGGATGAACCGTACGCGTCACGACATTAAAATGTGCTTTGTCTGTTCGCAAAAGAGCCCGTAGTTTAGGACCTGTTTTTTACAAAGCCGACATCAGTGCATTTTGCGCTTGAATTCTTGCGGGTTTTTATCGCATCTTTTTAGCGGCGCCCCTTTTTCGCAAACGCAAAACGAATTCGTGTAGCTTCTCTTTGTTCTGTTAGATTGCAAAAGAACCCGTAGTTTGGAACTTACCCTTTTCCAAAGCCAAATTAGTGCATTTTCTGCTGGCTGCATTTTTTATGGGGGGTTCTCTCGTAGAACTTTTTTTATCGCCCTTTTTAGCTTCGTACGCGTGTCTTTTTTTGCGCACGTCAAACGAATTCATGCCGCTATTTGCATATCGTGGTTTATCGGCGTTCAGTTGCGGTTTATAGCAGCCAAGATCTGATATGTACAATGATACTGAGTACGTAGAAGTGGCTGATTCTCAATTAGAAAATTCGACTTATCAAGTGCTCTTATGAAGTGATGACGGCATTGGAGAAAAATCACGAATCTTGGGTTTTTCCCCTAGCACGAAATTCACAAGAAGGCCAACAGGTATCAACTGCGTCAGTTTCCGATTTTAACTCGGACTAGTCTGCTCTTAAAATTTCAAGTTTTTACAGAACTAAAACTACTCAAATTTTAAGTAATAATGTAGTTTACTTATTCTCATCTATTTTCACAATTTTTGATTTCCTATGATCACGATTCTTTGATATCGGCAGGAGTTTTTCAACGAATGGGTCACGCAAATTAGTCACGCAAAATTTGACAGCTATTGTTCTCTTATCAGCTGACGCTGCATTATACTGGAAAAACAAGTTTTCTGATTGAATGGTGTCACGTGCAAAGGTTTGGAGAGAAAGAACATCATGATTTATAAGTCAAACAGTTTGATTCATCGAAAATTTATCAGGTGCAAGCACCATAAAGCAAAAGAGCAAGACATATAAGGTAAAGGTTTTATAATCAATTTTGTTATTTTGATTTTTGGTTGACAATGATCTTCTAAACGCTCTCGTGGCTTCGAACCAATATAAACATATGGCGAGAAAATTATTGTGGATTTCCGACCTCGCTGAATTTGGCTTTCGGTTGTCCATAGAGCCTCAGGAAGATGAATTATTTCACCTAGTGCAGCTTATATTGGCTGGCAAAACTTGGAGTCAAGAAGTGATAATGATAAATAGGCGATCAAGTGATACGCTTGTGTGCTTGCTGCTTGAAGGAAGACGTCCGTGACAACAACACCAAACAAAAACAAGTTTGAAACTGGTTAGCAGCCAGATTTATAAACATTTCTTAGGATGAAGTTGAATAGATCGCCACCAGAGTCGTTGATGCTCGTTTGTAGGCAAGCAAACAGAGGAAAATCAAAGTGTTTTTATGATAGTTATGTCTGTTTATATTCTCAACGAGACGTCTTGTCAGATCCCCGCTTCCTTCGAGCTCAAAGTAAGTTATGAAGTCTAGGAAGTCCAAATTGATCTTTTGTCTTTAAAACGTTTTTAAAACGCATATTTTGAATAACTGTAGCTAACAAAAGAGCTGAATAAGCTGTTTCGATATTTTGTGCACTTTGTGTAGGTTTAGACAGTGTTTTCTAAGTTAATTCGTCAACATAAGCTTATGCTATTCATATCACAGGGATTTTGTTATTCTTCCGAGGAGTAGCCTTCTCTTTCTCTGCATGACCTAAGCTTATAAATTTTATCGATATCCTTATTTTACAACAGAGAGATCAAAGGAGTAATTGTTAATCTTTGGTTAACTATAAGAAGATTTTATTAAGCCTATGAATAGTCTTCTAAAGGTTTCTTCGTCAGTCATCTTTCAACAAAGATTCTTTGAATATTTTTTGGTAACAGGACGCGATATCCGTTCTTTTGTCATGGTGACCCAGTAAAGAGCAATTATTGACAGACTTCCTCACATTTGGCATTTAGAAATATTTCAGAAAATTTTACGAGCAATTTACTTTCTTTCGATAAAACGCTCTCCAAAAAGTGCATGTAGCTAAGTATGTAATATAATCTTTTCAAATTGGATAACCTGCTTTCAAGCAGAGTGTTTTTATTACATCATCTCTATTAATAGTTGTTTTTCTGTGACACTGTCAATTGGGAGAAATAGACTGGTTTCTGTTTATATGCATATAATAACAAAGTGGATACAGCTAAATTGCATACTGCGTGTTAATTAAGGGCATCAGAAAAATTAAGGGTTCTTTCCTAAGTCAACAACTATCTCAAAGATTCTAGTCTAGCCTTCCTCCCAACTCACCCTTGCTTATCTTTGTGTATGTTTTCTTTGTGAATTTTGAGCGTGACTGAATGCAAGTCAAACACAACCTCCATATTAAAACATTGGGGATGCTTGTCATATCTTTGAGGTGTTGAAATAGGTGATTTGGCATGTTTCTGGAATTTCATATATCAGTTTTAGGAATAAATTCTTTGGTAAAAAATTACGTTTCAAAATTTTCATCAGTGGAATAGTTCAAGCAAAAACTGAATTAAACCATTTAATTGTATGTCAAGCAGAAATACATAACCAGAATTGTTTAGGGATTAAAATTTCTTAACCACACCCATTGAAAAAAGATTTCCAGTATCTTTTAAGGGTACATTTGGGAATTTCTAATGATCGAGCAATCCCAGTGTCATTATAAAGAAGCACCCCCTGGGATCACAACATTTTTAACTTCCCCCAATATAGGTATTTGGTATAAAGTTAAGTGCCCCTCCCTAAAAGTGATGTCATCATGAAAAACTCTTTTTTCTTATATCTTCCAGGGGTTAAATTTATGTAAAAATTATTGGTATCCCATCATGACGACAAACACAACAGTCACCATGGTCAGCCATACTGGTGATAATGACAACAGTCCAGATTTACGATATATAGTTGCATCTGCTGTTTTATGTACAGTTGTCATGGTAACTTTAGTGCTATTTTTGGTCTATCGTATGTGTCATAAGCGTTCAGGACCTTTATGGATAACGAAGGTATGTACATATCTAGAGGTTATTAATATTGGTTGTGTATATAAACTCCCTTATGCTCTCCCCCTGGCGTGAGTTGTGGTCATGTTTACAGTAGACAGTAGTCTAAGAAAACCACCACTGTTTGGCTGTTTTCTCAAGCCATGTAAAACCCTGCAAAAGTAAACTTCTGTTATATTGGTTGATGCTGGTTTACTAAAGGCGGCAAAATACGAGACACAAAAACCCTTAACTTGTCGTGCAACATTGTTGCATTGCAGGTTTTTGATCGATGTTGCGCGTTTTTCACCTCGCGATCTCAACTTGTCACGCAACAAAAAAGGGTGAAAAATGCACAACATCGATCAAAAACCTGCAACGCAACAATGTTGCACAACAAGTTGAGGGTTTTTGTGTCTCGTATTTTGCCGCCTTAATGGTGAGGATTGACAAAATGTCTTGAGCTCCCTTTCCATTATTGAAGGGCAATACATGAAAATGGCTGAAGTGTCTTTATGATGTGTAGGTGCAGACACCTTCGTGACTAGGGTATTGCGGCAGGGGTCCACTTATGGGAGAGGGGACAGACAGTTGCTGTCCACTTATGGGGGCTTAAAAATGTAGAGTTTGTGAGAAGGGACAGAGGGTTGGTGTCTTCTTATGGGTGATATTTACCTGAGGTGCTCATTAGTGGAGGTTTGGCCAGATAGTCCGCTGATAACATTTTAGAAAAACATGAAAACTCTTTTAAAAAGTCACTTAAGTCTCTTTTATGGTCACCTCTTCAATTTTTAGTTAATGATTCTTCCATTCATCCATCCATCCATCTGCCCGTCCGCCTATCCGTCCGTCCGTCCGTCCGTCCGTCCGTCCGTCCGTCCGTCCGTCCGTCCGTCCGTCCAACCATCCATCCATCCATCCATCCATTCATTCATTCATCCATCCATCTATTCATTCATCCATTCATCCATCCATCCAATCATTCATTCATTCCTCTCCACGTCTAATCTTGTGTTTGAGGCGGTTGCAGGGGGCACCATTTGTTTCTATCGATAGAATGATTCTTTTATAGTATGTGATTCATTGAAATTGTGCATGCAAGAATCTCCTGAAGTTAGCTTTCATACCATTATCGCCAACTTCTATAGTCCGCCAAATAGTAAAGTGTCGGTATTTCACTCCCCTCCCCATCAAATAATTTAACATCATTATTGAGTTGCCAACAAAATAGTTTCTTCATTGGTATTACCAAATTATCAACTGTTTCTATCCATTTCTTTTTTACCTAAAATAAGAGGGGATAAAACCGATCATGTTCTCTTTGCATAGACAAAGGATAATGACGTCTTGAACTTAAATTTAAGTGTTTTTAAAAACCAGACTTGTATCAAATCCATCAAAATAAAGAGAACAGCGGAAGGGTGCTATCTTATTCCGTGCGATGGCAGTGGATGTTAAAAATCATTTATATAAAGAATAAAGTAGGAAAAGTGAACGTTGTGACGTTTTTGACACCAATGAGTTTTCGGATGTTCGTAGCGAGCGGATATGAGTTTCTGGGCATATTGTCGTGATGAAATGAAGTAGACAGTTTTCTACAGTTCAGTCTTTCTTAAGCATAATTTAAACCAACGCTGTGGGCTTTTGTTATTCCGTAGCAGTTAACGAAACCTATAGCCACAGGTATTTGCAAGGAAATGGATTTTTTTTGACAGATTTGACGCTAGATCGCCGAGAGAAACGGATGTTTGTTCTGCAAAGCTATTTTTCATTTCATTTCAAATTTTTAGTTTCCTAAAAAAATATTTCTCATCAACTCGTTTTTGGATTTTAAAAATTTCCGTGATATATCATTCATTTAGAATTTCAATAGGAAGATTGTTATCATGTTGAGTTCTGAAATGAAAACCTATCGTTCGCATGATTTCACGGTAAGTATAAGAATAAGAATTTTAATTTAGTTTTTTCAAATGCTCAAGTCTATTTTTCTAAGACACATTTTTAGTTAAATGACAAATCCAATTAAGCACGTCATCCTAGGCTTTTCAAAAGCATGTTTTGAAAACGATTATTTAATGCTTTTCCCTCCGTCTTGCAATCTTAGTATTTTCGTAAAATCGACTGCTTTCTTATATTTTAATCTTATCCATACCTTTTTGACATATTTTTAAAATGCTCAGAAAATTAGTTCCTACAAATTAATAATCTCTCCCCCTCTCTCTCTGATGACATTGTCAAATACGATTAAATTTATAAGTAGAAGAAGCCCAAATTATTGGAAAACCCACTTTTCCAATTCATTCGAAAAGGTATTCCAGAGTCAATACAATCAAACAGCAAGCCAGCGCGCGCGCAAAACAAACCCGACAAATGACGATGCCAACAGATCCAAATTCGCGGTGAATTCTCTTTTCGTACATGGAAAGTAAAAACATCTCTTATTTTCTAGTTTTACCATCAAGACCAATATTCAACTATGAGAAATGATGACGCAAAGGAAGACAACTATATTATTGGATTCGCTAACCCTATAATGGAATCTACAAGGCAAGATGGCGAGGACGGCAATGTTAAAGCCTTAGCTTACAGACCTTTAGATACAGACAGTACGCCCAATAATAAAGGTAAACAAAGCAAGATAGCTTATCAAAAGTTGTCCTGGTTTTCTTTATTGTTCGGTAATAACTATTTACTTAGTTCGCAAAATTAAACGAAATATTTCTAACGATCATGTTAGACTATGTTCAAGGTAGCAGATGTGGTTGATCAGATTCACATAGGCTATGCTCAGGGCTGATGTTTATTATTATTATTATTTTTTCATGCTTCGTTTCCCTCCTTTTTATCTATGATTTGTGGATGGTATTATTTGATTCATTTTGCGTTTGCGTTTTGGACTAAGATTTTGTCATATCAATGTTTACGAACCATCTAACTGCTCTTTTTTTTTACTATTTTGCAAGCATTTGATTTTTTCTCTTTCATGTAGATGACAATCTTTTGCATCATAAGTTTCTATTTCCGAGAGAAAAGCTTACTTATGGTCCTGAGATTGGCACAGGATGGTTTGGAAAGGTTAGTGAACATTATTATCATCTTCATCAGCTATCACTCCGATGTTGCCACTCTCTGACATCAACGGCTTAATCTGTTTTATTAGTTCTCTTTTAAAAAAACCCGTTGATGTTTGTCATGGATCTTAAAAAGACTGGAGTCTTTTTAGGATCCATGCGTTTGTCAATCTGAATTTGAGACCGAAAAACGTTTGCTTCAGTCCAGTTGTTTTCTGACTAAACCACGAAAAAAATGAAATACTAACCAAAATTTAATAATCTATAATCCAATATCATAGCAAACTAAATCCCAAAAATTCATAATTTATAATCCAATATCATAGCAAACTAAATCATTCGGCTTTTATGCATCAAAATTTGCAGGTAGTAAATTACTCGGTCTCAAATGTCAGATTCGTATCTCCGATTGTCAAGGGTTTTTTTTTGAAATAGATATATATGATCGGTGATACTTCTTTATTCAATTTCCCTAAGGGTAAAACCTCGTACTAATTAACAATTTACGTAGGTCTATAAAGGGGAAGCGACTAGAATAGTACCTGGCTTGAGAAAGACCAAAGTTATTATTAAGGTAGGAAGCCATTACAAGACACCCGGAAGCCATTCGGATGTCGCCGTAAGCCATTTTAATGTCACTTCGTTTCATATTAATTGTGGGGTTTTTCTCATTTTTCTAGAAACTTCGAGAGGAATCCACTTTTGAGCAACGTAAACGATTTCTAGATGAGATTTTAATGTTTAAGTAAGTCATCCATGTTGGATAATCGCGATTTGATTTGATTGTTTTTAAAGAAATTTATCTTAATTTAAGTGATCGAAAACGTTTGCAAAAACAAACAGGAATATTATTTTACCATTTTATGTATAGTTATCTTAATTTGTTTTTAAAGATCGTCAGATCATGAGAATGTGTTAGAGGTTCTTGGACAAGCAACAGAAAAACAGCCTTATATCGTTGTCTTTGAGTACAGTCCACTGGTAAGTTGCATATCCCTCTGTGGCAAAGGATGTGTCTGGAGGAATCGGATTAAGAATTGAGGTGAATTTAATCCTTATGACACCGACAGAAAATCAACTAGGTGGAGAATGTGCGTCCTTTGGGGGGGGGGAAGCGTCTTTGAGGAGGGGTTAGGGAAAGAAAGGGAGAAGGGCGAGACAGAGCAGGAAGCGTGACAGTAAGAAGTCTCGCCACTGTCAGTCTTTTTGTGTCTTTTGAAAGGTATCTCTGATTTTGTTATTTCTGAATTTTTTTGTCTACTTTAGGGTAATCTAAAAGAATACTTGATATCTCATCGAAACGATGCAGCATCAATTAAACAACGCTTAATTCCTTTAAAAATGTCAATCGATATTGGTTCGGGTCTAGAGTTCCTTCACTCAAAGAGTATTTACCACAGGTAAATTATTCAAATTCTCAGTTATTCCATTCTTAAACAGAAAGAGGACGCGCGATGCTCAAATACATTTTCGTGACGTTTTCTCGGTATGTTTGGAATATTTAGAGTAGATTTTGTATGATTGTGAAAACGGCACCGCACGGTCACGGCACGGTTACGGCATGAATTTCCAATGATTTTATAGACAACTGACATGGCCACGGCAGGGCGCGGTCCGTTTCACACTCATACGAAATCTTCTCTAGTCACGCAGTGAACAAATGTAATATTTGCGTCATATCACATCCAGCGTCGAGTCGTGTTTTCTAAATCTACCTATCTCTGTCCCCAAGGATGAACCGAAACGAAAAACGTAATATTGACTCTGGAGAGAAAATACTTTTAATTTCGCTATTTTTTGTGTTAATTTTGAAATCTTTTTCTCTGTTGTTGACAGTGACCTTGCAACCAGGAATTGTATCGTTAATTCAGATTTATCAGTGAAAATAGGTGACTATGGTATCTCACGCGACTTGTATCAGGTAAGCACTGCGCATGTGCGTCCCGCGTGCCCGTCGCGTCATAAGATATCACCGTAGTGATAGCGTGACACATGATCAATAATAACGTGACGTGACCGATAATAACGTGACGTGACATTTGATGTTTTTAACAGCATGATTATTACAAGGATCCAAAATCAAGTGGGGAATCGTTACCCATACGATGGCTTGATCCTGAAAGCGTCCGCTTTGAAGGCGAAAGTGGTCTTTCAATGAAACCTCCAACAGTGACAGAAAACGTTTGGTAAGTGCCAGTCTGCTGTGACAGCCATCATAAAGGAGAGTGCTTTGATAGTGATAGTTTTGAGGGAGATTGACTTTGAAAACTATTATACTGTCATAATGGCAAATGATCAAGATGGTAGATTTGGATGATGATGATGATATTGATGATGATGATGATGATGATGATGATGGTCAGTGGTGGTCGTCGTGATGGTGATGGTAATGGTTGCTGATGATTCTCGATAGTTATTACAAGAAACGTGTACCAACACAACTTTCTATTTTCAGGTCCTACGGCGTGACCCTGTGGGAAGTTGTTGAGTTCGGTCGTCAACCATACGAAGAACTAACCGACGAAGAAGTTTTACAAAGCGTCATCTTAGATCGTCTTTACCAACTGCCTGAACCCAAAGAGACTGGCATTCTAGCTACTCAATTGTAAGGACTAGTCTATTCAATAATTGCTTCTCTGATTTTAAATACAAAATTGAACAGTAGGTTACGAAAGACCCTTTATTTTGGTGATTTGGTTTGTTTAGATAGTGGGGTCACGGTCATTTTTCTGAGAGGCAGGTTTCGGCTCGTTTTCTCTGTCGAGACCTCGGCACACTCTTGTTGCAGCTTCCCCTTAGCTGTAGCTCTAGATTAAGTAGCCTAAGGTGCCCGTCGGACGGGGTATTGATGGGCTAAGAGGTAAAGAATGCAACTTGTGTCGAAGTAGAAAAAGAAATCACTGGCGGATGAAGGAGGAAGCATCGACCTTGCCCCTTCATCGACTGAACCCTTTGTTTCTCTTCAATCCTATTTCCTATCCACCTTCCATTCACTTTCATTCTGTTCATAGGTATGACATGATGAAGTGGTGTTGGTGTGATGTATCAAGACGTCCAGCAATAGAAGACATGCTTTCGTTTCTCAAAGATCTTCTAGAAAATATTCCTGAGTTAATCGCTGAAAGTGAAAGCACAGGCGTCGACGAACAACCGGTTGATACACCGTGTAGTTTAGTTCACCAATACAAGCAGCCGGTGGCTGTTGTAAGACCTCTTCAGTGTAGCTCAAAAGACGTTGAAACATCAGACGACAAAATAGAAGACATACTTAAACAGGACTCAATAACAACAGATAAAACTTTGATATGTAACGAAGGAGATAAAAGTGACATTCAAGTAACAGCGATATGTGATGAGGAAACAGTTCCAGTTACTGTCATTCATTCTGAATCTTCACAAGAAAACGAATTAAAAAGAGCGTCATTTAAAGACACTTCAAATTCAGAATCAAACGTTGAATGGACCACCCCTGTTACGCATATCGGTGGTCCTTCTGATGGACTTACAGAGCAAAGAATATCACAGAGAACAAACGAAGAAATACATCCACCGACTGTAGATGTGAAATATTCCACTTCTGATCCTGGTGTAATCGTTGAGAGTTGTCCAAGTGGTTTTGTCGTACTTCCTGGTGAAAGATTGAGAAGGAGAAGTTCAATACTTAGAAAAGCAGATGCCGAGGTTAGTATTAGTTTAATTCACCTTTCTCATGAATTTCTATATTTCGCGCGCACTGATTGGTCTAGAACTGTGTGTTATCAAAGTACAGATGCACTAATGACGTCTTACTCGAGTATCGTTTTCAAAATGGCTTCTAATAAATTACGGAAGTGAAACGTGCGTTTTTGTTCTCATCACATTCTGACGTTGTCTGTGCAGCTATCAGGACACAAACACTCGGAAAAATAGAATTTGTTTGGTGATAATTTGGTGACGCTGAGTACAAAGTTGTCCGCAACAAGAGTCAACGAGGCTGTCACGCTCACGCATAACGATTTACCTCACTTGATTGCCTTTATTGGTGCATCAAAACAATCACGTTTCAGTTATCAAAAAATTCACGCCACATGTAGAAATTTATAAGAATACTTATCAGGATAAACTTTCTTTAGTCAAAAGGTCACACCGTTCATTTCCCTGCAAACATCCTGGACCTAAGAGTCGTTCATCGTTATTACCGTGAAGAAAGTGAGGAAGAGGAGCAGGTAGAAGAGACGGCAATTATCGACAATGATGAAGATGATGATGATGAAGAAGACGGTGGAAAACCCTCGCTGACTGTCTCTCCAACAGCCACCAATTTCCCCCTTGATTTGAGCAACCAAGACGGCGTTGCTCCTGAAGTGGAAGAAGATACTTCTGAAATGGGAAGTGCTTTGATTGTAGAACGATCTACTTCACCTGTGGAGAAAAAAGTGAAAAAGGCATCGAGAAGGAAGCAGCTGAATCGACATACTGACGAATGGTTATTTAGTATTGATCAGGAACATTTATAGACATACACCTCTTTTACAAACGAATTGTCAAAAATGGCGGCCTAGTACATGAGAATGAGGCCACAAAGGCCTTGTTACCAGAAAATAAGCGTGGCGACACTTTTATTGCTATCAAAGACGATGTGCTCCTCTTCCTTTTGAACTACCTATTTTCTTTGCATTTTACAGGTTATACTTAGATTCATTTGATTCCATGATGATTTTAGAGGCCTTTCTGGCCTCGTTCTCGTGAACAATGAGCCCGCCATTTTTGAAAGTCGTCTATTCGATCGCAAGACAAGATTGCCGACCTCCTTTTCTGCATTTATTTTTGCCGGGATATCGTGCAAGTTACAAGGAAAAAGCTGTCTCACTTCATAGCTTTAAAAAATATAACTTTAGTGACAAGTTTCGACGCATGTAGTTCAATATATGAATAGTAATATATAGCTAACAAAAGTAGATCTGTTTATTAGAGCCGAGAAAGTATAAAGTCTATAAATATATAATTTTCAATATAATTTTTTATGATGCTTATTGCGAAAATTTATGAAGTTTTTAACGTTTCATTTTCTTGAGTGGTAGGAGCTCCAACACAGGAAGCCCAATAAAGCAATAATTCACAATGAATGTGTACGAATATAGTTTTTGAAAATATTAATATTTATGTAAATACAAAAAAATTATGGATATATTGAAAATTCACACTTGAAAATAATACTATATGTATATGATGTGTATACAAGCTTACATTTTGATTGCTGAACAAAAGAAATTTATTTGAATAAAATATTGCATAGTTTTTAAAAGAAAATTAATCTTGTCTCATTTAAACAGTAATTGGACATCATCAGTTTAGTTATACCATAATGATTCAAATAAGTGCTGGGGGCACTTATTCAAGGGAATACCATATACCAAGAACTGGATCAAGGATTAAATAAGGGTAAAACAGAGTAATTTGATTGATTCATGTATTGTAGTAGCTTTTATCATTTCATGAGAGAGAAGGGTGGGGAGGGGAGGGGAGGATGCATTAATTCAGGAGAGGGCCCTATTAAAAACACAATAGAGAGGGGGGCCTTATTCAAGAGTGGGTGCTTATTGGAAGGAGAGCTCTTATTTGAATTATTACAGTAAATACACCAGAGCACAAAAAAAACTAATAATGTACAGCAAATGTCGTGTTCCCAGTTGCTGTTTGCTGTTCTGGACTGTTCTTGGTAAAATGTGCAGTAAGAAGTTGTACTTTTTATTCCACAAGTGGAGAGGTTATACCTGATTTCAGGGCATTTCAACAATTTTTAGTACACTTCAATCATCAAAATTCCCTTAAATCCTTCCCAGAGGACAATTAAGAATGGCAACACCTCCAGCAAAAATCTATTTTATTGAATTATTTATTTACTTTTTTTCTAATCCCCATACATTCTTGTATATATTATTTGTACACAACTCTCATATAACAGGGTGGTGAAGAGGTATTTCGTGACCCGTGATTCAGCCTAAATTAGGCTTGTGATTCGTGAAAAGCTAAAAATTCTAGCCGTGATCCGTGAAATCATCTTTGTCCGTGACTGGGATTTGCAGTTTTTCATTGCCGAGATTCGTGATTATAAAAATGCCGATTTGTGAAATATGCGACGCGCAGAAAAGAGATAACGAAAAACAGTGTGATCCTTCGATTGTACGTACTTTCGGTCCGTTTATAAGGACAAAATTTGTGCAAAAAATCTTAGGAATGAAAAACCAGTATTTAGTTTTGAATGAAGAGTAAAAATCTTCTATGATTTGTGAAATAGTTTATCATTATTCCGTGATCCGTGAAATTGCGAAAAAATGGTTCATGATTCGTGATGGGTACCCCATCTTCACCACCCTGATATAAAGCTTGGGGCTAACCACGTTGATTTTACCTTCCAATCACCAATAGCAAGGCCAGCCATGCAATGGAGGACAACCTACTTAGCACTTCAGTTGATGTAATACATAAAAATACAATGAGTGACACATAAAACAACAGATAGAACAACAATAGAATACAGTAAATTTTATCAATATTTTATGTCCACTGAGTGCTACTTAAGGCCTGGACACACGGTGCAACATTTCTTGAAACATTTGCTGAAACATCGCGTGCAACACAATGTTGCAGCGTGTGTCCACCCATTCCAGTGTTTCACGAAACATTGCGCACAACAGTTGCAGAAATAGGATCAAGTTCTACTTCTGCAACTGTCCAGAACTGTTGTGCACAACATTGCACTAGATGTTTCAGTGTTGGACACATGGTGCAACCATGTTGCGTGCAATGTTTCAGCAAATGTTTCAGGAAAAGTTGCACAGTGTGTCTGGGCCTTTTGGTTTTCCTCATGCGATGGTGGAGTGGAGGCAAGCCTAATCCCAAGCACCAAGTACTAAGTAAATAAAATTCATTTGCTAAAACACCATTGGACATCCTTAGTCACACACAATTTCTAAATATTTAATGTAAAAATTCATACTGATTGCATTTATAAATATTTATAAAAAAACAGTTCACTATTTCATTTGTAAGGAAATGCTCTCCGTAATTGTTCCAATATCATCCATGTGAGAATAGTGTATGGTGCTATTCTTATCCAGGAAGGGATAAAACCCTGCAAGAAAAGAGGCACTGATGACAACCAATTTATGATCACTGCCAATTTACTTTGAAACACTTAGGACCAATTATTTAAATTGTGTGCATCTGCCAGTGGTATGCTGTGGGGCACGTCTTAGGGCTTTTCATCCCCCTCCCCTATGTCAATGTTGAGTTGTGGTGGGACAGTGACTGCTGCTAGCTATCCCCCAACTTGTGCACTGACATGCTGTTCATGTGTGATGTGTGCACTGTTTAGTAAAATCAGGGAGAATTTAGATTCATTGAAATTGGTGGTGATTGTAGCACTCTATAGCTCAAACACCTTACCTTATAAAAGCCCTTTGGACCCAACTTAGCGGTGTATATGAAGCATTGTAATGGGCTCTAGAAAAAATGTTAAGATAAATAACTCAGTAAGAATCACCAGTACAGTGATAGACTCCTATTCAGGTGTATTTAGTCTCGATCCAGTAAATTTCAGACTAAAAATGCTTGTGTAGGAGCCTATTATAGTGACAATAAACAACAAATTCCTCAGTCATTTATGGTGAAACTCTTATTGTGAACCATATGGGACATCTGCAGGTTTGATAACTGGTTGTTTTTATATACTACATACCTTGTATTGACCTGGTCTTGCTTCCATTAATCTAGTCTTCATGACGTCAAAGGGTTGAGTTACTCCAGTTGCTATGGTTCCCTATCAATATATATATAACAAATTAGAATATATCTGGCTGCACTAGATTAAGAGATTGAGAGCCAAGTTTAAAGACGATTTCACCACATGCACACTGTAGCATACAGTGGAGTTCAATAGAGTATATTTCATATGACTGTGAAAACGGCACCACACAGTCACGGTATGGTTATGGCAGGAATTTCAAAATGTTTTTTATAGACAACACAGCACTGACACAGACACAGCACGGCGCATTCCATTTCAAACTCAGAAGAAAATTGCTCAACAATCTCTCGCAGCTGACAGAGAAGGATGGAGGGAACTTATGGCCCTTTGCCAAGCCTGATGGCTCGAGGAGCTAACTAGATTAAGGGACATAGGTGTCTGAATAAATAAAAATTTTAGGTTTGTAAAAATGAGATAATTTCACTTCTTGTGTACTTACAGCTATAAAACTTGATGTAAAATGAGTGATCATGTTATCATAGAAAAACCTGTTGCCAAAAAATGAAAATAAATAGTTTTGCAAATGAATGAACAAAACAGCCAAACAAATGAATGGATGAATCAGTGAGTAATGAATAGACAGAATAAACAAATAAATGGATGGATAGATTGAGATGAAGCACATTTGAAACCAACCCTGTATATAATAAAGTTTGCTTGACTTGGTCATAACAAGCAACCTACAAGAAAATAATTTTGATCAGTACTTATGATCTTGCATACAATGAGATCCTCTAAAGATTTTTTGATTGATTATTTATTTGTTACCTGGGCAAATGTGATAAGAAGTGCTCTAGTTGATGTCATTGAAACTCCTTTCATCCATGTTGACACACCCTCTGTGACAAATATGATACAGTAAATTATTACATGTAATTACAATGACTATAAAACCAGAACTGTCACATTCATTTCAGAATTTCAAATGATTTCACAGGAGAGGGCCCTATAGTATACACTGATCGAATGGTCACAACATTACAAAGTAACAAAGTTTGTTTGACACAAGTAAGAAAACTGTTTTAATTAATAATTTCTTCCACGTTTAGACAGTCACACTTGTAAGTTACTGGTAATAAATCAAGACATGGTTTGCATTATTATAAGCAATGCAAATAATCAATATAAAGCACAAGAATAAAATGTTTTCCAAAAAAGGATGGTCTTGAGACTATACGTAGTCTCCTACACAGCTGCAGTTTGTGTCATCGCACATGAGTAGTGTTGTATGATGACACAAACTGCAGCTGCATAGGAGAACAGAGACTACGTTTGGCAGAGAGAAAAAACAGTGCAAGTTTATTGAATCATCTGGCCTGAGGTAGAAGCATACAACTTTGAGACTCCCTTTACTGTGTTATCTGAATTTTTGGAGTTTTTAACACTGCACTACAAAAATTGGACAGGTCTGTGTACTGGTCATAGTTGACATAATTCAGTAGACAAACAAAAGATTCCACGTGAGAGCATTATAACAAACTTTCTTTCCAGAAAGACCCTGAAATTTAGTGCAACTATGAATAATTTTATTAAGCTGTACTTTTATATTTCATTTATGTTGTTATATCTGAATCTATGTACCTTGAGTTCCTGACTTGTACAACCCATGAAATACATGTTTATAGCTGAAATATAGAAATAAGTCAAGGGACATTTTAAAAAGGACCAAAAGTATGACCCTAAATCTTAAATGCTTTTCTGTAGCAGCAAAAGCTATTGAAAACAACAAATAAAGCTCATTCAATCAGAACAACATATGAGCTCTAAGGGCCTATATCCACTGTAGTACTGTGCAGGAATTCTAACAGAGCTCCCAGTGAGAACAGGGCCTCTCTAGGGATAGTCTGAAAGGACTACCCTAGTAGTGCTGATAAAAAATTGTTTCTATTCTATTCTAAAACAAGGAGGTCTAAAGTAATATACTTATTACTTACTTTCGTCTTTGCTCTACTGGAAGCTTTATATCATTCTGCATTCTATATGTGGGAAATATCAAAAGGAAAAAAATGAACATCTTTTCAGGTTCTTACTAGAACTATGTTTAATTGTAACTTACCTAACATTAATTACATCTGCAGGGTTTCCAACAAATCCTCCAAGAAACCCTGAAGGATGAAATCATATGTATAATTCTTTGTAATATGATGCCTCGTTAAGGACCTGTTATATGAGGCCATTTTTCTATTGCAATTCTGATGAGTGCAGTCTATTGAAATTTGCGGGTGGGATGTCATATGCTCACAACTCATAACCTAACTCTTGTACTAAGATAAAACCAAAAATTAATACTGTCAGCAGTCACTTTTCACTGATTAGCCATCTGCATCACTGATTGCATTGCAGGTTGTAGGATAGAAATTACATGCTATAACTTGCTTTGTAACATTGTGAAAAGTAGGAGATCATATATTTTTTTCTGCAAGTTGCAATGCAATTTTTCATTGCAATGCAAGTTGTAGAGAGTGGGTATTAAACAGATTATCTCTTCTGCAACTTGCTATGCAATGGTGTTGCATTGCAAGCAACAAACAACAACACCATCTTGAATGACTACACCATCTTCAAGGCCTTTTTATCACACCTCTTTAAATGAAAAGGCATCAATTACTCTACTACCAACCTGCTGAGCCACCAACAAGTGCTTTCTGATAGAATGGAAGGGGTTCTGAAAGAGAATTTCTCTTGTCAATTAATAAAAATTATCATTTTCTATTTTGTCTAATATATACCATCTTGAATGTTCATGATAATAATAATAATAATAATAACTTTATTAATGTCTCTAATCTTATAGCCGGGCAAAGGTGCCCTACTAATCGGGGAGACAATGATGTGCCAATACAATTATATTTATTTAAACACATACCATCTCCTTTCCTTAGTTTTCTTGATCCTATTTCATAGAGACCATACCTTGTAGTGGAGTATGTTAACTACAGCACAACATCACAGTATTAGTACATTGTACCAAAATTATTAGTGATCGCAATGAAAGACCACATAGCACTGAGACAGAAATGAAGTTCAAGTATGAATATCTTTGTACCATCCCAGTGGCAGATCCAGGTGGGTTGAAGGGGTCCATGAAACCCCCCCTTGAAGGTTTGATTTTTTTTAGGTGATAGAAATATGTCATAAATTTAAATGAAAAAATATTAGATTAAGTTTAATTTACCTTTAAGTGCAGTTACTAGATAGTAAATTAGATGATTAAAGCCAATTTTTTATCAAACATCGACCAAACAAAAGAGTATTATACAAACCCCCCCCTCGAAAAATCCTGGATCCGCCACTGCATCCCAAAACTCTCAAGATTTGAATCCCATTGAGGTCAAAATTTTTTTTTCTGCTTTACTTGTTAGGCCAATACACCGTAGGGTCACTTCTTAGAAAGTTTCCTCAGTGGGATTTATTTTCTAGCACTGCATCTTTCAGTCATACCTCAACTTCAAAAACTATATTAGTAATTGATTGTCACCTGTCGCATCATTGATGCTGTTAGACCAGTATACAATCCTCTAATTCCTTGTAACTTGACAACATTTACACCCATCCCAACAAGACCTGTTGTAACATTCTGTTGAGTTTGTAAGTGGACCTAGAAAATCAATTGAAAATACTTTAGAGTGATTGATGCCAAATTCAAATTCCCCCCTCCTGGCACCTTATGCATGCATGTCAAATTCAATGATGCTACCAGTACATTTCTTTATTATCTTGGTCAATTTAAGATGGTGACCATGTCAAATTCACCCAAGGGAGATGAGTTTATGTCAAATCCATTGGGTGTCCCCCCAGCTTAAAATTGACAGGTGCATAACCCTAACTCACAGGGCCCTATTAAAACTCATAGGGCTAATTGTAGCTACGTGGCTACAGGGTTAATACAGTGGCTTGAGAACAAAGCCAGTATCGTGTGGCCGCGTACTGTAACTTCTCGGTGCAGGGTATTCTATAGTTGTACCCCCCAAAAGGTTTGATTCCTGTAAGCCTTAAATATATGGTATAAGCTGATAGGGGATGAAAACTATCCCAAACATATTAAGCTTAAGCTTGTAAACATTGTTATTTTGATTTCGGAAATCTCACTCTCATTCAACTCAACTCGGGGAAAATCCACGTGACAACTTATTGTACACAACCACATATTTTGATTTACGAACTTAATTGTGCAGATTCTACACCCACACAATCCTAAATCTGATTACAACGCTATAGCTGACGTAAAAACAAAACACCAAAAGATTGAATACAGTACCTTCAACAGATCAAGGGGATGAGTACAAGCTGCAGCCATGGCAGAAGCAACCCCTCCAAGATACCATCGCTGTTTCTTGATAACAACTTTTACTTTCTCCTTACTATTGCCCTGGTTTGATGAGTCAGACATGATAAAATCAAGCCTAACTCGGCTTAATTCCTGCTTCCCTGTAGATGCACTTTCTAAACCGGTTCATTGTGATCAGTGAACAGGTTCTTGTGAGGGAGGGGAGAGGAGAAGGAAGAGAAGCGGCTGGGGTGGGGAAAGGAGACCATACAGATTAAAAAAACACTTGTCAAAAGTAAAAGACGCTGATAAAAATCCATCTGTCTATCTATAAGACGTCGTAGAAGTGGTTCTTGTAATGATTCGTGGAGATTTTGCTCAGAAAGTCCGTAATTAAAGCGGAATCTCCTTTTCCCTTCCCCAAACTCCTCCCTCTCCCCCTGGTTCCGAAAAATACGTGACGAAGCATGACACAGCAAACCTGTTATCACGTGATACGACCGGTACATCGAACTGGTAAACTCAAGTTTCCCGCGAAAAAAACAACAACACTCAGCTAAATTCTACTATTAATTTTGAATACAGCATCTCATCTGGATGGTGAATGAATAGTGGGTTTCAGCGGCAATCTCAATCAGCTTTACGTTTTATTACTTTCCGGTCACCCTGTGTACCCTGCAAGCGCGCTAAATTTGACGTCAAGTCTAGGAAAAACCAACTCACGAGGAACACAAAGTTCAAAATTCTCGAGTTTATTTCTTCGCAAAAATAGCAAGTGTCACAAGAAATAGTTCCCAAAACCTTTGAATTTCAACAGGTAAGTCATAAATCTTCAATATCGTAGTAATTTTTGTATTTTTATCAGCTTTGAAACAGCTTTTCAACTTGTGTTTATGATGTCAGTGTTGAGCGCGGCGTCCCTGTCAGAGGTCAGAAGCGCGAAGCGACCAAAACGCCCTAATTATAATAACATATTCACGAAAGAAAGGTTAAAGGTATCCTCTGTATATATTTTAGTGCAGGTAATTTATATTTTGCCTGTCGTTTTAGAATACATTTACTTGTAAAATACGATATGTTTATCCGGTATTTGGTCAGAAGGCCAAAGGTCAATGTGTTCATTCAGGTTAATAATTACTCTTTTTCTATACATTAACAGTGTCTGTTTCTAAATTTAATATTATGCTTAAGATAGCAGACCCCTAGCTAGGATGTATAACCCACTGGTAAACTCCTAGAAACTTAATGAACTGAAAAAATGTAGCCGGTTTTTATTTGACTGGCTCCGTTCAGTTGACTTACTTCCGGTTTCACTAGCAAATTCCCGCGCTTTCTGTTACGGCGGGCGCGCGCGTGTGCACATCGAATGGCGGGAATTCTGAGTTTCTTTGATAAAAAGCAAACTGACTTTTCGCTGTGAATGAGCAGATTTTAAAAAACAGGACAAAAAGTTAGTTGCCGACTTCGAGCTGTCGTAATTGGACTGAAAGCAATTTTTTGGAGCTTTAAACAGCATGTTTTGGACTTTTGTCGAGTTTCGCGTTGCTCGATCGTCGCCAAAAAAGGGCATGGTCTTCACATAATTTTTTAAAAACTCTCTCAAAATGTCTACAATCGCTTTGGTACCACATCTACGTGGCTCTTGAAGATGATGGCCGGAAAAAACAAGTCTTTTTGAAGAGAATGAGTGCAAGGATAGTCTTCCTCAACTTGGGCGTATTTTGTATTTTAAAAGCTTATGGTTTCGGTGAGTTTGATTGTAATGTAAGCTTCATCAAATTTCTCATCTGCTGTTCAATCAATCATGAGATACTTTCTAGGAAAATGATTATAGTAAGCTTATTATTTTTTGCCTACACATGAGTGCACAGCTTGAGTGCATACTATTTGTACCGTAGATCGGCGTCGTCAATATCTTTTCAAAAATGTCATAAGTCAATTCTTTAATGAGGGTCATTTGATTTTTTGCTGTATTTTTCACTCATGTCAACTGTTCAGTAGCTTTTTAAACGAAACAAATCGAGAGAAAACAGCCAAGAAATTAAACGGCCACCAGGGTACGGCCAGCCAAGAGACTCCACCATAAAAGGTGGTCTCTTGGTATCAGGCTGAAAGTTTAGTTTATCTTATTTTCATAGAAGAACTTGAAATGGTTTTATGTGACCACCAAGTGTCCCACAGTGGATACTCTTTTCGATTCAAATCGCCATGTCCACAGGACCGAGTATACCACCATCCTGATTTTTTCATCTTTGCGCAGTTCTCGTACTTATTGTTATCATTATCAATGTCATATGTAGAAAACTGCATGCCGTTTTGAAGAGCATTTACTGGACTGTTAGACTGCAAAAGAAACTCGCTGTATTCCATTCGGTAATAATCAGTACTGCTGGAGACAGTAAAGTTCAAGTATCTCGCTTCAGCTGCATTTTTATCACTACTTTGAAGAACTACAAGAAGTAGTCTTGGCCTAGTTTTTGTAATTCGATAGATTGCCTCATTACCAAGCCAGAACTCGTTCTCTAGGTTCCCAAACCCAAGCTGGTATGATTTCCAGTTTTGGAAGAAGCTGGTATTGAAGGGTGCATATCGTTGTTGTATTACCATCCAGCCACCACCTTTGGATGTTTGATCACAAAGGACACGAATTGTACCCTTGCCGTCTGGGTCGATGGGGTAGATACCATCAGTTGTTCCACCCAGTCTTAAAATGTCTTCACAATCTTTCGCTGAAAGAAGAATTGGATTATGTGAATCATGATTAAAAATTAGCCAAAACAATCTAGCGTAGAGTGCGCTTTCTGTGGTCTCACCTGCGACGCAAGACTGACGAAAAGCTCGTGTTCTCACTTGAAGTAGTGACACAAGCACAAACGCAAGCACAAAAGAACGGAAGGTTTTCGACTTGCGTCAGCCTGATAGGCCAAAGCTATACATTTACGGAAGCATCGCAAGAAAAATGGGGAAAGGAGAGAAGAAAAAAGTGGGAAAAGGAGAGAAGATAAACCATCTGCCTTCCCTCTTTCTTCTTGTAAAGAACCTGTTCTTAGGGCATTAAAGGTAACTTCGATAGACTCAGGAACAATGGATCGAGGAACAACAACAGGGACCTTAAGGATAAAAGCTACATTAACGAATGACCACTGTTGCTCTCTCAGGCTACCTTATACGTTACTACGTTTATACCTTTGGAAGTTTGACAGTAACGCCCCTTGTAAAACTTTGTGCATTTACACGCTTCAAAGTATTGTTGTATCGAATTATCACATATTCCTCCGTTTTGGCACAAACCTTCATGACATTTCACATCCTAGAAAAGCGAGAAAGAAAGGAGAACCTCTTTATACAAAACTATAAGACAGTCTTTAGCTATCTCGATGTACTCTTCCGATGGCCTTCCCTTCCCTTCGTTTCTAGTTTCTTTAACCCCCTCCCTTTCCCTGTTCCATTCGCAGAGAGATTTTCACCTTTTACTCACAAATTACAGTGTGTTATAGTATTAGTTATAATTTATAGAGCAAGTGGATAAATGGTAAGGGACCAGTCATTATTTACAGGGAGGGGGGCTCAACCTTTGCTGGTCCCCCCTTCTCGCATACACACATACACGCAATATTAATACAGAGTGTTCACGAAAATGTGGCCTCCCGATCCCCTCTATTTGCGCCATACCCCCCCCCCCCCCCCCCCACCCTGTAAATAATGACCTGTCCCTAATGATGATGCTAACCATAAATATGTGTGGTTCCTCGTAGTAAGAAAATCCCTGTGTTGGCACAAGGTCGAGCAAGCTACTGGAGCCCACAGTCCAGTCGTTCAGCTGACATACGTGATATTGCTCACCGGTCACGAAGTTCCCGCCAAAATTGTATGACTGACACTTGTCATTAACTATGCAAGCTTTGCTGCAGTCAAGAACATCTAATACAGTGAGCTCATCTATTTGATGACCGGTAAGTCTGTGATCTTAGAATAGTAGAACAGTGTCAGTCAAGGAGCTGATAAAGAGGGTTTGCAAGCTGGCCAAATGGAACTTGGTGGGAGAGGGAAGGGGAGGGAGGGAAGGGGGGAGGAAGGGAAGGGGAGAGAGGGTGGGAGAGGGAGGGGGGGGGGGGAAGGAGAGAATCGAAATCCTGGGATGCGTGCGAAAATACCAGCTGCTTGCCTCGGATACACTGGCTTAACCTTCAGCATTCGTGGTGTAACCCTCTATTTTCTGTTTGAATTTGGGTTTGATAGTAGAATGGTAATAAAAATTTACATTTTCTTCAATATTTGAACTGTTAGAGAAGTTAAAAAGCGCACAAAAACTATTTCTACGTACATGTACTTCATTCTCTCCTCATGTCGACCATGTGACGTCACGTGTAAGTGGTCTATACAACACCTCACTTGCATAAAGCACTTCATGCGATAGTTGCGCCATTTTTTGTTTGTTTTTATTTTGCTTACTTGTTTGTTAAGTTTGTTTGCTTGTTTGTTTGTTTGTTTGTTGCTTACTTGTTTGTTTTTCGAAGACGTTCAGTTGGTTTAGGATGTTTTTCACACGATTTTTATAAAACAGTAAATTTTGACAGTCGTTGTGTCGTAGAAATGATGCACTAGGTCTCAATGCCTTCTCAGACTACTTTTTCAGTTTCTTTCTTTCTTTCTTTCTCTTTTCTTCTTTTTCTTCTTCTTTTTTTTTTTTTTCTTGTTGTTTTTGGTGTTGTAAATAGTCATCGTGTTTTAGCCGCTGTCCTTTCTGCAAAATCCGGTTTCAACAATCTTGATGTACATTTCACGTGCATCTCAAAGATACTCAAAATTCCATTAAGACTGAATGGCCTATGAAGTTTCTCCCACGATAGTTTGGCTTACCTCGGTACCTGAGACTAAAATAGCCAGTTCTAAATTCTTGTTGTCGCGTGACTGCCAAGATGAAGCCAGGAAGAGTAAAATACCATACAAAGTGTAGCTTGGCCTTCATTGTGATTTTTCTGACACAAAAAAGATTCCAAGTGACATCTTTGTTGTAGTATAAAATAAAAATTCTGTGTATTTGTTTCTTCTATGTTTGTAGATTAAATTTATTAGAAAAACCCCCGCACAGCTTATAACCTATTTGAATATCTCATTTTCATTTCCCCTTCTATCCTATTTCATTTTCTTTCATACCAAGATGAAAATAAAAAATGTATTGATGTAAGTCTCTGCTTAGCCTGTAGCAGAACTCAACTGAAATGAAATGGCATATAGTTCCTTTAATTTTATAAAAACTGAACAACTCTTTCCTACCTCTTCTTTCTTGATCCAATCGTTTGCAGTAACTTTTACACCAATTCTTCAGTTCTGTGAGAATTTCTTTTGAAAATCACGGCAAAGACAATTTAGAATGCCCCAATGATTTAAGTTTATATAAAATGCTCCAAGGCCAAGCGAGTATATATAGCCAAGATTGGAGTTCCTTATTTACCCACGGCGGTTCTTCCGCTGTTCTCTACCTCCTTCGTTATCTCATGGGATTTTTACCTCACAAAGTTTACACAGCTGTAGTTTAGACACAGCGTGATCATTGGATTACATCTAAATGTGTTGTTCTGACATTCTGTTTCCTTGCTTTATTAATTGAAGAGCTTTGTGTAACAGAACTAAAGTAAATATTGTCATTTTTGTTAGCTGTTCTTTATTCCTTTATGATTTCCTAATTCGACCATTACTTCTGTGCTGTCTGTATACTGATTATTTTCATAATTCTAATAGCTATTTTTTGACTTTCTGTATGTTAACACGTTGGCTAGTGAACTGAGATTAAATTAAATGAATTAAAGATTAAATTCTGATAATTCGCTGATGAATTTTCAAGGAAATGAATTTGAGTTCCTGATAGCGAAGCTTCCCAGATAATCGTGTTCAAAATACAGCAGATTTCGTATGACTGTGAAAACGGCACGGTCACGACACGGCATGGTCACGTCAGGAATTTTGAGTGTTTTTATAGATATCACGGCACTGACACGGCTACGGTACAGCGCCGTCCATTTCACACTCATACGAAAATTGCTCTATCGGTGTTGCACTTTATTGATGTGTTAGTGAACAGTAGCTATATAAGTGTTTCAGACGCACTACTAATAGCTGTGCCTTTTCTCCATTTCTTTGATTTCTCTGTCATCCTTGTACTAATGGACAGCACAAGTTGAGTTTACTTTCTAGTTGAATTGCGCTCCTATAAAGATCAACACGGTCCCTTTAATGTCCATTTATTTACTGACGTCGTGATACACTAAACGGTAACTTTTGTAGTTTACATACTCGGCGTCATCAAATCATGTAGCCTAAAGATGACTGACATATACACTGCGAATAATCTGCGGCGGAAGTACTGTGGAACTCCCAAAATACCTTTTGTTTGTACATAAATGAGATCTTTGTGTACCATTGCCGCACTATGAATCGTGACATAAGAAAAAAAGACAGAAAAAAATGACATCGATCAAATGCGCAGCGGTAGAAGCTTAGTTGGCAAGCAAGCGGATTCTAAAGGAGAAGTTCGCGGTTCGAATCTCGTCGTCGCGTAATCTCATGTCATTGTAATTCTCATATACATAGGACTAGGTGTATCTTTTTTGTGTAATGGTATATTATTACGCGCACTCTGATTGGTCGAGAACTATATACATACATGCATAGATGACGGCATTGAATCTTACGTGCGCTCTGATTGGTTGGTATTTGTTCTATCAGAGGACAGACGCAATGAAAAATAGAATCTATTTGTTAAATAAATATCTGTGAAGAGGGTAGAGGACGCACTCTCAGCATCCAGAGAAGACTCCAAAGCAACGCACGTTGATATGCCCTGATATATGCACAGCTTTGTCGCGGGTTACGTTTTGTTAATGATTGCCTTCCCGTATAATTATTAACAAAACGGTACGGTTACGCTACGTTACGCACTGGGAGGGTCTGGTCTCCCTGGGTAGCGTTGATATCATACCCAGTGAAAGGCTGTCTGCGCTTTTAATTTATTATACAGTCATCTCAAAATGAGATGTTTGTATGAGTGTGGTGTATGACTAGTATTGTCACATATGTGGGCGTCGGCAACACGTGGTTATATACCAATTTTTAATCAATACATAAACCGTATTATTGGTAAATAATTATTAATTAGCTGATATAATGATATAGTTTAAACAAGTATTGATAAATACTTTAAAAAGCAGAGTTAATTCAAGTAAGCTACTCGCACACTTTTGAAACATTTGGAATTCATTTACAGTAGAATAGTTTCACTAGATTTAACCCGGAAGTTAGAGTGTAGTGAAGTTAGTCAGATTAATACAATAGGAAACAAAATAATTACAGTGAAGAAGTGTTAAATAAGCTACAGTGTATTTCACGGGTTTAGAGTAATTTTATTTAACCCGTGAAAGAAAGATGACCATTCAGTTGGTACTAGTTGATAAAGCACAAAAATAAACAATAGGATTAGAGTCTACTACTAACTATTAAGGCGCTGTTACAATGTGCAATTTTGCGAAACAAGTTGCTGAGAAAATTATGGCCCTGTTACACTGTGTAATTTTCCTCAGCATCTACATCTCCAAATGAACCTTCTCTTGCCGCCATCTTGAAAATTCCTCGTACCCAGGGCTCCTCAGAGCGAAATGAGAAATTGCGCATGCACTCGTAGAAAAAGTGCCTCAAAAATTGTGAGGAAAGTTGCTGGAGGGGTGATACACTGTGCAATAGCATTGCAAGTTGCTGCGATGCGTTGCGAAATGTAGACCTGAATTTTACTTCGTGCAACGCTACGCGCAACAAAAAAAATTGCGAGACAACCCCTGTTACACTGTGCAATCCTCCAGCAACTTGTTTCGCAACGCAACAAGTTGCTGAGAAAATTGCACAGTGTAACAGCGCCTTTATACGTAATATTTTTTCACGGGTTAAATAAAAATCACTCTGTGAAAACCACTCTAAGCCTTGAAACAAAGTGTACTAGTTAGAGTGTAATAGCCAGATAAATACAATAGGAAACATAAGAATTATAGTGTAAAGTAGTCCTAAAACCACTCTAGTATTTGTGAGTTAATGAGCTTTTATCAGGTATTTTTAAGTTCGTAAAACAGAAAAAGTATTACCATAGCTGGAAAAAGCATGTTAAAATTAGCAAGACAGTGAAGTTTGAAGGAATTTAATCCAAAACTCGCGAGAATATGAATTTTTGAAAAGTGTGAATTTGTAAGAAAACCTTTGCTGGTAGGCATCCCTTGCCAACCAGCGAATGTTTTCATACAAAATTTCGATTTTGGAAAATTAATATCTTCGTGAGTTTGAAAGTTACTTCATTCAAACTTCACAGTTTCACTAATTTTGACGTGCTCTTTCCAGGTATGGTAATTATATTTCTGTGCTGTGACTTTTGGAATTACATGATAAAAGCTCATTGCAATAGTCACTTTTATCGTTTATCTTGCAGCTATATTACAATGCGGGTTCTTTTAATTATCTCTACACTTTTAATTATCTAAAATCCTTTTTTAGAACTGCGTCTAAAGTAATTCTACTTATTCGTCAATATGATATAGCACTAATAACCTACCGTCTTCGCGTTCAATTTGTTTTACCAATAAGCAGAATATATATATAAGCTCCAAGTTTGCGCGTTCCTTGGATAAACAACGCATTCATCTTAGATGATGCGATTATGTTGAGTAATGAGTTTTTAAAAGGATAACGAACAGATATGAATGATTTAGCTTCAAAGCTAGTGAAAACCCCTGGGGTTTTGTTTAGTTCTTCTATTGCGGAGATATCCCTATATGAAAAATAAATCTTTAAAAAAACGTTCTTGGTTTTGTTGCATATTGCATATTGCAAACTTTTCTGTATATTTTAACTGTGAAATATAACGAATGCATTTCAGCCGTAGAATGCAATATGTATGCAATATGTGACATGCGACATGTAATATGCAACACAATATGCAACCCTTTTTAAATAGATCTTTACAATCAAATTGGAATTCAAATTCCTAATACTCTCAAAGAGTATTTAATGTTATCCCTCTGTTGATAACACCCTGTTGCTGCATACTGGTAGCTGTATAATATCCGGCGTGTATTCGTCGTGAGCGGCCATTTCTCTTACAACAAAGAATTCGCTTAATTCCTTTCCAAAACTGTTGACTTTGAATGCTGTAAACGAATGGGTTGATACTACTGTTTACCAGCACTAACACCTCAGTAATGAAATAACCATACGATTTAAGACTGGAGTGAGGATAGTAGTATACTATAACATTAATCAGTAGGTTAGGCATCCAACATATCGCGTAGAATACAGTTATGAAAATCAGCATCTTTGTGACGCGTTTCTTGGACTTGAGCCGAACGCTCGAGGTGTTTTCTTTGTCCAGTATATCATTAGTTCGCCAGAGACTTTTTGTAATGCGCCCATAAAGTATTGCCATGATAACGACTGGTATAACACCAATAATAACCAACCAGACAAAATTATAGGCTTTAGCGAGAGAGGTGCTGGACCAGGCACTCTCGCAAACATATCCTGTTTCATTAATGTCGCTATTATAACCTCGCACAACAATCAAAGGGATGTTGAAAAAGAAAGCGAAAACCCAACAGGCAAATATTATAAAATACAGTTTGTTCTTGATAGTTCCTCTGTGTTTTAATGGATGCACTATAGCGTAATATCTCTCAAAAGCTACTGCGACCAACGTGAACACCGATGCGACTGACCCCACCCAGGACAGTATTTTACCTGTAAGGAACTTACAAACATAATCACCAGTGCTTCCAGGGGGGTGCCTTACACCGTAAATAAACAAAAGATCGGTGGCCATGAATAGTGCGACTAGCATGTCTGCAATAGCTAAGTTAACCAGCAGATAGTTCATGGGTGTACGTAGTTGAGATGTAGTTATCAATACCATACACACTAGTGCATTACCTATAAGGTTGATTGGAAGGATGACGGCTAGTTGGATGGAACTTATGACTTTGAAAGTCGATTCGTGCTCCATAATGACACGACGGACAAAGGAGCTAGCAAACGTGTTCTAGGAGTCGATTGTAAACCACCAGAAATTTTAAAATGTAGATAACTTGTGCAAAAACTCCGGTGTTAATTTGACTGACTGACTGAAAATAACGGTGCGCTTTTGAACTGAACACTGATTGAACACGAATTCACCGCACTTTATCTTCACTGGTGGCCGTGTCTCAGCTTGTACGATTAATCTTAGCTTCCCACAGCTCTTGATTAGCTTTTCGCTTGTTAATCACTGTAGAGTTGAACGTGTGACACTCCTTGCTGATCTCCAGATTCGCAATCAAAACTGAAAAGATAAAACAACAACTTTTACCCAATCTATTTTACCCTTTTGCAAAGGAAAGTTTGTTTTAAACTGTTTTCCTGAGTACTGGTTTATTGGAAGTGTTTTTTTATCGGAGTTCCTCGCTGATTATTGTGGACGGAAGAGACATTTGTTGTAAATTAAAAGAGAAATAAAAATTCCGACTGCGTTCACTCCAGCTGTTATTTCCTTGTTTGAAAACAAAACAAAATTAAAATAGAAGATACCAAGTTCCGACCCTTAATTACTTCGTCTCTTTGTAGATCAAGTCCAATCTGATTTACTTTTTAAACGCCAAATTCATCAAACTACTGACCATAAAATATGATGTATTTTTAGTAACATATTAAATTACTTAGTAAGCATTACACATCGGACATGTACATTGAATATAAATAACAGTCGATTTACATCAGATTTCGAGGATTTCCTCCCAGTAAAAAACGGCTGCTGTTTATTTATTAACAGATTTTAGTCGCCAGTAAAATGATAATAGGTAGTGGTATTGATTTTCTCCCTTAGGGAGATTCCAAAATTATTGACTCGTTAAACACTTGTCATCTCTTTTTAGCTAAATTTAGACTAGTGTATTAAGAAGATTTTCATTTGGAGAGAATTTTTATTTTCTACCTTAGATATTTTAGTAATTTGTACATGATAATAAAGGCTAGAAAATCACATTGTTGACAGATCTTCTTTGGAGATGTGATTTTAATTTCCATATTCCACATTTGTGCTAATAGATAAAAACTTTTTTAATATAATATTCTAATTGCTCATAATGTCTTTTGCTTTTTATAAAGCTATACTCCTCGTTGTCTTTCACTAAGGGGGTGTTTAGATGGCACTAGGATCATCCTAGCACTAGAATCATCCTAGCAGGCGAATCATCCTATACCTGCTATACGTTTACTGCATTCTGTTTTGTAGGATGATCCTAGTACCCGAAGTGAAGACACAAATTTCCATGTAAACAGAATGCAGTAAATGTATAGTAGGTAGGATGATTCGCCTGCTAGGATGATCCTAGTGCTAATGTCATGTAAACACCCTCTAAAAATTCACCGGCAAAAATTGCATTATTATCTCTGTCATTTCTATCCCTTTCATCGCACTTTTATAATATAATTGACAGCAATCTTTCCTAATAAAATATTATAAAAAATAACTAATTTGAAATAACTCTGTTTTCATCTGACTTTTTTGTTTTACATAATTAAGACGTTTCGACTCTCACTCGAGTCTTCATCAGTTAACCGTTAGCTGCGCGAGGACGCAGAGTTATTTGAAATTAGTTATGAGTACAACTGACTGCAGCAGAATCTTTGTTATTATAAAAAATGCCTAATATATTATATATTTGTTATTAATTTTGGCAAAAATTATTGTACCTATCTATTATTATAGCTATACCTCAAAATACCGACCTAAAAATAAACCATTGTTACCTGATATAATTTATTTCATCAACTTTACAGTTTAATTTCCTACTTTTCCAATCTCACTAGTCTTGAATGTTCTATTGAAGAAACAGCGGACGTATACTTACACAAAGATAAGAACCAATCTGGCTCCACTGAAAGTGCCTTTATTTGAACCCAATTTCTATCTTTCAGTATCCAACCACACCTGCAGTCTCGACAAAAATAACGATGTAATCGCTCAAAAGCCAAATGATTGATTCATTTCGTTTTGGAAAGATGATTGATTGTTCTATTTGAACCAGAAGAAAAGCCTTATCGAAAGGCATCCTATTATTACAGGAAATTCCTCTTAATAGAAGAAAGATTATCGTTGACAAAACTCAGTGACTTGCTATTGTTCTCGACGCTTTTGTTTACCGTGGATATAGAAACCAAAAACTCTATTTCCTGGAACTCCGACGTCAAGAAACAAGAGGAAAAATAGTATTTTTAATTTTTTATTTTTATGTCATTTATATAAGTCTTGAAACCCACTCATTACTAAATACGTTTTGACAGACGTAAGAAATTGCCATTTAGTTACGTTATCCGATTTTGATTGCTTGTGATCAATATCTTATTTCGTTTTAGAACAAGTAATTATTCTTTATGATATTGAAATGAAGTTATGAGTAATATATTGTATGATATAATTACAAACTAAGATGTTCGATTATGCAAAGCGCACACAAATGTGAAACTCTTACAAACTTATGAACATGACCATTTTAGCAAGAATGTTACTCTAGCACTAAAGCTAGATTTTGTTCTTTACGTTCTCTTTTCTTGTTCTTACCTCGCTTTGGTTTGTTTGTTATTTATCCATTTCTGATATTTCACTTTACTTCTATCTCAGCTCTCTCTTTCTTTCCTATAGTTTGTTTGTTTGTTTCTTACTTTCTTTCTTCTGTTCTTTTCTTCTTTTTCCTTTCTCCTTCCCTTTTTCTACCTCTTTCTTTCTCTCTCTCTATTTGTTTCTTAGCTTTATTTGTCTTTATTTCCTTTCTTTTCATTTAAGATTTTCTCAATCTATTCCGGCTTTTCTTTTATCTGGAAGTACGTACCGAAAAACACGCATTTGAACTATCATGTGGAGCTTGAGATTAAAAATAAATGAGAACTGACAACAGCAGCTGGCACCCAGTAATAAAAATTGTAATCGTCCGTCAGCAAGGCGTCAAGCAAAACTCACTAATTACTTTTTTACTTTTTTCAGTTTAAATGCAAAACAGAACATTTCTTTTAACATTCCGTTAAGATAACAAATCACCTTCAGTTATCACACCTGCATATCAGCGAGCGCAAGACATTTGAAAATGGAAAATCAATCACTTTAACTTTACCTAGAGGAAATTTAACAGCTGCATGTAGACTTAATGTTTAGCGCTTTTATTGCGCAAACGTATATGAAATATGATCAAATGCACAAGAAATCCTAATACACTCACGTACCCTCTTTTAGGAGCAAGGATGGCACAGTTGGTTAGTGCGCGGCCTTCGGTGCGAGAGGTCCCTAGTTCGATCCCCAGTCCTGACCTCGCATCCTTGTTTCGACTTCTTTCCTTTCCGTGTAGCTTTAAGTAGAGCGCACCGTCGGCTTCCGGGAAGATTAGCTCAGCTAAAGAAACTACCGACGTTAAACAAGGTCCTTTACCTTTTTTTTTTTTACCGCATTAAATATCCTAAACACTCAACTCTCAACTCACGGGTTTGTTTTTGATCGAGGGAGGAAAATCGGAGGACGCTGAGAAACCCCTCAAAACAAGGGAGAGAACGAACTAGCAAACTCAGCTCACAAGAAGTACCCCGTGGCCGTCCAGGAATCGAATCAGGAACCAGTAGGCGAGAGGCGAGATCAAAGATCTAACCACTCAGCCACCCTTGCCAGACTTTTTCAGTTTTTGCATTGTTGTTGCTATGGTTGGTGTCGTTGTCATTGTCGTTGTTTTTATTATTGTTGTTTCAGTTGTCGTTGTTGTCTTCGTTGTCGTTGTTGTTATCGTCGTTTTTTCGCTATCGTCATAGTCGTTTCTGTTGTAGCCTCCGCAGGCATACTGTGTATTCTCTGTTCTTGGGCTTCCTGTTTAATAATAATAATAATAATAATAATAATAAACTTTATTTAAAGATGGGGCTAATTTAGCCTGGCTAATCTTCCATTGGGCCATCTATACATGTCTATCCTGTTTAGTAGAAGTGGAAGAGGGAGAATGAAAAGAATATCGTTCTCATCTCCTCACGATCAACATAACCGTACAAAGGAAGCCCAATAATCATTGCCAAAGTTGCCCGTGGAGGAGGCTAGATCGTTGATATGTCACAGTAAAGCCGCCCCGCAGTCGGATATCTTAGGACGCGTTTACATGGACGATTTGTCCCGCGGGATGAGTTCGTTACGGGACGAGTTTTACATAATTTTCGGTTGAGACGTTTACATGCATACTGCATGGGACAATAATTCATTTAAGTTTAGTACAATCTTTTCTACTAGGGGCGAAGTGAACTTTTTTGTCCCGGGCTGGTACTAGTCGTTCCGTTAGGAACTCAGCCCGAAATTCCTGCCGTAACCGTGCCGTGCCGTTTTCAAAATAGTTTTGATACGAAAACTGCTCTAATGCTGCCTCAGATGTTCTATCATTAGATAGCAGAAATAGCTCTGATGTAAACATGACATTAATCGTCAATAGCAGACGGCAGAGAGGATCACATGACCTACTAAAATATTTTCGCTCCTGGCGTTGCGCGCTTGGCGCTCAATCGAGAGAGTAGATATCTTAAGATTGACCTTTACGGCAAACCGCTAACGGCAAACGGCTAAAATTGATTTTGATTTTGATTGCATGTTTTACTCCAATCCAACAACCAAATAAATAACAAATCTCTTAATCTTAGAAAACACAAATATTTTCACTAAGTTTACAATCGGCTCAGGAGAGACGGCTAAAGTTTGCCGTTTGACGGTTGCCGTTTGCCGCAAACGTCAATCGTAAGGCCTCTAGTGACTTTTCACGCTTACGGCAATTTGCAAATGACTCACCCTCGCGTTGAAACGGCACATCAGGCGCGAAAAAGGAAGGTCACGTGATCCTCCCTGCCGTCTGCCGTTTACCGTGTACGTTATACTTAATCTCTAATAGGTCAATGGAAACTTCGCCCCTGACTGAATCGCGTTTTCTATTGCTAAACATTCGTTATAAAAACGGCTTTATAATCGAAACCTCGTTCCTGTAACCTTTTAAGCTCGTGGTTAATGAGATTCTACTTTTACATTATAACAATTCCTGTCGGTGAATTTTGTTACATAGTTTTGTGTGTGAGTCGCGCTCTCTTTTTTCTAATCTTTTTTAATGTCGGATGTCCAACGCTATTTTCATTGCAGGAAAAAATTCGCAATCACTCAACTCGCGTACCAGTTAAATTCTGGAGCAATTTAGAACCGTTTTCGGTTAATTGCTGGACTCCCAAGGCCAGACGATTTTTCCCAAGAATCTTTGCCCGCTGCTGTCACTGCTCATCTGTAAGTGAGCGCAAGCAATGTGTCGGGCGTAATGTTTCACTGCGTGACAATGAGCATTTGTCGTACGAGGGAGAAACGGACCGTACCGTGGCGTGATCGTGACAGGGCCGTGATATCTATAGAAATATTCGAAATCTTGCCGTAACCGTGCCCTGTCGTGACCGTACCGTTTTTACAGTCAATCATATGAAATCTGCTGTTGTTTGGAGTTTAATTCTTCCTATACTAATGAGGTTTGTAGGGCCCTACTGTGAATCGCCTTTGCGAGTAGGCTCCCTCATTAAAAAATATCATGAAATCATTTTGTCGCAGCCCTAATCATGCATTTTGTCGCAGCCAGAATCATTTTCTTCGTCTTGTGTCAGTCATTTATCCACTGGCTCATGTTGACATACCCAAAGAGAAACCAAAGAGTAGTTTTTGGCTCTGTTGTTTTTAAGTCTTTTACATTGGATATCTAAAGCTAAAGTAATTTATGGTAATCGTTTCAGGACAAAGCGGCTTTGTATTGTAGACTTAAAGTCTTAAGCAAAACAAATAAAACAAGTATATGCTAAAAATACTAAAATCCTTTAATAGATAAAAGATATAATTTTGACTAGGAGATTATCAGTTTCGCGAATTCCATGTTTTTGTCCTCAAAATCCTGACAAATTTTATTTATAAAAACAGCTTGCATCGACAACGTCAGCTTTTGCAAAATACTCACCGAAATTTGGCAACGATTCAGACTTGTAAACACTACATATAGACTTGTCAGTTTTCACTTAAAACAAACTAAAAATGCTCTTCAGTTTTTACCACGAGTCACTATTTTAGTGAAAAAAATGTTTTTCACTTCAAAAACTTGATCAATTCTTGAATTTGTATTACTGGAACTTCTGCGAAGATCTGGACATAACTTCAAAAGGTATAAATTGTAAGATAATCGATTCGTTCAAGTGTTTTGCGTGTAACACAAATATTGTGAAAGGCATAAGTTAGTATTGTATGCAAAAGAGATTTTTCCTTACGACATAAGCCCAGCAGACCGTTTCGTATTTTTAAGTGCAGAAAAGCTGTAATTGCACTGATAATGAGCAGTAAATTGCTGTCTGCATACCTTAAGTTGTCTAACAGTGATTTTGCAAGTGTCAGTTTTTTTCTTTTACACTTTATTTTCAAGCTCAGGGCATGAATCTTCGTTAATGTCGTTAGTGAAGCTTGGGATAGTAAACCGGCTGTATTTTCACTAGTAAAATGCAGACCAGAAATAGCTCAATTCTGCTCTTCATTATTAAAATGAAGAGCTGAAAAAAGTTCAAAAAGGGTCAGGCAAGTGCTTTCACGTCCATTTTGACAGTGTCTTGTTTCGACATTTTCTACAATTTGTGTACTTTGTACAAACTTGTAATCACGTACAACAAGAACAAAGACCACCTCAACGAAGAAAAAATAACACTTTTGACTGAAATAATAACAGACCATTGCTTTTATTAGATATTTTTTGTTTTTGCTGTTGGTTTATGCAAAGCTTCTAATTAAGATATAAGTACCTAATTTCCCGTTAATTGCTCAATTGATTTAGATTTTGGTGAATTATTATGATTATGCGATTTCTTTGACTTTTGTTCACCAATACACATAGTAGTCAATTATTGCAGCTGTGACATATGTTTGAAAGCAGTAAATTCAATGAGAGCAAATTGGGGCTCAGATCACGTCACATCAAGTAATTTATTTGCTACGTCGCTGAAGGCTAGATAACTTTTTCGTGTAATTTTGAAGACCATTTTCTTGTTTCAGATATTATCGGTATTATCATTAATTGACCCTTTGTTTGATAGAGAAGTCGGAAAACCTATGCGGAATATGGAGATTACTATAACTTTTGTACAGGAGATTAATCACTTTTGTACAGGTTATCATACCACTCATTTTCAGATCTTAGATAAGACGCTTTTCTTAAGAAGAGTCAAAAGTCAAGCAAAGCTTTTTATTTTTTACAGCCTGGCATCTAGCATGTCTGTCAGATATGTGTCTAATAGAGCCCTTTGTAAACCTACCGTGGTGCCATACATATTATATGCAAGACTTGGGTCAATGTATCTGAGACAGGCTCTTAGACCTTAGAGACAAACCAATCTATTCCAGTGACAACAATTGCAGATCGTTCTCAATGTCTTCAACCGCTTCGTCTTCTCGTAGTAAATGCACTACTTCAGCGAACTGCGGACTGCATTTGGCTTTACATAATGATATGCTTTTCTTATCATCAATGGTTGGTAGCGGTGCTTTTTGTTTTCTCTTTAGTCTCGCAGTGTTCCCTTGGTTTACTCTGTACCATTTAAGTGCTAAAGATCTTGCTTTAACAATGGAATAAATAGAAGTAATATCATCGGATGGAATCGAATGAGATTCTTTTCGACTTCTGTTCGCAAATGTCGATGATTTTCTTATGTAATCCGAAGTCGATTGTTCTACTGAAGGACGATGATAATTAAATCTTTGTACATCCTTGATTGCTCTTTGATTCCTTGCTGTTTGATGTGATAAAAACGAAACTCGTTGCTGCGGACTCCGTAACGATATTGATTGCGCTCGTTGTCTTGGTCTTGTTAATTTTTCTCCCGCTCGCTTGAAATGTGGCTCAAACTCTAGCGAGCGCGAGAGCCTTAGAGGAGTTTTTTGCTTATTATTCCCCAAGATATCTGTTCTTTTTGAGCCATGGAAATCAACATTAGGAAGTGTTTGACTTCTTTGTCGGCGAAATGGCCGCCTTTGTGTGTCTTGTGAACCTGTTTCGTCTTGGATTGTGGCATTACCTTCTAACGACCGTAATCTCCCGATTGCTTTCATAGCATTCACAGGGATAAACTGAACCTGAGAGTCATATTCTTTGGAGGCCTCCTCGATGGATCTACACGTAGTAAACAACTGGCTGTTTGTCATCCCGCTGTGATATGTTGTGAGCGCTTTTGACTGGAGCCCGTTGTTAATAGCTCTTGCCAGCTGAGGCCTGTATTGTTTGCTTTGCTCTAATGAAAATTTCTTGGCGCGTTGTAGTCAAGTCAACATCATTCAATCCACGAGGCAGGTGAATTGAAAGCCCTGCAAGCTCACTTCACTTGTAAACGCGTGAATGGCCAGCTCTCAAAAGCTACGATGCGTTTTGTAATATAATTAGTGTCAAATTGTGAAAACCAAATGAACGTCTTTTGTTTGGCTTAACTTGTCACGCCTCCTTGGCAACATAAATAGCCATGAAATGAAACCGTGAATTAACTACTAACACCGAAACAACGTGCTTGCTCACCAGTGTGAATGAGCAGCTAACATTATCGATTCATAAAAACACATACGTCCTTACGACTGATTAAGGTGCTTCAAGGTCAATAGATAATTAGGCTTTGGGATTTTAATTGCAGATGTACCAAAATATTATTGGAAGAAAATTACTTTTGGTTGCATATACATTTCTTAGAAGCTAAAAGCTCCTCTATTTTATCAATTACGTAATGTAATTTATCTGGCTTGATTTGTTTTGTTTCAATGATAACACTATGTAAAGTGGGGAAGGCATAATTCGCGATCCACGAGTCAGCCTAAAGGCGATGTCACACGAGACGATTTTTAACGACGATTTTCCGCGCAACGTTGCAACAATTTGCAATATTTTGCGTTGCGAGTTTCTGACTTGGATTCAAAAACTCGCAACGCGTTGCCGAAGCGAAAATAACAAGGAAAATCGTTCCAAGGGTCATGTTACCCGAAAAAGATTTTTAACGCAACGCCGTTGCGCTGAAAATCGGCGTTAAAAATCGTCTCGTGTAACACCGCCTTAAAATTCGGCGCTTGTTTCGTGAATACCTACAAATTTAGTCATTTTTCTAATCGTGATTCGTGAAAAGCCAAAAAAATTACATTTTCAAAAACCTCTAATTTCATAAATGTTCGTGTCTCGTGAGTACCAAAGGATTTAATCTAGACCGGATTGTCATTTATGATATTATGTGTGATGACAGCACTTTGACTGAGCATAAAAGGTTACCCTAATCGATTTCCACCACACAGTCGTCTCAGACAGATCTGTTGTCTATGGGTCTTCTTCTTGGACGACGTCGTAACCCGGATAAATTTGAAAATCCTTTTTCTCCGATTTAACCCGTTAAGCCCGCCGCACCCGTTGAGAAACTGTGTCAGAGAACTGTCACACGATGCACTTTTCTCGCCATGTGCTCCTTTTTGTTTGACATTTTTGGCCTCGCGTAGCTAGCCAAAGATGCAATGTCTGCGGCGAGAAATCGTCTGAGCTATTAAAGTGCCTCGCGTAGCAGTTTCCTCATGCAGTTTCTTAACGTGTGCGTGGGCTTTAGAGAAAAGGCCAAACGGTGATTTAGTGTGGACGCCGCCAAAAGTCACATCTACACCAGCAAGTTTTCCTGGACACGTTTTTCTTGACGAGAAACACTTACTCGTGTAGACGAATGAAAAATTGCTAATTTTTCCTTGTTAAGGAAACCACTCAAGGAGAACTTTTTCGTGGAGATGCGGCTTGCGTAAGTCCTATTCCAGACTCGTACCAGCCATGTACCGGATCAAACTGTTGTAATGAAATACATGAAAACCGGCATCTAAACAAATTTAGGATTGCTGGTTCGATTTAGAATCATTCACTGTATTCATTTCTAGCATTCAGCACACGACTGGAGCCAGCCGAATAACATTGCTTTGACAGGTTTTGAATTGAGATCAGAAAATGGAAGGAACGGCGTCCGAACTAGACCTAGCTGTCCCAAAAAAAGATGTATATTTTTCATGCAAATTTACACGGATTGATGTGGACATAACCTGAGAGACACCTATAGCAAACAATGAGCCATAACTCGAAAGGTTGTGTTTGATACAGTTTCGAATCTCTACGCCCAAGTTCGAGTTTTCAAATGTTTCAACAGTTCTCAGTAACGTTTGTGTATCTATGGTGAAAACACCGTGTCACTATGTGACATCAGATTTACGTTTTCCACTTAGAAACTCGTATTTCATTTTGGAGGGGATATTAAATAAACCTCAAATCGGACTACAAACTTAAACAATGACTAAATCAGTGGGAAGCAAAGACGTTTGGGCAATGCCCTCCGCTGTGAAAAGTAGCTTATGATATGCACGGTCCAGCATTGGGGAAGGGACTTGGGGGAAGCGATAAGTTTTATTGTGGAAGATTGTATCTGAAGACTTATAATCACATTGTCGGTTGGCTAATCCTCGTGTAAAACCCACTACTGACGTCACAATAGCATCGCGCCTAAAATGATAAATATACAGTCGATCAATTTTCATCAATTTTATCTACAATTGCCAAAACCAAAGCGCTTATTCAAACGAAATGAAGTGTTAGAATAGAACGAAACAATGGAGGTTTTTCACCGAGGTAAACCAGGTCGGTTATGGGGCTGGTTTCTAAGAGTTGGCTAATTATGTCTATTTTAAGAAACAAACTTCCTTATTCGTTAATTAGCACCTCCTTGTAAAGTAGAAAATATTTGACAAGACCAGTCTTTGATTGCTTAAGCTTTAGTTTTTGTTTGAACTTTTGTAACAATTTGACGTACGTTTTGTAAATATTGTACAACACCATAGTAACCATTGTTAGTGGTACAAATTGCACACGTTTACACGATTTACTTTTTTACATCAATTTTACATATTCATACTATTTTAGAAATTGTACACAATTTACACTTTACACCAATTTTACATATTTACAGAATTTGCTGTAAAAATTTTGTACATTCTACAAAACGCTAATAGAGTACAAGCGTTAAAAAGTAGAGTGTATTACGCTGAGCGCTTTGTGCCGTGATGGTCTTTAAGTGTTTGAAAACATCCGTGCCGTGACCATTCCGTAACGTAACCCCTTACGTACCATACGTAATATATGAATTTTCTAATAGGATGCTAGAGCATCCCATTTATCACATTTTTAAAATGTCATTTGGATCAACTTGTCACATGGTACGAAATCTGCTATTCAGCCTCAAAAACAAAAGGATCCCAACTAGTCAAGCTTGACGTTTTGTTTCAGATTTTCCAGTTCGGATTTATATGTTTTGTTCACTAGTTGTTCGTTGGTAGATTAGATATCATTCAGGGTTAATTTACAGGGGTTAAAAAAGCTAATTGTTTTAATATATTAAACATCTGAGCCGATATGGAATAGATACATGACGTTCCAGTCCGTTCAGTCCTCTCTTTGTTAAATCAGGGTAATTTGTTTGGTCGGTGGATCAACAGAGGTCCTCTTTACCCCTAGCCTGTGAATCGGATCCCAGGGGGGAGGGGAAGGAAAGGTTTTCCTCCCCTGACTTCCCCTTGCCCGAATCTTTCACAAGTCTTTAAGCTGGCCCCAAAGTCTGTATAGTTTTGGCGGGCGTTTTTCATCAACTGGTCCCACTGTACAAAATCTGTGATTCTGGCGGGCAAAATAAAACAAGACGCTTATTGGGTGCCTTTTTTTGTTTATTAATTTTACTGAAGTGGTTTTGCACGTCTTTTATAAATATAAAAGTAAAAAATCTAATCAAATCATAATTGCCTTTGTAAATTAAAGTGGGACGACGATGAAATTTGAAAATGACTTGAAACTCGGCTGAATTATCTATATGGTTCTTATAATCACACAGCAACATATCTAATTTTAACCGATTTTGATCGTCGTCTCCATTTAAAGTAATCAAATTTAATCTAAATGTGTTCGTCAGTTACTCGTCAGTTACGCAGGCTATCTGGTGACTAATTGTTGCAAGTAGATGTTCTGATTCCATTTGATTGCCAGTGATCACCATGGAAACCATTGTTTATGACATTGTGCGAACGATCATTATGGAAACCATTGTTTATGACATTGTGCCAATGAAAAGAAATAAAAAGAATAAAAAGAAAGTGACCATAAAAGCAATAAAAGTAATATTTAAAAAATCAAAAGATTATCAACTACAGCACAAACATAATATCCATCAGAGTTTAGACTGGCTACAAATTAGGATGTATGATTGTCAGACGGTCGGAGATCGTTCGGAGGTCATTCGGTACACGATCGTTCCGACTGTCAAGCTAACGTAAAGGGTGTGGTGAAGATAAGATAGGAAACAAAAGTGAATGCTTTTACATAAATTACAAACAGATAAATATTCCTAATATGACAAAATAGAGATTTGTCCCCCTAGATATAAAATATAATCAAAGCATTTTTAATTTTTATGGGAGGGGATGGTGCTTAGCCCACCGTCCTCCACTAATTAATAATGCCATCAAAACTGGTTTTAGTGTCTGCTGTATAGTTATTTAGAAATTTCTGTTAAAGGTATCTGTCAGTTAACAGATACTTTTAACAGAAAGTTTAGCAAGAATGTGAGTTATTGAAGTGTATTTGTTTCCACATTGCAGGTGCACTTTGTCTGGCCAGTTAAAATCAGGAATTGTTTTACACTTTGCCTGCGGTCATTCGATCGGCACTCATTGCCAACTTCTGCCTGTTTTTGTTTCCTTTACAGCTTGCCACGTGACTGATGGCGTCACTGTCCTGACATGTCTCGCTGCAATAGCCTTGGACCTTGCATTCTTCACACCAGATCTTAGCAATACTACCACACGGGCAGAAGTCTTCACAACCATCTGTGAGGTATATGAAAGTCAGATAATATTATTTGTGAAATATTATTATTAGCGTTATGATCATTATTATCATCATCATTATTGTTGTTGTTGTTATTATTATTATTATTATTATAACCTGCGTCACCTGCAGACAAACTTTTTTATTTTTCCCGGTGTGCTTACCATTTACCCGAAAGATTCGGAAATTCCGGTTGGAAAACAGGTGGTATACGTCATTCCTATTGGGAAGTTTCGGAAAATTCTGTCTTCCGATTGAGGTAATCTACTTTTCCCGCTCTTTTCAGTTCTTCCGGTAGACGCGTGTACCATTTATAGTCAAGTTTCCCTTTTTTACCATAAGCAAACGAATTTCCAACTGGATGGTTTGGTTTGAATGGTAAGAATCACTGATGTAACGAAGGCTAAGGACAGTACCGAGGACGAGTCACGACGCCCTCGCCGAGAAGCTATAAGCGCACATTCCGGACAACAATAATCTCGCTCTAAATCACTCGCGGAATCAGGATTTACTGCCCACCTTTGAGAAAGTTTAGATACAGAACAAGAGGCTACAAAGAAGCCTGAGAAACAAAGTTTGCTTGAAAAGGCCATCTGGGTAATTTTGCACACTTGCTCGTTTGACCAACACAGATCAAATCTCGATCTACCACAGGTAGCCCGTGTAAAAAGTAGTGCAGTATAATTGACCCGGGACCCGACTGAGTTGTTTACCTAGTTATCGGACAAAACGCTCCAGTCCCACGCAACCATTTCAGTCTAGTCGCGTAGGCTTGAAGCCTCTAGCCCGACAACCTTCGTTTAAATAGGTGCATGCATATTTACCTGTTCCATACAATGTTTTAATCCTGATTGAGTTAGTAAAAGTAGTCTTTACAATCATGTTCGCTTCTCTCCCTGGCTCAATGGGCTGTAGTTTTTTGCTCACAAATAAGTACTTTTTGGTGCACAGATTACGAGGTAACACTGTGTTGATCTCTTTTCTCAGCTCTTCCAGTGTTCCTAGAACGTTAGCATTTACCACACCAACAAAGTGGGCGATTGTTCCCATCTGAACGTTTGCACGGATCAAATTTACTTGGAGTTTTTTGTAAAGCACTTGTCGTACATCGACTAAAAAAGCAGATACCACAACCTATATTACTGATTATATCAAACCCTTAACGGCAACATGCCGAACAAATACTTCCATTTAGCGTTCTTTGATGTCCTTCATTGATAGAGTTACCCGTGCATCTGTACTCTTAACATGCCAAAACGCGCGTGTAAAACTTGAGTAAGGCGATGCGTCCACAGTAACTCACTTATCCGAGTAAATTTACTTTGAGTAAACGGTACGCAGTTACTCAAATATCTGAGTAAATTTACTTAGATAAGTGAGTTACTGATGCACGATCTTCTCAAGTTTTTGAGTAAATTTACTCGCGCATTTGGCAGTGTATAGATGCACTGTTGACGTCATTAAGATAAAAAAGTGAGAGTAAGAATAAGAGTACCAAAGCTTGCTGACAGAACCCATCTGAGAAATTGTGGACACTTGCTCGTTTGACCTTGACGATTCCACCACACAGATCTAGACTCGCGTATAGCATACCAATTGTATACGAAATTATATTATTAAATTGTATACGGAAATTGTATAAATCTATAGTTTGATATAACTATACCTATCGATTCATCTGTTGCGGGCGAGGAAGCATCTTCAGAGTCATTGTTCACCGAGTGTGGAATTGAAGGCGCTGGAGATGGCGGTCGACTATTTGTAGGTGATTCATCCACGAGTTCAAATGCAGGAGCCATGAGAAGACCACTTTTTAACTGTAGAATAATATGTCACATCAGTAAAACAAATAACTACACTTCTAGTTTAACTTCTACTACAGTCATAGACAGGTTGATTGGGGACACAGGAATTCCACAGTTATCATATCGCGCCAAAACTATTCCCCGCCACTTTCCCTCCATTCAGCTTTGTTCCCAACAACCCAAAGTAGAATAAAACTGAAAGCTGGACAAGCAAAATTGAAGGAGTGTGGGAAGTTGGTCAATAACTCTCCATTAGGTACTATTTTCGTTTAGCATTTAGAACTAGTCTGGAATTTCGTCAAATAATCCATTCATGCAGAAAGTCACGTCTACGATTGAGATTTCATTTACCTGAGTTCTTGAGCCGTTTTCGACCTCGCAATCATCTTCGGTTACAACGACTGCGAGAGAGGATGGTGTTGCGAGCACTGGTGATACAGTCCTTGATGTTGCTTCCCTCGGGAATTCATTCATTCGATTCTCATCATCTGGTTCCGATCGCTCGTCAGGTTCACTGCTATTTAGAGATGAAGGCGTCTCTGCATGGACTCTAACTGGGTTGTCGGTGAATGCCTTGAAGATGCGAGGTGATGGTGTATATTCAGGTGGTTCAGGTGGAGCTGCATTCTAGAAATAAACAGAGATTTACAACATCCGTCTTTCTTCTCCGAACTTCCTCTAGAGGGGGACTTTGCCGCCTCTTCCTTTTAATGCAACCCAAACTCCCTCCTTCCATTAATGGTCCATCTCAGCAACAATGAGCTGTCCTTATATAAGGGATGATTGTACCCTCTACCCGCTAAAAGGACTATTCAAAGAGAAGACAAAGCACCCTCTCTCTCCCTTCGTACAGGGAAGAACAGTAAACCCCAATTTTCCACCTCATATATCGAAAGCTTTAATGAACTATGGTTTAGTCAAAGCAAAGATTTCATACTCTCAAAGACCGAATACCTGATATTAGCATTATATTCTAAAGATTTTGACAAAAAAATTACAAGAAAAATACAGCAATATATTCGTAGCTCTTATTACAATTAATTTTCAATGATTTTCAACATAAATTTTAAGTCAAGGCTTTTTGGATCGTTTCTGTAAATTTCTTGTAACTTTGGCCCGATAGCCTGGAATTGAAACCTTTGTTCAGAGTCATTAATTGGAGTAAGTCTGCGATATGAAGTAGTGTAAGTTCCAGTCTGTCACCTACAGGCTGCCAACAACAAAATATTACAGCACTTAGCACAGCACAGCACTTAGCACAGCACAGCACAGCACAGCACAGCACAGCACAGCACAGCACAGCACAGCACAGCACAGCACAGCATAGCATAGCATAGCATAGCATAGCATAGCATAGCATAGCATAGCATAGCATAGCATAGCATAGCATAGCATAGCATAGCATAGCATAGCATAGCATACCTTAGTAGTTGCATCTAAAGACTGAATAGACTGACTGTCCTCACATCCAGAATTGACCTCATATATCTGCTTCTTGAAATCCAGCTCATCATCATGACTCCAAATATTATCGGGTGTCGCAGCTGGGCTTTGCATGATCTTTTTATTCTTATTTCGCCATTTCATGTACACGATGACAATGATACCCAAGATGATAACCGTACAGACAACCACCACTATAATGATGATGTTTGCTGTAGACAAACCTTTCTCGGCTTCTGGTATCTTTTTGTCTTCGCTATATTCCTTGCCGCCGACTTTCATGTAAGGGGCTGTAGTGATGGTTTGTCCGTTGTGATTTACGCTTATACCAGCCACAACCTTTTTATACAGTTCATTCACTACACTGTCTTTCTTAGACTGGGCCACTTTCATAGCTATGGTTGCAATGATGCTGCCCTCTCTGAGCCCAGTGCAATTGAATTTAGCGTCCATCCCTAAGCTAGTCAGAACTTTTGATATTGCTTGCATCAATGGACCTTCACCCAGTGTCAAAGTGAGCTGTTTGAAGTCTCCTTTAAATGTAAGCTCAAGAATTACCTCTTCATACGGGTCCTTGCAAAGCTCAGTTGTTTCTTTGAATTCAATAATTCGTTGTGGGGAATAACCGCTTTTAACTTGCAGGCGCAGGTTAGCTCCAATGGTTATGTCTAGTCCCGGTGGATATGAAGTAGATTTAGTAGTTCTGAACATTGGACATATAGCCTTGCTGCCTGTGTTATCCGTAACAACTTGAACTATTGAAATACCTATATCCGTTCCAAAGAGTTTGGAGGCACCGCTGTGAATTTTAAACATCTGTGCCTTTGAATCGTACGACGCCTTCAAGATCCCACCGTAAAATGTGTTCTTGGTTTTCATTGCCGCCCTTGTTCCCTTGGTTAGTGATGTCTCCAGCAATTGATCGTGGATAGCAGAGGTTTTATGAGCGATATCCACGTAGATTTCTGTCTTAGACCCATCTATAACTTGACCAGATTTGCTCTTAACCCTGATGCTGATCTCCATTTCACACGAGTTTGATTCATTACGATTGTGATCAGGGACAACAACGCTGAAGTCGCTCAAGAATCGTGCCCTTTCAAGGAAGGCTAGAGCGAGCATTGTGCAGTCATCTTCATCAATTTCATTACTCAGATCTATATCCATTGCTGCCTTTTGTGATGTACTAACACTCTTCATTGTTTCTCCAAGGCCGTCTGCAAATCCTTTTTGCGCAGAAAGAAGATACCCTTTATGGAAAGCCATATCCAGAATATCAAACACACAGTCTTTATTCACATCACCAAGCACATTGGGATTGGAGCACGCCCCCACAGAACGTGGAGGTGTAGCTTTTAGGGTCTTGTCCACTGTTCTGAAGGACTGTAACGCGATTGTGGGTGCGCCTGCTTTCAAGGCTTTAAAGCTAACAACGGCCACATTTGAAGCACCGGCATCACTTAGAGCGGAAAATATGTGGATTGTATTGCCTGTGACTGCATGAACGAGAATAGTTTCTGTGGAAATGTACTCTAAGGCACTTACATCAAAGGTGAGTACTATTTCTATAGCTAACAGTCCAACAGATCCAGGGTTTACCCTGATTGGTAATTTGTAGATTTGGTTCAACTTCAACGCGGGTATTGCTGGACCTTCTTCCTCTCCAATGTCTACCTCGCCTTGCGCTGGCTTTGGGTTGGCGTAGATAATAACAGAAGCATTTACGCTTGGGTTTGACACCAGAATGGCTGTTACAACGATTTGTTCATTGTCACTGGAAAGCAAAGTTATTGCTCCAGTGGTGTTGTCAATGGCAAGAGCGTTAGGTTTACTGGATGTGAATTTAATAAGACCATGGAGCGTGTTGTCAAATCTCATCAAGTTTCCATCACTAGTTCTAAGATCAACAACTGGAGCCCTTGTTGCCTTGACAAAGTCACTGAAAGTTTGGCTTATGTCATCATAGGTAAATTTCACAATAGAGGTAAAAGTGACGAGAGAACTTGATACTGTAATGTTCACTAAACTCGATGCACAGCCTGCAAAGTCTGCCTTAAGTCTTAGGGGACCATTGTAGCTTTCTCCCGTGAAAGAAAACAAGTTACTTGGGGAAGGTCCAAAGGTGTATGCATTAGAAACCTCAGCTGAGTTGGTCACAGAGATGGTGGAGTTTGCGGCTGATGATATGTCTTTAGTGGTATTGTCACTGAGCTTGATCAGGAATTTGAACAGGACTCTCTGGAATACTCCAGGGGAAATCAGTTTAAGGAAAGTGACATCTTTAGAACCAGAAACCTCTGGATAGGACACAACATGTAATTCCACACCACTGGAACCAACCACAGAGATCTCTAATCTGAATATGGTAACGTTTGCCATTTTGGCCACAATGAATCCCATACCGTTCTTTGAAGCGTTGTTAGCGACCACATGAAGTACCCCATTCTTGACCTCAACATTAAACAATCCATTTGACTCGGTTGTCCAGTCCAGTGTCACCGTTCCATGATTAGCCGTTATAGTTTCTTTGGTCCCATTTTCAAAGCTGAGAGTTACCTTTAATGAACTACTACTAGCAATGCCTGCCCACCGTGCACAGTCGGCGGGTGATGTTAATTGACTTTCAGACATGAGCATGTTAAGTTGATAAGGTGAGTTACAGTTTCCTGGTTCCTGCTTCTTGGTGAGCACAACAAAAGAACTCCTAACTTCAAACTTGTTGGACTGGGCAGCATACTTGTAGTTTGATTCAGGCGAGGTTTTGACAGTCAAATCCAACCTGTATCCAAGACCAGATACGTTGATTCTAAGGTCAGTAAAGCTAGCCACCCCACTGTCAAATTCTATAGTTTGTTTACCACTAAGCTTGCCTTCATTATTGTTGCTAACAAGGGATGCAGTAAACAGCCATTTGCGACCCTTCCATCCTGTATTTGAAACTATTTGTCCATCGGCAGCATCTCTGACCTCTATAGCAGGTTGGTAGCCAAAGGGAGTCTTTTCGATGGCATCGCAAGGTTGTTTTGTGATGGTGAAATAAAGCTGTCTTTCTTTGACTTCAAACTGCTGTGAAGATGCGTCAAATTTTGCAGAGTCTGGTTTACTGACATAGAAATCTAACACATATCCAGAAGCACTATGTGATAAACTAAGGTCGGTGAAGTTGACCCATCCATTAACAAACTTCACAGTCACTGTTCCATTAATCGTGCCACTACTATCTCCTGTGCCCTGCCGTATCTTGGCAGTTAGAGTCCAATTTGAAGAACTATGGCCTAGCGTAGTCACCAAGTTACCCAAGCAATCGACCATTTTGAGTTTAGGTTGTGAAGCAAACGCCACAGTTTCGTTAGCCCCAGATGGTTCTTGGACAACAATCAGTTTGCACGGGATGAGGTATTGATTTGACGGGGGTTGCCTCGATGCTTCCTCTTGCGCCATTCTTTGAGCATACGTTAAGGTTCCGTTGGTTACATTGGCACTTCCTCCTATACATAGAATAAATGTGTTATAAGAAATCCAGACTGTGCTAGAAGGATTTATATGTACGGCGATTTGTACATATGGATGGATATTCCACCTGAATATTCCAAGGCATGGCGGGCATATCTTATTTGAGCTTTTCCCAGAGTTGGTGGAATATCACATCCGATATTTTCAAAGAAATCGTGTAATATCTCATCTGGAATTTCCCAAGAGATTGTGGAATATCTCGTCCAACTTTTCCCAAGAAATTGTTGATGCCCCAGATGGGATTCTCCAAGAAATTTTGAAATATCCCATCCGGATTTTCCAATAGGATTGTAGAATGTCCCATCTGGATTTTCCACGAGATTGTTTCGTCTCAAAGTCCGAAATGGAGGTGCAAGGGGGATCATAGCAAAACAGCATCGCGAATGTCTCTAACAAGAATGAACTAACTAATTGCGCCACTTTTGCTGAAATGAAATTTTGTTCTTCGTTATTTTCTTACCCGTTTCATTAGTCGCTCGTACTCCACCCGTTGGGTCAACGGGAGGGGGTATTGGTTCTTCCACTTTTAGTCCTGTTACTGTCATTGTACCGTTCATGCTGTTCGCAAGAGCACCAGATTGGATGGCATCGACACCATTCGCTGCATACTGATTAAGTTGATCAATTGATGAATTGCTTGATCCTAAAGAAAATCGAAAAACATTATGTCAACTAGTTATAGTCACCTCCCAGTACGATTATTTGTTGTACAAATTAAATGCAGTCGAGGTTGGCATTGATGCAGGACGTTAGTTGGGACTTTGTCACGTACTAAAACCTTGAAGACGAACGCGCGCATAACAAACTTGCAACGTCCGAATGGTCTTTGCTTTTCTCGTCATCGTCTGTAAACTGTTACACTGAATTTCAGTGGAGAGTTATAAGAGGGAGGGTGCGCAAAGCAGCTAAATATGGGAAACATACCATGAGGACTAAGTAAACCTGCAAGGGCTTATGGTACATAAGCCGCTAACCCTGATCTTCCAGTTAGCTAATCTCAGTGATAATAAGTGGAATGAAACTAGAATGAGATCATACCTGTGGAGTTCTGGGAAACCGTTGCGTTAGAACTATTAGTAGTCAGTGCTGGTGGATTTGATATTTGAACTACAAGTTGAACCTCGCCCTGTACAGCTCTCCTGCGCCGTTTTGAGCCCGAGGCACTGATTACTTCCATGAATCGAATACGTGCAGGGTCGCATCCCAACAAATAAGCCAAGTTGTTGATTAGATTAGTTTTAAAAAAGTCATCAACCGAGACCTCTGTGATTTTGGCAGAAATTGTGAGCTAAAATTGAAAACAAAGTGCGTTAATGGCGCTCATAAAGTGCATGCGGTTGATGCATTGCGCGTGTCGGTTGAATGCATTCGAAGAATCGGTGACACGCTGACCCGAACTCTATTAGCTTTAGCGTCTCCAAGGAAAATAAAACAAAAGAGTATGTTCTACTGCTTGGATTACCCTTCTCACGTAAACTAAGTGCAAAAGAATGCTTAGAATAACTACTACTCGCGCCACCGCGAATGCCGAAGACTGATGGGATGCCTGAGTTCTAGTTACCTGTACAACGGGAGATGTATGGATGTCAACAGGCGTAGGCCCGCGAAGCACCAGAATTAATGTTTGTCTTTCATCATCAAAATAGTTTGCGCCGCTGTGACTGATCAATGGAGGATAGAAGTGCTCGGCAGAAGCTCCATTGGGTACGCTTTTCAAGGTAAACTGTGCTGCATTCATATCAGCATTGGTTGGATATATGTACAGACCTTTCAAAATAACAATAAAGCTCGGTTATTTGCAAAGCAATTGCTCAGGTATTTCTACTGTTCTGCGTGTGAAAGCTGCGCAATTTTAAAACGAACTAAACTTTGCATTTATCACTCAGGTGTTTGAAAAAAGCAAAAAAATTATATTGAGCAGTACGCTATTGAGTCTGCGTATGCTTATGCTTGTGGTGTGTGAACCAGCCCTTAATCAGGAAACTGACTTGTTTTCTTTATTGGAAGGCGGATTAGAATTGACCAATGCAGGATTACTTTACAAAACCATTCAAATGAACAACAATAGAATAACACTGCTTGAATCAAATACTTGCCTTTTCTGTAGATATCCTTTCGTTGTGGTTTCATGTAATATATCTCAAGACGCAAAAAGCATGATTCTTCGCTATTCAACAAGTGGAACCGTAGTTTCTGGGGCTCGGTACTAGAAAAATAGAGTTGGTAGGTCTTGTTGCATGCAACAATACTATAAAAGGTAGAGATTCTTTCTTGACAGGTGTAACCCAAACACCATCCATGATCCATCGGGCCGTTAAGGAGATTGACGTATCCATCTGCACTAAGATGTACCGGAGATAATCGGCGTGTTTCTGTGTCGGCATCCATGCTTTCTGTGAATTGAAGATGGTTGAATGATTAAGGTAAAGGTAAGGTGTTTATTAAAGTCTATGGTGTCTCATCCGGTAGTGACCTTCTGGGCCAAAGTTCTTGATCATGAAATGCCCTAATCCAGGGCTACCTCTAATCATTCATTCTAATTCTGTCTTAGCGCTAATCAGGCTTAACTGGAAAATCTGACCCTTTTCCATAGAATGTAAATAATATGTAAACAGTTTGTCAATTGCTTTCAGGAACTGGCTTTCATTTTCTAATCTTGTCTGATACTCAATTACCCGCAGTTGATGTAAGCTGTCGTTTGGCCAAATCAATCAATCTCAAATTGCATTAACATTAGAAGGGCATTAGCCTCTGAGGGAGAACTTGCTTTGCGATAAAATAATAGCGCGCACTCACATTCATCAAATCCCACCAACATTTTGGCAACGATTGCACCTTGAGTGGCGTTCCCTTTTGAATAAACTGGGATCTAGTACAGCATCTTACGTCTAATGACGAAAAACCCCACAACACAATATGAATACATACCGATGATTAACATTTCATGCTCGAGGCCTTTGCATTGATAGCCATTATAATTGTTTATCCAAGAACATTGATTTGATCTGATAATTCCTTTATGAGGGTATTTAGTATCGGCGTCGACACGAGACCCATCAAGATTGGTCAAGGCAGGTTTAGGGATACGGAAGTTACCTAAAATACAATCAGTAAATACTCTAAGTATAGAATTGCAAACAACAACAACAACAACAACAACAAACAACAACAAGGAAAAACCGAAGATTGTGACCCGAGCTGGTGCAGGGCATCCTGTACACATTATCAATTGAAGCAATCGGATGTCACCATTCTGCTTCATATCTTTAAACATTGTATTCAATGTGTTTTTTAATGCACCTTTAATTTTTTTTCATATTGCCATGCGTGCATTGTAAAACAGCATATGAATTTATTTAATCATCATTATCATCAACGTCATCAGGCATCATCATCATCATTCAATAAATTATTTCCTTACCTAATCCAAACGCCCTGTCCCCATCCCAACCGTATTCGGCTTTAGGAAAAAGTGTTGTCCTGATGGCCTGTATCCGTAAGAGTTCCATCCAAATCCGTAACCAAAATCTGTCTGCGTCCTTCGCAATCCATGTCTACACAGTCAGAAGGATCAATCCACTGTGTAGTTGGCGTGACGAACCGAAGTAGCGATCCATGTTCGACAGAATAGTTTAGACATTTCTGTAGAAACGGAACGAATATTATTATGATGATGAGTCTTAAGAGATAACAGTGAAATTGGAATGGGGGAGTCACTCCCATTTGAAAACATCGGAATGCTCGTCGTATTTTTCGGTGTTAAAAAGTCATTCTACTTTGTGGGTGAAACATTAATAGTAATCAAGTACTATTCTTTATGGCCCTCAATTACAATCCCATCTGGCAAGATGCAAACCAGCTGGTTTTTAACAAGCATTGAGAAACTGAATCTGAATTAGGAACTACCTGGAACAAATTCAGCCTCACAGCGGGAAATCAAACTCTGGACCTCCAGATTGCAAGACCGACTGCAAGACCCACTCTATGCTGTCTCCATCCCTAATTAAGCGATTTAGTATCTTTTAGGGTATTGAGTTTGAAATCTAAAACTGCATCTTACATTGATATCTTTTAAGGTGTTTAAGAAGAAATGTTTTGGTAATGATGTTTCAAAACCTTCAATGAAGGGTATGGTTCAAGCAAAAACCGAATCTAGTCATTAAACGTAAGAATAAAATTATTCTGTCGTTTATAATCATTTAGAGTTTCCATGCCACGCCCATGGCAAAAAGACTTTACGTATCTAAATATCGGACAGACATCCTCAATTTTGCACAAATCCCCCTGGTCTTGAATGTTGCTAACAATGAGTAACGGTTCCCGTCGTAAAAAAAGGAATCGGAGAGGCGAAATGGAACACGAGAAGGAAGGAGAAAAGTGAAGAGGCATGCAAGACAGCACAATGAGAAGTATGCAAAACTTAACAAACTAGTAGCCAGAAATGGTGAAGCAAGAGGGAAAACAACGATCAACAAGTAGGGATATTGATAAAATAGAAGCTTAGTTTCGTGAAACTGAAAATATGGATACACTGTGCCAAAAGGCAAATATTCAAGAGTATTCAGAAAAAGAATATCGCTTCTTGACTTGGAGTATTCTAGGATATTCGAGACGGATGATATACGTGACGTATTCTAGTAGTATACAACCTGAATTCTTACGCATACTTTGCATAACATTTATCTCTAAAGTATTCGGACTCGAATATGTAAAGTATGAATGCACAGGCATTTTCAACTAGAATACTTCAGATATCCCAAAAATAATATTTCTTCGTGACTTCGAAAAATACTTTCTGCGGTTTGAATATTCACGCATATTTTTCGTACAAGATATTTCTACGGTATGAAGATTTTCATATCTGAAGTATATTCATTTATTTCTGAGTGATGAAAAGTGTGATACATCATGCAGTTTACATTCTAAAATAGATGTCTAAACACCAATATTTTGATACAATAAACATTTTTCAATAAGTAGAGTGCACACATGCTGAATTCTTACGCATACTTTGCATAACATTTATCTCTAGAGTATTCGGACTCGAGTATGTGAAGTATGAATGCACAGGGATTTTCAACTAGAATACTTCAGATAATCCCAAAAATAATATTTCTTTGTGACTTTGAATACTTTCTGCGGTTTGAATATTTACGCATACTTTTCGTAAAAGATATTTCTACCGTATGAGGATTTTCATATCTGAAGTGTGAATATTACTGGAATCTTCAAATAGTATTCATTTATTTCTGAGTGATCAAAAATGTGATACATCATCATGCATAAATACTACTGGCATAATGATAAGTCGATTTTCTTTAACATGTTCAAGAAATCATTCAAGTGGGTGTTATCAATTTATTGTAAACTTTTGGTGTTTGTACTCTTTTTATTGTTGTGAGATGGTTTGCTGAAAGCATTTGGTCACGAGTCGTTTCAAGGTTACTGGCCGTTTAATCTGATATCTGTTGATTGCGATTTTCTGATAAAATTCGCTTTTTCATTGTTTTGTCTTACCAAAAATGTTGATTTCAATTAATCGAAATGAACAAATAGTACAAATGTGAGGCTTTTTCAATTGCAAGTTCCTGTGATTTTTTTATGAACAAACAGATATTCCAATACATTCAGGTTCAATTTTATCCAATAATGCACACACATGGATAAATCCTGCCAGCCACTCAATTATGCACTGAAACCAGCCTGAAGATCTCACTAAGTGGCACTCACCGGGTAGTGCAAAATCATAAAGCTCGGGCAAACATTTATACACAAAGACATTACATGAATAAAATTGACAAAAAATATATATATAAATCTCAAAGTGCAAGTCACAAAATTGAATTATAACAAAATAAAAACAATTTTGTTGATGGCCAGATATTCTAATAATTTCAGACTAAATTTATGTAATACTCACACATGAATAAATATTGTCACTTGACAAATTGTGACAAAATTTTTGAAATTGTCAGTTTTTAAAAATGGTCACATGTACCATTCAAGTGAAAATTTACTCTGCTGTTAATTTTAAGTAATCAAGTCATTTCTGGGTGAATTATTTACAAAAACCATGGATTTAATCATATAAATAACAACTCTTGGTCATTCCACTTCCAATAAGCAGTTTCATTTACACCTGTTGAGAGATAATACAATCTATAGTCACTCTTCTGTGTCAAACATTAAATTTTGTCAAGATTTCATGATAGGGTCATTTCATAGTATTTGTGGACAAAAAAAGTTAATGTTCACACACAATATCAAATTACTTTTCAAAGAAGCTGAATAATCAAATGATAAAGTCCTGATTGTTTTTCTATTTTTTTAATGTACATGTAGATATTACAAAAATGTTGCCTGTGCTGGTGGACATGAAGCACTCATTCCCTCTAACAGTGACATCATAGAAATGTTCGGGGAAAATTGTTTCATCAGGAAACAAGGTTTCAAACAAAATAATTTAGATAAGCTTATCTATCATTTCAACGAAAGTAATTTAAATTGGCTTATTTATCATGAAAGAGTCTTATTTTCAAGTTTTGCATGGTATTTGATGGTGTAATAGGTCATGGACAGAATTTCCCTTTAGTAACTTCCTAATATATGACAAGTGCTTTAAATTGATTAGGTCACAAAGCACAACTTTAGATGAATAAACCAACCTTGTCTTCTGTGACTTTATAAAGTCAGGTAAATATGGAACATTATTATGTAAAAGAGTGTGCTTGATATATCAAAACTTTGCAGAGTTCTTGAGTTTTATTTTAAGATTAAAAAATGTCACTTTTTCTGTTCCCCTCTGTAATGTTGAACATTTTTTATTCTCATCAAAGCATCAATGTTTGGATTCTTTTAGATCCAGTATGTCTGGATACCAATATCATGATGCCAACAAAACAATAGTAATATATTTCATAATAAAAAGCTACAAGTACACTGCATAGTTGGATTTTTTTGTACTCCCCTCTGTAACTTTCAAAACACTGTGAAATGACACTACAATACTACAATATTATGCAAAACATGTTAACCAACATAAATCACATTTGCAGTTTTAAAATATGAAAAAATATAATTACCAGCATTGCTGTTGCAGTTGGTAATTCTTCATGTAGCTGTGGTAGTTTCAGTTCATCTCCTTTATATCTTCCTGGCATAGATTTTTTCTCTCCTCTTACACTAGTGCAGCATTTCCTTATGTAGTCAATGCATGGAAATCCTTTTGAATTTTTATATTGCAAGAGCATGTTTCTTTTAATGCCATGAAGAGACTTTTTTATTATTAATTATTTTTTCCTCTTCTTCTTTTTTTTCTTAGCTATGCTTCACATGATATATTTGCACATTCTGGAATAATGGTTGCTTTGTAATCCTAAAAACCAAGCAAATGTTTGAAAATTTGAATGCAAAGAGTTAGTTATATAATTGGTTATGAATTTGGACATGTTTTAACGAATAAAACAACGCAGGTTGTAAAATACAAGTAAGACTCATTGTTTGATGTGGATAATCAGTGTCTAGTACAACAACAAAATTAATTATTTATGCTTGATCAACAACATAGAATCCAAAGCAGTTTACAGTACTTTGTTTAGCAAACATAGTAAAAGCAACAAAAATATTAATAATTTAATTAATAAGAAGCACAATTAATTGTGTCCCTTTGGATAATAAAAGGAACAGCTTCCAAATCCAGTCAGTTTGGACCATGTTGACCTACTACTGTGCAAAATTGGCGCCAAAATTTACGTTCCCTTCAAAGTCGATTTAAAAGGTCTTAATCGAGGAATACCTCACGAAAAGTATCTTTATCTTACGTACCTTTGTTTTATCTTGTTGACTTGTGTCCTTTGAGCTGTTTTTAGGTCAAAAATCAAAAGAAAGAGGTCCAAAAAGCATACACAACTTTACAAACACCTTTGTCTTTTCGATGAATTAATAATTGGCCAGCGAAATGTTGAGTCAGCGGCCAATGCACAGGAATCCCGTGCATTTCTCACAATAAACCAATGAAAACACGGTATTTGATCACGTGCGTGTTTTGAATAGTAGGCGCTCATTCAGTGAACGGTTGAAGTACGATCGAGGAGATAGCGAATATGTTCTACAAAATCCTATATTTTGAGCCTAAAATATGGCCTACATTATTCTCAAATCGAGGAGGAAATATAGAGAAAGCTTTAATACATTGTTTGAAAGAAGAACAAGCTTCATCAGAGTAGAAATAGGTATTCTACAAGGGCGACAATGGAAGGACGCCGAAGTCTCTGGCGGTAAGTTGAATATTTGATAAGCAATTATTAGTATTGACCGAGTTTATCGTACGAGAAGTCAATTTTAAACCTTCTTATAGGGAAGAAGAAGGTCATAAAAGAGACTCCTTTTAGGATGGCCATATTTTGTTTTCACTATGACGGGAATATGATTGTTCTTATTTCGAGTAAATCAGCTCGGGTAATAAGCTTGTACGTACATTGACTTGTGATTATGCTTTTAGATGAAAAGATTTTAAGATACTTTTATATCTTTTAAGTTAAACTGGAGAATCTTGGATTGCGACTTCAGCGAAGCGGCCAAAAATGCTCCAAGCTGGGAACCAGTGATCGATGTCCGTTTCTTTGAGGTACTTCATAGCGTACGTCGACTTGTCCTCTGGCTACATTGATTGCGAACAGTTGAGTGTATATATAAAGGACACTATGAGACACGTTTATTAAGATATCAAGTAGTTAAATGATTCAAGTTAGTAGTCTATTATCTATTACTGTTCAAATGTTACCGCCATGTCAATTGATAAATCCTATACCGTATTTTAATAAAACACATTTCAATGCTATGAATTTGTTTGTTTATACTTGTATATTTTGTTTTTCTATGTATTTTGATGTAGTTATAGGCCTTTGAATGGGTAAAATGCTTGAAAATCTCCCGTATTTCGATGGGATGTTGTGAAGAATACGTTGAGAATTCAAGAATATCCGTATTATACCAATGATATTCAGAGGGTAGTTCGACTAGAAGACGTCAGGGGTGTCTAGTATTCAGGAATATTCGTAACATACGACTGAAATTCGGAGGGTTGTTCGCTAAGAAAACGTCAGGGATGTCTAGTATTCAGGAATATTCGTAACATACGACTGATATTCGTAGGGTATTTCGGTAGGAAGAATTTGACAATGTCCAATATTCAAGAATATTCGAAGCATCAACTAAACGAATACAATAGTATACAAGAGTATCATACTTGTTACTTCAAGTATTCAGGAAAATTCGATTAGTATTCAAGTCCGAGTGATGCAACGTCATACTAGAATCACTCGGAACGAATCCGGACAGAATTTCCATTTTCGTCCCGTATACTCTTGACTGACTTCACGTATAAATATACGCCGCGAATATTTATACGTGAAGTCAGTCAAGAGTATACGGGACGAAAATGGAAATTCTGTCCGGATTCGTTCCGAGTGATTCTAGCATGACGTTGCATCACTCGGTCTTGAATACCAATGGATTTCCCTGAATACTTGAAGTATGCATGTCTATATTCAAGCATATTCTTTCCGAATATTTGCCTTTTTGCACAGTGATAGGAGGACTGGGTTCGAGAATGAAGCGTTGTGTAACTACCCTAAGGGAGTGGTTGCCCAATTCTCTCAAGTCAGTGGCTCATGTATGAAGTGTTCGAAGTGTGCGCCCTTCACCCCCTCTCTCCATCAATGCTCTGAAGTCGAAACAAGGATGCGAGGTCACTGGGAATCGAACTCGGACCTCTTGCACCGAAGGCCGCACACTAACCAGCTGGTACCATCTTTGCTCCTTATAATGAAGGACACTGTGAAGGAGGCTACAGAAAAGGAAGACGTTCACCAGTTACTTACCTGATACAGTTATAGGGTGATGAATGTCCCCTATCCATTGGTTGGTCATAATGCAAACATCCCGTTTACCGCACGACATGCCAAAGTTTGCACACGTAACACCTTTGTAAATTGATTTGCCATAGAGTGCTGGGTACGACATGATGGCTTCCCATGGTTTAACTGGACCGCTTCCCGCTACCGAGCTAAAGAACGTCAGGGTAATTCCAATTCGTCCTCCTACAAAACACACCATTACGACAAATATCGATCTAAACCTTTTGAAACATAATACATTTTCTATGTGATAATGAAGAGTAAGGCAAGAAGATTTTGAAAACATTCTTTATCGAACATTGGGCTGTGGAACTAGTCATTTGCTATATGTAACGTGACATCAGTGAAAAGACAAATATATATGAAGTGTTTGTGACAGGTGTTTTTTCACGTATATTGATAGACGGAAAAATTGTGGTTTGATATGCAGAGGGTGTGACAGTGATATCTTCAAGAGGTGTTAGCTTTACTTTACCTTCTGGAGTTGGTTTTGCTCCAACTTTTCCGATGTAAGGTTGTCTGGCTTCTGATACGATGTTCCCATCACTACAGTTATACCCGGGGCTTGTCCCAACAATGAGCGAGTCTAACAGTTTGAAAAATTTATCCTCCGTCTTGTGAGACAAAGCTTTAGGATCCCACACAACAGGGAACAGACCATTTAGACTATCGATAACTTTGATGTTGGACAGTATAACGGAGCTTTTTGAGAACATAAAAATCCCATAGTCAACACATTCCCATATTAAGAAGTTAGAAATCTTAGCACATCCGGGTATTCCTTCATGATAAGGAAGGTGAATACAATGCCATGTCCCGTGCACTTCGTTACCATGCCAACGACTTTGACCATCAGTACATGTTTCACCGTCTAACTTGTATCCAATACGGTCACCTCCTGCGATGGTGTTGTTGAACAGCAGTGGGTTGGTGGCAAGATGGTTCTCAATGGCGCCTGGCCAATGGACTAGTAATTTCTGAGAGAAATTGGAAATTTGATTGTTAGGAATTTGTTAAAATACTAATCTTGATTATGACTGTGATCAAGTACGACCAAAGTTTGACATTACCAGCCTGCCGGGATGATCTTTTTGTTAGAATTGTACTAAAAGCACAAAAATCACGAGGCCAATATTTAATATCAAAGGTTGCAATTTCTTAAATTTGGTGATACGTTCAACAAAATAAAAATAAATAGATAAAAAGGGGGAGCAAAGGTGGCGGAGTGGTGAGAGTGCCGGTCTGTCACCTCCGTGGTCCCGGGTTCGATTCCATTTGGCTTTATTTTGTTAGTTCGTTCTCTCCCTTGCTTAGAAAGTTTTTCTCGGTAAAAACGAACTAGTGAGCTGGGAGTTGTGTGCATAGAATATTAAACAGTTACGGACTATTATACAGCAACAAAACAACACAAAGGAAAAGATTGACATCGAGATCAACACTTCACCTCGCTTCGTCCTTTAAATGTAGAAGTAGCCTCAGACCTCGCTGCCAAGTTATGAATAAGGGTATTGCCTGTGCCTTCGTCTCGAATACTGGCCCCTGCCGTGTAGTAGATAATGTTGTCTTCTAGGACGATGTTATTGGTGCTGAACAAGCCAATTCCAATGTTAAACCCATGATGAATGGAATTACCACGAATGTACGACGTGTTGGCGTCGACATCTCCAAGAGCATTTATAGCCAAAGCATACCTTGAAATAGATTTGAGTGAAGTATTAATTTAGAACGTATGCGGTAGCGGCAGCACTGAGAATATTAAAGTTTGATATGGCTACTGGGCGAACTAAGATAGAAATCGTCTACGATACAGTACAAGCGTCAAAGAGAAGTGTAACTGATTTCTGTTCTGAATTTTTACAGTCCCAATTTGAAGTCATTAGCACTTGCGTTTGACACCCCTTGCCACAAATTTTGTTGTAGACCGATTTCGTTATAATTAACAAAAATAAATAAGTAACTGATTGAAGAAAGTAGAGAAGAGGATCAAGGACCCCCTCCCTTCCCCCCCCCCCCCCCCAAAAAAAAAAAAAACAACAACAACAACAACAAAAACACACACACACACACACACACACTTAAAAATAGGATAACCTACCGAGGGTCATATGAATCGGACCAGCCTAGCTGTCCACAATTCTTGAATTCCACATTTTGTATTTTTGCATTTGGTTTTCTGAAGATGTTGTCTACGGTGTATGAAGTGACAAGCACTCGGCCGCCAAAACTCTGCTTCTCCAAAGACCCCCCGGAATCCTCAGCGCCGATAATCTTGATATTTCTGGTGAGAACCCCAACCTCTGCAGCCAAAGTGTAGATCCATTTGCCTATTGTATGGGTAACTGCTTTGTGCTTAAATGTTAAGTTATCCTTCAAGGTAATAGTTTTCTTATCCGCTGCGATTGAATCGATTTTCATGACTTCAGATTGCCTTGGTTCCTTTGTGGTTGATGTAATGAGAATTTCATCTCCAGCTTCCCAATCAACTTCATCAGTAACGACAATCGTATTGCTCCCAGCTGCAGCTGTATTAGATAGTTTAGTCCAGTAAGGTTTTTTGGACTTTCCATGCAAATTGATGTTGCCACCAAAGATAGCCAAAGCCTTGGTTCCTGCATTCGGAGCATTGTTCATAGGATTGTCCTCTGAGCTCCAACTGCCGTGTAGATATATCGCAAAGTTATATAGATATGGTTTATCAGGCCAACCAACAATTATACTTCCCGTTACCAAAATAAACGAAGCGTTAAGAACGATTTCATCGGATCCATCTATCTCTAACGCCCCTTCGATGAGAAGTTTGTTCAACGAAGCTGGTTGTATATCAAGCACCATCCACACGTTCGAAGCTATCTTAACATTTTCCCCATCCTTGGGAAGAACACTGCTATAACCGCCATATCCAGTTTCGGCCCAGGACCAATCATTTCTTTTGGACCATTTTTTGAAGTCCTCTGGCCTTCCCTTAGGTGGAGGGGGTGGAGTTGGTATAATGCATTTGAGATGAAGGCATCGAAATACCTTTAAGTTAATGTTTCTCGGTAGGATAGTTTTTGTTAGGGGTAGGTGGGTTATCTTTGCCTGAAAACTGGTAGGTAAGTACCTTGGTACTATTATCAAATGACCAAGCACCATGAGGATCATTCACTCCTGGAGGTGTCCTTGTCATATTCTGAAATTTTCCAATCGTTTCAAAGTGATCTGGTTCTTGCATAAGTTTGTGTTTAATGATAATTCGATCAGGTGGATGCTCATCAAAGACGCTAGCGTGGTAGGATATGTTGGTTATCTGGGAAGCGTTACAGAATGTCAATGTGTAGTCAACATTAGTAATCAAAGTTGCGACCCAACCATTTGGATGTGTGCTATCCTTGAAATTAAATGGGACATATGCTGCTCCGAACTGGTTTTCGAACTCAACACATTTGCCTTCAAGAGATGTAGGGAGGGCGTTATTCATTGCAAAACGGCGGAAGTTAATAGTGTTGTCACATATGCTTCCTGGAACTCCATGACTGTCTTGTGCAGAAGCTTTACATGTTCCCGAGGGAAGATGACCAGATGTAGGTACAACAAAACCCCCAGCATAACCCGTCATGCTACCATCCTTATCTCGAAGAACAGTTTCATGCTCCCATTGAAAACGCGTTCTACAATTGGAATTGATGAAAGTAATTTTTTCGAATCTTGTTTCGAAGCCACCTTTCTTTTTAAATTCTGCACACTGAGCACAGCATTGAATAGCAGCTGTTTCGCAACCTGGTTCATCAAAGTTAACAAAGGTTACGTTAGATACAAGTAGGCCATGCGTTTGAGGAGTTCTTATACCCGTTTGAGTATACTTGACTTTGGGAGCGGGGTTAAGCTCACTGTGACTTATTATTAGTGTATTTATTACCATAGCTCCTTCCCATGGACTGTCTGCGGCATTTGCCATAACAACTTCCATACCGGCTCTATCATTGTCTAGTAGAATGCTGTTATTGAGCACCAAAGAACCCCCATCAACAAACTCGGCGCCTCTCATGTTGTTCCAGCTAATCAGTGAGTTAAAAACCGCCGGCTCAGCTATTTTATCGTTACACCTACCACCCTTCATAGGATGATACACAGGGAATACCCACAGGCCATAACGTCCAAATGAGTGAGCAGTGTTATGCGCAAAGTCCAGCATTGGCACATTCCTTGGGCAATAGTCTGGTGTAAATGAAGGACCGTCTGGGCGTTCAAACATTTGATACCAAAATCCAAAATGGCTTCCTCCAGCTGCCGCGTTGTCTGTGACAGTGTTGTTTGCATTTGTAACCCAAAAAGTCGCTGGCGTAATGTCCACGTTGAGCGAGGAGCTTGAAGATGTAACGAAGATACCAAGGTTGTATTGCACAACGTTTCCTGTTTCACCACCATCCTCCATGAAATATGCGTTGCCCCTGACATCGTACACAACGTTGCGTTTTACAATTAAGTTATGAACCCCATGCATAGTAATGGCCCTGTTGAAACTATGGTGTATGGAACAACCAATGACGTACGACCCAGTTACATCGCCATTCATATGGAAATGGATTGGATAACGACCTAATCGGAATGCCTGTCCGGCGTGGCGCACTTCAACGTAGCTAAATCTTGCTGTCATCAAGTTGCTGTCTTTTACTGAAGCATGCATTGTAATTTGAACTCCAAACTCATCACTTTGTTTTTCGGCACCAAATTTTCCACCAAAACATGTTTGAGTCTGGAATTGACCCGGCCTGAACTCTTCCAGACATGCCTCGATCGTTCCGCTCCACTGATCGTGTGTGGATCCTTGGAGGACAACATTCCTGGTAAGAAGACCAACTTCTGCTCGAGTTTCTATCACACGACCGGCTATAGTCTGTACAATAGATAGATGCTTGTATTTTAAAGGTGGGTCAATTGTCAATGTCTTGCCACCATTAGTTACTCCTGTAATGTTCACTTGTTCGTTTTCTCGTTGAGATCTACCAGTCGCAGCAATCACGATTTCACTCCCCACTTCCCACGTGACTGCCAGTTTTAAGTGGATTTCATTGGCTCCAGCCAGTGCCGTTTGAGAGAGATGTGTCCACGTGATAGGCACATGTTTACCATGAATATCAATGCAGCCGTCACGAACACCGATGCCTTTAGCGCCATAAACCGGAAGCTCTTTCGCTCTCACGTGACCATGCATTGTTATGGTAGCTTTGTGTTGGAATGGCTTATCTTCTGTTCCTACTTGGAATTTGCCTCCATTGGTAATGAAGATGTACTCGGATTGGAGATGAATATCCTTTTCATCATCAAATATAAAAGTACCACCATTGATTAAAAGCATCTTCAGGACTGGGGTATCCATGTCCAGGACCATCGTCTGGTTTTTGCTAATTACGACAAATTCACCTTTTGAGAAAAGAACGATAATTACTCATCATCATATATAAAATATTGGCGTGAAACGTGCCACAATAGTGCGTATAAGCCTTCTACGTCTTTCGTATTGCATCGCTAACAATTAAATTTCGCCGATTTTCTTTGAGCTTGATCTCACTAAGTACTTTTAAGGTAAGCAGTGATAACTTAAAATTAGTTTTGTTTTGTGGAGTTGAAAACCCGGTACGAAGGGGATGTGTACAGGCATGTATGAATTCTGATTCAATACCCACCAAAACAAGTTAAAATCAAGTTAATGTAAAAAAATTCTTTCGGTGTTCAAAAACCCCAAGTTTCTCACTTACCTGCTATAGGTGGAGATTTACCTCCCCAGGAATAGACTGATGACCAAACATCCACATAATAAAACGAGTCCTTGCGTCCCACTGCCTTGCCATTATTACCAACCTCTACACGGACTCGGGTCTGGATCGTTGCTTTGTGAGCTCCAGAAACACAGGTTATTTCAGTGGCAGTTGCAGATTTAACGGTGCATGAAGTACCATCAATAGTGACATTATTGTCACTTAATGTTGTACTAAAACCAGTCCCTGTAATGGTGAGTAGAACTCCCCCACCGGTACCACCTCTCGAAGGACTCACAGATGTCACCTCTGACGTCATACTCTGACGATAGGTAAATGCATTGTTGAGAGACTTTTTGAAAGTGTCAATAGAAACCGAAACTTCGCACGTGCTATCAGATCCGTGCAAAGCCTGGTCACTTTGAGGAACTTCACAAGAGATGTGCATGTCGTTGGCAGGTGTAGTTTTGGAGTGGACGCAAGTTTTGTTGCAGATTTTAACTACAGTTGAAGCGCTAAAACCAGTTCCTTTAACGGTGATAACACAGCCTCCACCATGTCCACATTCCGATGGCGAAATAGATGTTAGCGAGAGATCAATGGAAAACTCGACGGAGGATTTAGCTTTCCCTTTGCCGTCGATGACAAGTGAAACGGGATATTTTCCTGCTGGTTTCGCAGGGACGGTGAACTTGATTTGATCATGACTTGATGATACTTCTGACACAACACACGACCAATCTCCAACTTTAACTTTTGAGGATGCGATAATTGCCCCTGGGAAAGTGCCAGTAAGCGTTATCGTTTGACCAGATGTGCCAATTGTTGGATCAATTGCAGTTATCTCAGGTGTGGCTGCAGTGGAATACGTGATATGCTGTGTTGGAAAAGTAGTTCCACCGGACGTGACAACAACTTGTACATTGCCAGCAGCGTTGGGCGGGGTCGTGAAGGATACTTGTGTAATTGTCACGCTGACTATTGTAGCTTGTTTGTTGTTGACAGTTACAGATGTCTGTCCATCATTTGTGTTAAATCCAAAACCAGAAATCCCTACATTGAGACCGCCTTCTGTGCTACTCTGTGAGGGACTAATACTGGAGATGCTTGGTACCACGTTTACTGAGTTAGTAACACCTGAATTAAACACTGCAAGACCATTATTGTGGTGACGTACTTTTATAGGATGTTGGCCAGCAAACGCTCCTGGTAAACGGCATTTTATTTTAGTATCCGAGAGTTCGGTCAGCACACATGTGACACTACCAACTGTAACGGTCACATCAGACTGACTGGTTCCAAATCCGCTACCAGTTAAAGTTAGAATGTGATCAGGTGCTGTAACATTAGTGTCTTGAGTACCATCAACCTGGGCCGTCTTTGAAGAGGAGTATGTGAATTTACAAGTAGCATCTGTACAATTACTCCTTGTGCCACTAACATCCAACTCGACGTCTTGTTGTCCAGAACTGCCTGAAGGCTGAGGGGCGGATTCACACGTAATGGTATCGTATGTTGCAGTTTTAACGTGACACACAGCTGTTCCAATATGAATTGAATTCCCTGCTACAGTCTCACTAAAGCCATCACCAGATAGCGTTAGCATCGTTCCTCCACCTTGTGACCCGCTGCTTGGCGTGACGCTTGCCACACGTGGAAACAATACAAAGTTAGTTTTTGCCCCTTGGTCGGGTTGGATGAGTGCATTGCCACGATTTTTAACCGATAGTGACACTTCATACGACACGCCTGGTTTGGGTTTTGAAGAGACATCAATCCTGCAGGTTATCGTCGTTTCACCACTAGAAATAATGCTACAAGCGTGACCCCCAAAGGTTACAACATTGTGACAATCCTTGTCACTGAACCCTTCTCCTTTTATGGTAATCACATCTTGACTTGTTCCTTTGTTAGGAGTCACTTCTGTCACGACAGGTGTGCGGCATTTCTCGTAAGTAAAACTCAGGCAAGTATCAGATTGAAATGCAGCTAGTATAACACTAGTGGCTTGGCATCCTGTCATTGCTGTCGTTAACCCTGTACTACACGAAGATGGTGTGGCGGCTTGTGCAGTTGCTTTGCAAGTAGCAGCAAAGCCTGTTGAAAAAGTTAAATGATTAACTACGGATTTATCCAGAAAGTGCCTTTCCTAAACTCTTCCGTAATTTTGGTAGAAAATGTAAAAAATTTAATATGCACGACGACGCAAGAGAGACAGTGCTGGTCAACTAATAAGCCACCTATAAGCCATAAGGTGTGTACCCTTCTTATCACGGCACTAACAACTAAGCCCAATTTACAAGACGTTTTTATGACACGGTATTCCTAATTCGGATGAGCTCAACTGAGCCAACGGCCATCATGCACAGATTTTTGAGTTATGTTTTTTTTTTAATAGCGGTGGTTGTAATATGTTTTTGTTGTAAAATGTTGATTGATATCGTGGTATGGACTGGGTAGCGGCAGCCAAAGGCGCCAACCTAAGCTCTCGGTCTACCTCGGTTTGTTTTGTATTGTAAAGCGCTTAGAGCAGATCTGGATAGGCGCTATAGAAATGTATTGTTATTGTTATTATTGTTATTATCGTCTGAACAAAAAATTTGTTGGGCTCCGCTGATAGGACTGCCGTAATAATGGGACAACGTGCCAAGATCTAGGGGTGCCGCGCTAAAAAGGTTGACGTGTAAATTGGGCTTGAATAACGTATAAATAAAGCAAATTGCTTTCAGATACAAGAATAAATAAAATAAAGAATAGTATCTTGAAGTTTACTGAAAGTCCTTGGCGTTTCCACTTGATCCTCTCTTGGAATTTCATCTTCGCCGTCATAATTTTCAGAGCAGGACGACCTTTCTGACTTTGGTCACACTCAAAAACAGTCCACAAAAAGACATGAATGTAATGAAAGACCGCGTAGCACTTCGTCTCGTGACGTGTTTTTGTGTTCTCATCAGTTTATGACGTCATCTGTGCATCTATTAGAGTACAGACGCACAGAAAAGTGGAATCTATTTGTTAAGTATGTCATGAACAACCTTTTTGAAAATAATTGTATATAAAATGTTATATGTGACATTTTTTATGTATTGTATATATTGCTTTACTTTGTTGCAAATAGCGCCTTTGAATCGAACATTTCACAATGAATACTGGCGCATTATTTAGTTGTATATTATTATTGTTAAACACTTGTCTATTTGTAGAATTACTATCAACTATTGCCATGTACCTGATACTTTTACGCTTATTGGTTGTTCTTGTGATTGCAGTGGTTTTACTTCAACCTTACCACGCATGACCACCTTTCCACCATCTCCCATTGGCCCGCTCGAATAGTGGTAAGTACCAGTTTTTACAAATTTATATGCAAATGAGCCCTTGCTACTTTGTGCACTTATGAAACCTGATCCATCGTAAACGTCTGAATCTTCCGCGGTTTGCATCACTCGATATTTTATGTCAACTTTAAGAGGTGCACTCCAATGCCACTGAAAAGGCAAACGGTACTGCTATTGAGCATCTGAACAAGATTAGATTGGATTCCCTCTAAATTAGACACTTTAGAGACCAGTCAGACCGGACACCAGCCAGTACTGTTACCCTTCCCCTAACAGTAACAACAACAGCAGGTCCACTCCAGGCCCTAAAGTCGCCGTAACTTCGGGCAACTTAAGGTGACTAAGGGCAACTTTAGGCAATTTAAGCAAAATTTGGCCAAAAAGTTGATGACACTAGCTAAAGGAGACTTGTGCAACTTAAGAAAAATCATGACCAGGTATAGAAGCTTACAGGTGTGGTTACTTTAAGGAATTTAGTTTGATGCTCACCGCATGAAGAAATATGTTTGAGCCACTAATAACAACAACAACAACAACAGCAACAACAACAACAACAACAACAAGTTAACATTTCTATTGATTTCATGAACATGAAACACTTACATGAACTGTGTCCCCAATGTATACTTCGGCATATTGGGGATTCCACTTATACCCTTTGCCAAATTCTACGAAGATTCAGACAAAAAACATCAGTTAGTTCTATAGCAATGGCAATGACATAAGTGATACAATACCACAGTTTTATGTTATCGCTAAGAACATTGAAACTTCAGATTCAACGCCAGTCTTTATATCAAGTATCGCGATTCTCCTATCACTTAATTGATCTACAGAGAGACGGCGTTATTTTCCGGTAATGCCGTCTCAAAATCAGCGCTCGTGATTGGCCCAAGCATTTTGTGTTCAAAATCACAAAAACCTACTCAGTGAAAATCAATTCAAAATTGAGCAGCAAATATAAAACAACTTTTAGATCATATCCGTGATAAAATGACCGAGAAACAATGACATATTTTGATTAAAAAAATGGCCGCTAAGTTGAATTACGCGGCTACACACGACTACTGCGAAAAGTAAACTGAACCTGAAATCTGTTGGTGTAAACTAGATAAAATAACTACACAATATTCACGAAAAGAAGTAAAAAGAAATCATCCTAAGTAAAAAAATCATCTCTGGATAAGAATGATCGGTAATTTCCGGCGTTTTCGTTTTTGGCTTCAATGACTTCAGTCACAGCAAAAGTGAATTTTCAGCAAAACAAACAATTGTCTGTTATGAAGCTAGACAAAAACGGTATTGTTTAAAAAACAAAAACAAAAAAAACTTTTTAAATAAGATAAACAGGGAATACAATGTGTGGACTACCTTTTTAATACCTTTCAATAACTTTTCATCATCATTCCTTTAGGTTGAAGCAATATTTTGACAAACTTTCAGGCTTTCACATGTCGACGGTCAGCTCGCTCGTTTTTCGCTGCGTGACTCCGCCAATACCGAATATATTTTCTCCCAACTAGCCGTCATTATAAACCGATAATGCCGTCTCAAAATCGCGTTTAGTTTATAGAAACCTGATCGAAACAGTTTCAAGAAAATGGAACATTCTACAGTTTTATTCAAATCAATCACAATCAAATACTCAAAACTTTACCTGGGTGACTTCCAAAGTGATTTACCGTCACAGTTTGAGAATTGTCTTGCGTGATGCACTTGATGACCGTTGCGTTACTGAAAGTCACTTTGCAGTTTTTATTGCCTATCTTAACTTCATTATCAGCCATTTTGTCACTGAATCCATCTCCCGTGATAGTCACGTCCGTTCCTCCAGCAATTGAACCAACCAAAGGCGAGATACTATCAACCTTTAGTTTGTATTCAAAGGAGTCGTAAGAAGATGGGATCGCAGCATAGCCTTTTCCTGGTGTCGTTATTGTGATTGATACATTTCCTGGTTTATGCGAAGGCGTGGTACAAACAATCTCGTCATCCTTTACTGATACTAGCGTACACACGTCATCGCCAAGTTTTACAACTATCGTCATACTTGTTCCGAAACCAGAGCCTTTTATAGTCATGGTTTCATTACCGCTGACCCGTCCGCTCAGCGGGCTCACAGTTGTTACATTCGCTGTCAGGGCTGCCCTTGTACGTGTACGAGTTTGAGTTCGTTGAATTGTATCCAGATACAGAGACAGATAAACTAGCCAAACCAGCACCATGAGCAGCAGTAATGCACTTAATTGTAGTTAACGATGAACTTGTAATGGCACAAACGGTAGTATCGATTATTACTTGAACAGCTGACTTGTCAGTACTAAATCCAGTTCCATCGATCGTGAGTTGTGTTCCTCCAGCCAAGCTACCTTCGGAAGGGTTGACCGTTAAAATGCGTGTTTGAACTTGAATTGTCATGGAACCTTGGGGATTCTGTCAAAACAAATGGTTTGAAATGAAAAATAAGAAATGGAACATAGTTGGTCGTTCTTTACTGACACCCCTATAATAAGAACACCCCTCTAATACGAACACCCCTCAGTATAATAGACACCCCTCTAATACGGACACCTCTATAATACGGACAGGCCACCATGTTCTGGAATCTCTGTGCATTTTAACTGTTGCCGCCCGGTCGGCTCAGTTGGTTGAGCACCGGCCTTCAGTGATCGAGGAGGGTCGGGGTTCGATTCTCAACCGGACCAACACTCAGGGTCTTAGAATAATTGAGGTGGTGCCCTTGTAATTACATTTACAAATTGTTAGACATTCACGTCTTCTCGGATAAAGACGTTAAAACTTAGGTCCCGGCCCGTCACTCCACACTTCACGACTTTACATTAGAAGGACGTTAAAGAACCAACACTGCACTATTCAGAGAGAGTAGGAAGATCTCGATGTTTGTGTGTTTAGCAACGTAAGCTTTTGTGGTGTCCCTGCTCATAACACGGATAAAAAATTCCATAAACTATTTTCACATAAAACAAGTATATTACGGACACCTCACTTCCTGCCTTAGGTGGCCGTATCATAGCGATTCAACTGTTATGTTTTAAATGAATAAAGTATATAATGCCTTCATGCACTTTAATTTTTCCACAAGAACACGCGTTTTCCAGACAACCGCCACCTCTCAAACAGATGTTTTAAGGAGATTGAAAATGGTCCGTAGTGAAACTACACTGGCAACTTCTTTACTTACAGAAATTGCACGTCGTCGTCGACTTGGGGAATATAGAGCGTTTCCCCTTCCTTTGTACGTAACAATAACAGCGTGCTGTCCTCCAGGCGAATTTCCTGAGAAAATAATTCCACGGTTAATTCACTTTAAGAAAAAATAACTACAATAATCACATCTTCAGGCCGCAAATCATTTTGATTGCAGTGAGAATTTGGAGGGAAAATTTTAAGGTGAATAACAATTTCGTAGATGAATGAAATATTTTGAAAAAGGGAGTAATATCGAAAAACATTTCAGTAATCGAACGAGCTTTTTACTTACCAACAGAACAGGTAATAGAGGTCGTTGTGCAAGATGCAATATTGCATGGTTCGCCCCCTATATCAACTTTAAGTAACGAACAGTCTGTTGAGAATCCAGTGCCTGTAAGAGTAAGCGAGTCGCCAACTGTCACTTTTTCTGCTGACTTGGAATTCAGTTTTGGAGTCTTGGATTCGGTAAACTCGTATGAACATTGTTTCGTAGAACACGTGCTTGGAATTCCATTGACAAAAACTTGAACCTAGAAACAAATAATGAGAATTACAAAAACAGCCATCATTTTGTCTGCCAGAAAAATACCAGACATTAGAACCATTTTCCATTTTTTCTGATTTTGCAAAGTAAACTAATATTGTTAATTAAGCATCATACTTTATTTGTGGATGATTATTTGTAAGTTTTGCAGGGATATCAACTTTGCTTTTGTTTTTGAGTGTAACTGACTAGGATTAGTTGATAGACTAGTGGATGACTAGGATTATTTGATAGACTAGTGGATGACTAGGATTAGTTGATAGACTAGTGGATGACTAGGATTAGTTGATAGACTAGTGGATGACTAGGATTATTTGATAGACTAGTGGATGACTAGGATTAGTTGATAGACTAGTGGATGACTAGGATTAGTTGATAGACTAGTGGATGACTAGGATTAGTTGATAGACTAGTGGATGACTAGGATTAGTTGATAGACTAGTGAATGACTAGGATTAGTTGATAGACTAGTGGATGACTAGGATTAGTTGATAGATGGTTCACTTCATCGTAATTGTATCGTTCACGTCCACAGTGTGGAGTTATTATCATTGAAAAGCCCCTTCAATGGTGTCAAAATATTTATTTGTATCTGCTTTTCAACAAGGAAATCTTTATGATTATATTTTTTGTCATCAATGAGATTTACTGGGATGTGTCGCTCATTTCTTTGTCAGAACTTGCATGCCAAAGTAGAAGCTATTTCCAAAAAGCGACGTTTTTTCCTAGATCTTGAGCCCCTTCTGGCCCTCTTGTATTCCGTCCTTAATTTAAGGGTAAGATATTTGAGCCATTTTCAGTCTTGTTTGGTATGTTTTGATATGGGAAAGGGTCCAATTTCGAAAAACAACATTTATTTGAAGTCCTTTCGCTATATTTTATTCAGCTAAGTGTTATTCTATACCTGAGATTTATTGTGTGGCGTTCTCAAGAATTCCCCAGGAATAGGACCCATAAACAAGTGTCCATCCACTACTGTTTGAGCCGCTATAGAGGCCTGGTTACCACTTAAACTGCCATTGATTTCCATTTGTGGGTGGTTCCCTCCTATACTGGTCCACGTGATTGTCCACGTGTAACCTGAACAAGAGCCACTCCGCTGGACATTGAGATCGCCGACGTCAAATCGTTCCTCGAGAAGTGTTTTGAGTTTTGTTGCTGTGACAGTAGCTGATATTCCTGTAGATTTAAATTTAAATTTAAATAACCTGTACAAGAGCCTACTCCGCTCGACATTGAGATCGCCGACGTCAAATCGTTCCTCGAGAAGGGTTTTGAGTTTTGTTGCTGTGACAGTAGCTGATATTCCTGCAAATTTAAATAGATTTACAAGGAGAGGGACAAGCAACGTTGCATGAAAGAGCAGTGAGAGCGCCGGTCTGTCACCTCTGTGATCCAGGGTTCGCTTCCCGGACGTCGGAGCATCACATTTGACTTGAGTTTGTTAGTTCGTTCTCTCCCTTGCTTCGAGGGGTTTTCCTCCGGGCCCGCTTGTCCTTTCTCAGTAAAGAGCTAGTGAGCAAAGAGCTATATGCATAGAATAATATAATGCAGTGGTAGAGTACAAGTGGAGTGCCTGTACAGTAGCTTGTATAGCTAAGGCTCTTCCAGTATAATAAAGTATTTAATAAGGAGAACGTGAATGAAAATATAAACATCATAGACGCGCTGGTACACGGTGCATTTTTTTTTTTCAGCAACTCGTCTCGCAACGGCGATGCAATACAACTGGTTCGCATGTAACTCAAAATCATTGCAAGAAAACGATTGCAACAACATTTTTCGGCGTTGCTGCGTTGCGCAGTGCAACTTGTTTTGCAACGCCATTGCGAGAAAAGTTGCAGAAAACATTACACCTTGTAACAGCTACGACTTCTTTATTTCTTACCTTTAACAGTATTTCCTTTGTAAGTCACGTCGAAGTTGCCCGTGATAGGTGGAGTAGCACTTTGTACCCGTTCGACCCGAATACTTGACTGTCGCCCTTGGAATCGATGGGTAACATCACTTGAGCCACTAGTGATATTGGTAATTGAGCCTTCAATCCCAAACAGTGGTAGACCTGTACCGCACTGCGAGGGAGTCATGCAAATAGAAAATACCCCTGCGGAGACATAGGTGACTGAGAAAGACTCAATAAGATGTCCATTAGGCCTTGAAGGAAGCGATTCACGTGTTACTGTTGAGGAAGACATTTTGAATTCAAATCAGTACATTGAAACTGTAACGTTATATGACCACACAGGGATTAGGCAGGCATCCAAAATATCTATGGAACTGACGTAATAGTTTTTGCAATGTACTGCAATTAATACGACAATTCATCCGGCATGCCAAGATTAACACATCCATGGCGTACAACGAGTGTGAAGCACGATAGTTTCCCCACTTGACACTCACCAGACTCTTCAGTAGAACCAATCCAAAAGTCATCGACAAAGAAGTCATCATTGGCGTTGACATCATTCATGAAATGGATATGGTCCATACTGATCGACACTGTGGCCTCATTTTTGTCTTTGATGAAGTTTGTGTAGAAGCTGTCACTCGTGATTTTATCGTACATATTGATGCACACATGTCGCCAGTTAGTAGAGATGGCTTCTCGTCCAATTGGGTACCTCCTCCAGGTTGATTTGCTTGTCCCCCCACTTTTGAGCGAGATACGAAAATTGATGGATTCATGGATGGCTCCTTTGTATGCAAAGCAAATCTGTAAAAAGTAAAACACTACCATCATCGTTGCATTTGGATTATTAATATAATTTCAATGTTATTGTGGATGTTGAAAATGTATTGGGTTTCCTGTGCAGATAATTAGAACACTTATGATGTCGTCAATGGAACATCTAATTCACGATCAATTAACAGTGTAATTAGCTCATGAGTGTACAGTAAAATATACGTCTTGGAAACCCGAACACGTTACCTTCCTGTTCTGTAACAAAGGTTTTCGAGACTTTGGTGGCGAAACCCGGAATTGAAACTGTATCCCCAGGAACAGAACAGACATGTCGAGAGACGGCAGAAGAGCTTGCAGAAACCAGAGTGCGCACGATGTAAGAGAGAATAAGAAAAGCGCAATAATCACCTCCGCTACCGAGGCACCCGGGGGGGGGGGGGGGAACTCCGATCGGAAATGGACGGGGATGCTCGTCGTAGCTTTTAGGGGTCAAAATCAGCGATCTGGTACCTTTTAGGGTGTCCCAGACTCTTTAGTGGACTACTAGAGACCTAACTGGTACCTTTAAGGGTGATTTTTTCCTCCATCAACGATTCAATATTGGAAACAAATATCGGATTGCACGACAATCAAATTGTTCGTATATAAATTGACACAATTGATCGCTTGATTGACTAAAATATGCCAAATGTTAAATTTAGTGTTTTTGAGTTGGTACCTTTTAGGGATAAAAACATGTATTGCCACGCCCACCTGGATATGACTTTGGTACCTTAAGCTTTTAGGGGTCATATTTAAAATTTCCGACGAGCATTCCCGTCCTCTTATATATAGGAGTCCCCCCCCCCCCCCCCCCGGGCCGAGGCATTAATGAATCGAATTCGAACTAAAACCGTTGAAAGAGATAACCATGACAGCACTCATTCTACTTAACACTAGATATGAGCATATTCATGACATATGACGACCAAGAGTGCATTGAAAGAGAAGTTAAAGAGGCCCTTGATCACAGTGACAAAATCTTTGGTTGTTTTTCCAAGATTCGGAGAATGGTCGGCGTCAGTTGTATTTTCATATCTATTTCCTTGAGTGAGCAATGTGCACTGCCCAGTGCTCCGTACTTAGTGCTGAAAGTATAACGGCCAGGTCTCTGCGTCCCGACAGCTAGAATCTCCAAACATTTCCTTGTAAATATTACCTCTATAAAATGGACACAATACCTTACGGACAGGTTCTTCGATGTTTTGGAGTTCTCTTTAAAGAGGTTCCACTGAGAGTGTATTGTTCTAATGTTATTGTGGTTATGATAAAGTAGATTTCATATGACTGTAAAAACGTTTCCGCACGGTATGGTTACGGCAGGACTTTAGAATGCATTTCAAGACAACTCGGTACTGACACGGCCGTGGTGTGGCGCGCTCCGTTTCCGACACTAGACGAAATTTGTTCTATTAGTAATCAGTAATAACTCAATTTACTCACATATTTATATATCTTAACGTTGTAAGGATTAACTTTTTTTCCTGCTGCATTTTCCGTGTAACCCGAGCGCAACATGTACCAAGGATTTTTCAGTGAAGTTCTTCCACAGTGAGCCATTTCGCTTGTCACCCTTTGGCCATACTCAGCACCAACCTTAGCATCCTCAAAACCAATGCTATAAAGAGGCTTATCTGTCGGGAAAGTAAAGCGCATTAGATCATATTCATATGTATAAAGTGCTATATACGTATTAAATTATTATTATTATATTATTATTAAAAAATGGTAGCGTTTCACTTCAATCAGCTTATAATTTAATCGCAGTTTTTGCGTGACATCAAAACTGCTTTGCGCAGGAAACTATATTTGTAAGTGTAATTGTACGATTTTAATTGTCTTTATTCCTTCAGCTTTTAATCATGCTCTTTACGTAAATGGCTTTACCATATGACCCGTATTTGGCCCCGCGCGCGCTCTTAACAAAACCGCAATTTCTGAATATTCTAGGCCGTTTGTACGTGCGCGCAAAATCTGGAGTCCATTTTTCGAAAACCTTGATGACCTTACGGTCCCGTAAATCAGTTACGAGGAAATTTACGGCAGTGCGCGAGCAGCCGCATACTTGCCTGTAAAATCAAACAGAAAGAGTTATAACGAGATAAACTTACCTGATGAAACATGACTGCACTTAACCGAAAAGAAATCGGTCAAAATGTCCTTCATAGCTTGTGCTGTTATAGTATTAGGATTTATAACCTTGCTGACCGCTCCTCCCCAGCTTAACTTAAACCCGGCTGATTCTCCAGATATCCATCCTGTCATGTTGATTATCTAGACATGACCAACCAAAATACAAGTATAAGTGAACAAGATAGTATGATATAGTTTACTCGGTCTACGAGGATGCCCTGGTAAAACGTTTGCTTGCAAAGGCCATCTGGGTAATTTTGCACAGTCGCTCCATTGAAGACCGCAATACAAACCTAGACTTGGACCACAGGTAGCCCGAGTAATGCTTTTAGGAATAGAGCAGATTTAGTAGGATTGGGAAAAACGGCACGTTTGAGGCAAAATTTTCAAAGATGTTTTTTTTTTGTATAGACCTCATACAAGGCACTGACATGGTCATACAGTCTGTTTCACACTCGTGCGTTCAATCTAGCTGGCTTGAAAGCTTCATAGAGCGCTGGAAATGATCTCGGGGGTTCGAATTCCTCTTGAGTCAGGGATTATTTCTCCGTCTTTCCTAGGGTGTGCACTTAGGCACATCAACTTCACCATTTTTTACATCCAATAAGCACAGAAGGCAGTCGTGAAAAGAAAATCAAATATGGCGACGGCTGCCAACATCCAACACCTACCTGTTTTTCGCAAAGGGCAACAGAAGATGTTTTAATGGTTTGTTTTTCGTCTGCTGCTCCTCCTATCTTAGCATTAGGATGATGAACATTTTCCATGCTAACGCCAATGCTTAAATGGTGGCCATGTGCGAAGTCTGTATGAAGAGCATGAAGATAAACGACTTGGCCCTTGGTGAGGACAAAGGTACGTGACTTCTGGTCTGAATACTTGTCCCATTTGGTTGTGTATGACTTACATTCGGCGACCTTTTCCTGGTTGAAAGAAAGTTAGTTAATCCGGTATCACAAGAGATATTGGACGAGAAAATCCTGATGATGGTGATGGTGATAATGATGATATGGTGATGATTATGATTGGTGATGTGATCATGATGGTGGTGGTTTTACGCTCCATATTTTTAATATTTACAGCACCTAGCTTGCATGTTGATTTTTACTTGGTGAGGAAAGAAAGAAAAAAAGGAAAAGAAAAAACAACAACAACTGGCATGATAGAGAACAATACATCAAAAAACTTCAATTTTCACCATGCAAAGTGTCTAAACTCGAGCATTTTTCTTTCTAAACCAACGACAGTGCAAATGCATGTGCAACCTTTAATTCATTGCTTTTGATAAACAACTTTGATACTTCAAACAAAAATACTCAGTTTCTTTACTATGAACAAGGGTTTCCCAGATCCTTTCCTTGCCCGGATCTCGTTTTACTTTGTATTTGTGCATGAGTATTAAACCAAATATTGAAAATGGGCTGTTATGAATGCATTTTATAGAACTGAACAAGAGACCATAATACTAAGAGAACAAAACTCGCGGATTAATGTCTGTGCGATGTGCTTGGTGCTTTAGGTTACTTTTTGGTAACAAGTCGTTGATGCCTTATTTCACGCACAAGGCTCCCAAACAATGAAATTTGATTTTTACGCGCGCGCGGATACGAACCGGCTCTTCTCCGCCAATCAAATTTCATTGCTTGCGCGCGCGAACAAACAAACCTATAGTCAATCTAAATGGCTTACTTTATGTCCAGGATCTCCAGAAATGTTTAAATACAGCTCGCATTTATCGTCACATCTGATGTAAAATCTATAGCTATCATCCCATGGCGCTACAAAGTAGCCGCTGATTCTAGCGCTGTAGCCATCAATTTTGTTGAATGACTCCCATTCCGGGTTGGAAGCATTTGTGAGGTATTCGCTGAGGTAGTCTTCAGCAGATGACGTCAAGCTATCAATATCTTTGAGGATCGACTTTTCAGTTTCTGTCCATATTTCACGCTTAAGTCCTCGATTTCCTGTTGAGACGAAGCGTCGATTTGTCATTTCCTTTCCGTACCCCTTCAGTAAAGTGATCGAAATATGAAGTCACGGGAGGGGGGGGGGGGGGGGGTCCCTTATATTCCATCACTGCTCTATCACTAAGGACCCTTCCTCATATCACGCATACAGACACACACATAGCTAAACTCCCTCGTCATATGACCTGGTTGTGGCCCCGCGAGCACTTTTAAGAAACTTTTGAAAATTGTCACGTGACGGGACACATACGGATTTTCGAGGGTTGTCCGGAAAACCCGTATCCGGATCCGGTTCTGCACGCGTGCCCAAAATGGGAATAAATTGGTCAAAAATTGTCATATGACATCAACATAGTTACTGTGAAATGTTCATTTACAATTATAAAATAACTATGATATAACGCATAACGTTCTCTATGAGAACACAGCACGCGTGCGCACATTTTCAAACTTTCTCGAACGAAAAAAGAAAATAAACCTTCAATTGTATTTTATCAAAGAAATAGAAAACGAGGCAGCATGCTATGTTGAGTTATAGAAGCACGCGGGAATTGTAAGAAGACGAGAGAAGTGTTAGGAGAAGCACGAGGCGTAGCCGAGTGCTTCTCAACACTTCTCTCGTCTTCTTACATTTCCCAAGTGAAACAATAATTCTCACCAACATAATATGTTTTAGCAGGTGCTGCAGGTGCTGCTTTTACTATGATACATGTGATTTGCTCGTTACTGATCGTTTGAATCTTGCAGTCAAGACCTGCAGAAACCAATGTACGGAACGTTTATTAGTATAACAGGTGTAGCAGTTTGTGCAGACTAGAATATTAAGGCCTTATAAAAACAAAATATATGCCTAAAAGGTAATGCTTATTGTATAATAATTCGATCTAATTGGTCAAGAAGCGTTTTTTTCTGTCAGGGGCACCAAGAACAGTTAACTGATGGTGTTCCCTGCGTAAATAAAGCTATTATTATTATTATCATCATCATCATCATCATCATTATTATTATTATTATTATTATTGATTACAATACCCACGCATGAATGATGTCATTGAATCTTACGCGTGCTCTGATTGGTTGGAATGTTTTGATGAATATTATATAAGCTTATATAAAACAAAAAGATTCGATTTTGGCTGTGACGTACAGTCACACCACTCGACCTCGTCTCGTGGCTATTTTTTCGTTTTCACCACATTTTGACGTCATAATGCATGTAGTGCATCTGTTAGAATACAGAAAAATAGCATTTTGTTTTGATTTACTTTTCCTGCGCTTTACATCATTCTGATCTTCCATTCGTGCTTATATCATAGTACAGAGACATGGGCGCGCGTTTGATATTGCTTTAAACCTTAGATAATGGTGGAATACTAAGAGCACAAACACGACGAGTAGGATTATGGTTTCAGAACTAAATCTTTTCGAGTTCTTTTCGAGCTATCTTCGAAAATCTTGGTAATTACCTCCAACTTTAATCACTACATTTTCCTTCTTGGTCCCAAAGCCCACTCCCCGTATGGTTACCAAGGTACCACCAGCTAGACTTCCGCTTGACGGGCTGACGCTCGTGATATCTACATCAAACATTTCAAAAAAAAATAGTTGTCAAAAAAGATTTGATAACCACGTAGTATATGATACTGAGGGCCCCGCTCATGATAAAATGATCATTATTAGTTTACCTGCATGTGTTTGATAGAGATAACGTTTTTTTGTATGATCAACAAGATAAAGAGATTTGTCTGCTTCGGCAGAGAATCCCTTCCCTCCTACGATGTACCCCACATCATTCGATGCTGAAAAACACAACACTTTAGATTAGTCTGTTTTCATGTAAACTACATTCTCACTTAACGCCTTAATCTATCTCTCTTCCCCCTCCCCACAAGGGAATTCTGCACGTTGTAAATCAGTCATGCTTTCTTACCGATTGCTGTAGATCTTGGTTTGCTTTTAAACCACCCTTTCTTGGTTTTTGGATCAGCATAAGCCCCGTAACTAGAGTAAGAAAAGACAATTCAGGTGAGATCATGGGGTACATTTCTGTTTGTTTCTGATTTGTTTGTTTTGGTTTTGTCTTTGCAACAATCTCGCGGCAAGTTTCAGATGTTCTGTGCTCTTTGCAGTAACAATATGCATGGAACCAATATAATCAGCATTATAATGACGTACTAACTCTGACATAAAGCGCCCTTCGATTGGCCATAAAATAACTCTGACATAACGCGCGCTTTGATTGGCCATAAATAACCGACATAATGCGCGCTTTGATTGGCCATAAAATAACTCTGACATAACGCGCGCTTTGATTGGCCATAAATAACCGACAATGCGCGCTTTGATTGGCCATAAAATAACTGATATAACACGCGTTTTATATTAATTTGCCAAAGGACGCGTGGCGCGTTTTATTTGAGGGCACATAGCATGCGCGCACACTTCAGACTATTTGTATCGAATGAAATAGAAAACCTACCTTAAAATAGCAATTGTATTCTATAAAAGAAACAGAAAACCTGCCTGTTGTGCTGTGTGCAGATCTAGAGTACTTGGCGATTGATTCGAACTCTCGAGAACCGTTCAGTGAGAATGTTCTCTTAACACTTCTCTCGTGTTCTGATCAATCACCCACGTGTTTTCTCCCGGGTTTTTTTTTAATAATTTGCGTGTTTCTAAACAAGATATTTACTTACACTGCAGATCCACCAGGTGCGTCAGTGTCAAAAAGTTCACTCGTATCAGGGCCCACAAAAACTCTATAAAATTAACCAAATTAACTATTATAATGACGTAGTAACTCGTGTTTGTATAAAACAAATAGATTTCACAGGAACAAAAATTTCAATTCCCAGCTTGGGTCAAACATGGGGCTTCCCTGGGTCTAACCAGGGAATCCCTGGGAACTGTACTGTTCTATTTTTACAAGTTTGGGTATTACAGATTTCCCAAGTAAAATAGAACAGATTCCCAGTTTAGACCCAAGGAAACCCCAAGTTGGGAATTGACAGTTTTTTCTGTGAATTTAGATCGTGATTTATTTACTGAAGCTTTATGAAAGGGGACCCAGTATAGTACTGTCATTGGCTGCTTCTATTAGTATTAATTTTTTCACCTGATTAGTTCTGGGTTGTCAGGATCGAAGCTAGGTTGTAGACGACTACATTGTTCGGTAAAGATTTTGCCCTCGATCGTTAGCAATCCTCCTGGAAAAACAAGACACATGTACATTGAGAATCATAAGCGTAAACACTGAAGGATATCAAGAGGAATGTAAAGATGTGAGCTAACCACTACTTCACTCTTAATATTTAGGTTTCGTATTTAAATTTGTTGAGCGTAAACGCCGCCGTCCGGGTTGGCTCAGTTGCACGTGGCCAGCGACCACTTGTGAGAATCAGCTTTCGCCTATGTCTGCCTAGCCTGTGTGGCTAACATGCTACAGTTTTTCGTGAGGGAGGTTACGATTCGATTCCCGAGCCTGACAGAAGGTGTTGCCTTTGTAATTACATCTGCAAATGGTTAGACCTTCACGTCTTCTCGGATAAGGACGTTAAACGGTAGGTCCCATGCATCTTTCCAAAAACTACGACACATTACCCTTGTATTGGAGCTAGGGGAGTAAAAACTCACACACCTATAATTCAGGAAGACTTTTGGCCCGAATCTCGTCTCGTACTTAATGGTGCAACATGGAACATACCATGGGTCGCTCAAAATCATTGCGAGAAGACGACTGCAGCAGTGTTTTTCGGCGGTGCGCACCTGCAGTGGTTCTTTCAACTTGTTTTGCAACGCCATTGCGAGACGAGGTGCAGAAAACACTGCATCGTGTAACAGTCCCTTTATCGTATTAAGATTTATAAAGGATAGGCTATAGTTATTCCTTCAGTAAAATAAATTATGAATATACCTTACCTGGGGGTGACGTGCGAGGAAAAAGGTTTGTAATTGTTGGTGTGGCACGTTCAGTGTACTGTGGACAACAAAAGCATTCTATCAAAATCACTTGGACTAGTTATGAATTTAAAAAGTGATTAAAAATCTGGTTTGTTGACTCACTCTAAAGAAGCATTTCCAATTGTTACAATATTTTGTGACTTCTCTCTGATTGATGATGACGTACAGTTCATATGATTCGTCTCTAGTTAGTGGAGAAGGCCTGATTAAGAAGAAGAAAGGAAAAATCTTTGAAACTGGATTGGAAAAGTCAGTGGTTTATGTCAAATACATGGAGTGATCAAGATCGAGACCATAATACTAAGAGAGCGAAGCTCAGTATTGATGTCTGTGCCATGTTCGTGGCGGCTAAGGCTATTTTTAGTAATTTCGCCATCGCACGCGCAAGTCCCTCCACCAATAGAATTTGATTTTTGACGTGCGCGCGGACGGGACCGTTTGAATTCTATTGTTTAAGAGCCTTGCGCGCGCGATGGCGAAGTTACTAAAAATAGCCTTAGCCGCCACGAACATGGCACAGACATCAATACTGAGCTTCGCTCTCTTAGTATTATGGTCTCTTGGAGTGATTTAATAATTAGTTATCTCTTAGCATGAATGTTAATCCAAGGGGATAGATAGACAGGCCGACATAACGGATATTTAGATAGACAGACAAACCAAACCGCATGCCCACTACAAAATACTCGTACAGACCAAACTAGACAAACCAGTGAGACAGACAGCCAAACTGGTTAGGCAAAGTGGCCGGCCAGTCAGACCTCACTAGGTATTGTACCAGATAGACCAAACTAGACAAACCAGTGAGACAGACAGCCAAACTGGTTAGGCAAAGTGGCCGGCCAGTCAGACCTCACTAGGTATTGTACCAGATAGACCAAACTAGACAAACCAGTGAGACAGACAGCCAAACTGGTTAAGCAAAGTGGCCGGCCAGTCAGACCTCACTAGGTATTGTACCAGATAGACCAAACTAGACAAACCAGTCCAGATAGACAAAACGGTAGACAGGCTACACTAGACAAAACGGACTAAACAGACCAAAGTTCCGCACAATCTGAAAACGGTGAGACAGACTAAACTAAACAAACCGGAATTGTCCAAAAGTCAGACCGTACCAGAGTCGGGCAAACCGAACTAGACAAACCAGCACAGACGGACAGACCGACCGGGAAAACCAGAACGGACAGACAGACAGACAGACAAACCAGAACAAACAGGCAAGCGAGACAAACCAGCACAGACGGACAGACCAGACCAACCAGAACAGACTGACAGACCAGATAAAACAGAATAGACGGACAGACCCGACAAATCAGACCATACAGACAGGACCGATATGGACCTGACAGACTGTCAAGTATAAACTTACCCTGTTTCAAAATCGACTCTGTTTACAGACACAGCGGTACTGATAACATGGCATTCAACGATGTGGAGATGTGACCTGAGGTAGATCTGTATTGTTACCTCTGTTAGCCCTCTGAATAGACTGTCGGGGAAGTCTGTGAAATTGAATTCATTACTACTGAGGCCTACAATGTCAGACGTCGTACTAGCCATGAAATACAAGGAACGTTCGTCAAACAAATTTAGAACTTCTGGTTCAATTTAGAACTGACCTATAGGCGCCTGAATTACCCGGGGGGGGGACTCCATTGTAAAAGGATCGGGTATGCTCGTTGTATTTCTTGGGGGTAAAAATCAGCGATTTGGTATCTTTTGTAGGGTGTTAAAATTGATGTTTTGAGTTTTAGCATTTCCCGGTCTCTTTTAGGGTATCAAAAGAGCCCATTGTTCATTATCTTGTTCTCAAATGGAAGAAATTTGCCCAACAAAAGCGCGTCAACCGTTCAATTCTATGTTCACCATAATTCTAATGTTCATTAGCTTGTTATCGCTGGTATCTCTTAGGGTTAAGAATCGTCTAGCCACGCCCTTCTTAAAAGACTTCCGGTATCTTTTAGGGGTATTTTTGAAAATTTCCGACGAGCATACCCGATCTTTTTACAATGGAGTCGCCCTCTTACATGAAAGCACCCACAGTTATGACCTTTCGTTCACTTACTACATAAAAACTAAGTTTTTAATGGTTTGTGTTTTGTTCACATCGAGGTTACCATAGCGACGAAACGATGCCGTCACCGTTTTAGATTTCAAGCAATTTTACGCGTTTTTTGACCTAAACTTTTAAAACGACATAGAAGGCGTTAATATTTAGGACTTTGGCTAGTAGAATATGAATTTTGGAGAAATTCGTATAAACGCATTTTGAAATATTCGAGGCGCAATTTTTAACCCCAAAAATATTAAACTATCATACTTTACCTCTATGAATAAGATGTCATACATGAGACTAAATATGAGTAAATAACTTACTTTCTCCATACATAGATACCATAGTATTACCAGCCATACTGCCTTCTGTGGGTACAATCCTGTGAATTCGAGGCTCTACAAACCAAACAAGAAAAACACAGACAGATACAGTTGGGCTCTAGAGCTGAAACTACTAATTTCGACAAATCTTGGAGGATGCTTTTTGAGGAGCAAATTTCATCAAGCCTTTTCTGATGCAATTATACTGCTGACTTCTACTTAGTCTTTATTACTTGATTACGAGACATTTCTGAGCTGGCTTTTTTGTGATTGCTTTAATGGGAGGTTAGCCGTTTTGGGTTTGATCTAAGCTGTATTGGCGTTTGGAGATTCACTGATTTTAGAACCTCGTAAATTCGTATCCCAATCTCACTCAACTGTTAGTTTTATGCCTGAGGGCCCTTTTTATCATACGCTTGCGTTTATCTTATGGTAATGAAAACGAAGCATTTCGACTTTTTCCAAAGGTTGGAGTGTTCACTCCTCAGTTGGGCTTCCTTTGGTGGCCGAGAGCGAAGATGGAATCAGTCTAACGAAGCATCATGCCTTGGCCCGTGTGTGAGTCTCTAGTAAAATCCAGGCTTAACTTTTACCGAGAGCAAATTAAAGAAGGCTGGAGACTGAGAGTTGGAAAGCCTATTAACTATGGGGCAAATGATCGAGAAGAAAGTAAACAACAGACAGATCAGCATTTTTTCGAGACACAACCTCGGCGGGGTTCCGTGGGAACTTATAATCTTCCACATGAATACTTACGTGGGACGTATTCACGTAGACGATGAAAACGTACGCTGTAAACATTTACGTGTTCCATCCACGCCACGAAAATTTACGTTAATACGTAACTAATCAGACGTTTCCGTATTGACTGCGGATCGAAAATGCATCCTATTTGAATTAATACTTTGAAGACAAATGGAGAGACATTTCTCTACGTTTTTGTGCAGACAACGTAAAACTTTGAAAAGGCATATGCTTGTTACTAGTCTCTTACGTCGTATTCTTGTTATGTACGTAACGCTCTATTACGTAACGATTTCTGACAAGACTAAACAAGACTGCATACTTGCTGACAAGATTTTTGACATGCAATTCTCGTTTGTACGTTCTGGTTTGTGTTTTTTTATATTTTCTCATTTTGTTGGCATACTGGTTCTTTCACACTTTCATCCAAGACTAGAAACTTTGTGATTTGTTGACAACGAACTTCAGTTTTACCTTCTCACTTCACACTTTACAATCTTTATTTTAAAAATGCTTAGGTGCTAATCTGATTATAGAAACAAAAGAATAAAGAAAAGAAACTCAAAATTGTATGAAACTTAATTCGATTTGTCACTGGAAATATATATAACATTTGCACAATCTATTCAAATTCATTGCAATCACAAACTATAATATTTGGACTGGTAGCCTAGCAACCAACCACAGGATATCCACAAACCTGGAGGGGGGCTGGCGGTATGTGTTTCAAGACCTATGAACTTTATTTTTATTAACCTATAAATTCCTAGCGCCAGACAATATTCCTTTATCACTAACCTAAACTTAACAATGCTTTTTTCCATGCCGGCTACAATTCTTAGCTTGCTTCGCTCAGTAATTAGTCAACATTCCGACTATTTAATGAACTCCGTCAGCTAATAAAAGAATATACATAATTCTCTAATTTTTAGAAACAAATTTTGAGTTTTCTACTGCGATTCCATCCCACTTTTTTCATATTATTAGTATTGCATTATCGGTGTCACGAAGTAACATTCACAATAGGGTTTTCCGATCGATTTACGGGCACTAAGGCCGATTTGGCACTGATAGTACCACGCTAGTTCCACTGCTTGATATGGCGATATTATGGCCAGCAATATGTCACTGAGAAATGTGGTGTTGTACTAAAGAGTGATTTGTTATTTTTAGCCTTCATTTTTCTTAAAGTGTTATATCCGTGAAAAAGTTAGTGAACTAAATTGTACTAAATAGCGCGAAATCCTTTGTTTTTGATTGTTTAATTAGTGCAATTTCTTACAAAGTTTTTCACGGATATATTGTAAGCACTCTAACGTTCTATATTAAATGATGGAAAAAGCTAAAGCCGAAAAATATTCATTCACCATAGATACTCATGATAAACATGTGTGACATTATTATTGATAAAAGCAATACCTAAGCCCTATAAGAAGGTTAACAATATTATTCCTACTGGCAATTCATTGCTTTTATAAACGAAAACACTTTTATATACGTTTGACGGCCGACCTTAGACATTCTTAAGCCTGACTGAACAAACTGTGAAACTTGTATTCCGCTTCACCTGTTATGTAATCAGAAATTTATTTCTGTGTATGCAAAAAGTTTAACCCTGACCCGTTCTATTAACCTCAAACATATAGTTATACTTACACTTTTTTTTTCAACGATACACAAGCAAACTAATTATTGTGTGCTTTATAAAAGATTGTGGCGTCGACATAACACCAAACCCGCCCCCCGCTTTCAAATTCACTCACGCGGTGATCAGGGAAGTTTTAGCTTTTTCAATCAAAAGATACAGTTTTACAATTAAATAAATATCATATTAATGGCTCGTATTTTCTACTTTTCCTTCACTATGCTTTTCTAGAACAGTTCTTCATAACGACCAGGATTAGATCCATCGACCATGTGTCAGAATCTAATGTTGCGACTGATCTCAGTTCACAAAAACCTTGGCGACGTCAGTTTCGAAGAAAGCACTTATATAAACGTAAGAACTATTTTCAATCAATTAAATTTGCCAATATGTAGAATGTCGTCTCAGCCTATGTTTATTTTTAGATTAAAAAAAATGGTTATCTTAACAGGTTTTTAACTTTCCTTCGGATTGTTTTCCAAACTGCAATTCAACGTCGCCACAACTGAATATGCATTTTCAAAACATTGAATTTTTGATGTAGGTGACAACGGAGATGCGTTATTTTCTTATTTTCGAAGTTAGAATCCATTTTAAAGAGTCCAGGTTTTTACGTTTTTTATGAAGAACTACGAAATCTTATAAAATAGACAAAGAATTAATTTTAGAAACCTAAATAAAATTCCCGTTTTTTTACATTCATCTCTACTGTATCTCTACACAAGTGTTACACTATATTTTTGAACATGTGCAGTATATTCTAGGGCGTCCTCGGAGATTTTTTTTTGAGAGAGAACTTCTTATATTCTCTTGTATAGAGACAAATAAGGTTGTTTACTAAATACAATTCTACTTTTGCAGACTCGAGACTTTGTTCAAGAGAAAAATATCTTCACATGTTTAGAGTCGTAGTAAGAAAGTTATGTAATATAAGTTCTTATTGTACTGTAATACAACTTATGTAAACCATGTTAACACAGCAAAGATTAAGTTTAGATTTGCAGGACAATGTATAGTCTTCTCGATGTATATGCGTAGTGATCCGTTTAAAACTGTGTTTGTCTCAAAATCAATTCAAATACTGAACGCGCTGGATTATCCAAGAAGTGTTGATTAACGATATTACATCAACTAAATACAAGGCCAATATATAACTAGCTCTTTATTAAAACTAGAAAAACACTTACCTGACTCGCTTGCAGCGCTTGATTTGAAAATAACAAAGACTAAAAGACAATATTTAAAGATTATATAAATCTTGACCGTGAGCGGCACGAAAGACGAAGAATTTTGTAGAACCTACCTATACAGTAGATGACGGCAACCAATATGTGTTGCTTCATGTTGAAGGCGCAGGATCTTCCCTCAAGGGCTCGATCCTTGATCTTCAAATCGTCAGTGCTTCGTATAGATCATGCATGCACTACAAGACTCTCTAATCCTGCAGTAAACAACGAAGTTTGCTAATCTAGTTTATCCACTTGTTGACCTCAGGCAGACCAAAGTACTCTTTAACAATTTGGTCAAGTATCAAATCATGTAAGATTTCCAAATCTTCTTGAAGACAATTCTCATTGGCCTAGCTAGATCTAATTATCGTTCTATTATGACGCACCAGCAAACAAGTATTTAATTTAGCTTGAGAACAATAGAACAAATAAATACCTCAGAACTGCAGATTATGCAACAGTTTGTTTCCTAGTCGAAAATGTTCAAACGCTATGAATTGATTTAAACGTCAATTATATCCAAGTAAAAAGCAGAGATTTGTGAGTACGAGATGGATTGCACGAAAAAAACTGAAGGCGCCAACGCCAGCTGGGCTACGCTGCTGAATATGACGTCACAGACGTCATCTTGATTATTAATAAAACAGTGAAACAACAAAACATTTATCTAAACCATTAAATGACACCCACGATGTATTGTACTGATGCATTTAAAACATCTTAAGAATCGTACGCTGTCTATGTGAAGAAATTTTATCATCTAATAATAGGATTTTGTTCGTCTAGTATATTTTGAAGCTACAAGTCAGGTTGGAGGGTCGAGGGGTTAGTTCATAGATGCTTTAAAGAAAAAAAGAGAGAGAGAAAAAGAGAGAACTGATCCACTGAAAGAGAAAGTCTTTTAGAATGGCTGTTGCATTATTTCTTTGAAGAAATGCTTTTTTCTTTTTCTAAAAAAGAATACAAGAAGTCTTCAGTTCAAACCACACTTGCACCCCTTTGAGCACTAATAGCTAGAATACAGCTTATCGGTATGTGAAGCGATTTGGCGGGAAAATGCCTGCTAAGGCTCGTGGGAATTTGCTATAAAAACCCATCATGCCTTGAGGACCTGGTGAGGAACTTCGGGATGGCAAGATGGCGGAGCAAGGTTCCTTCCCAATCTGGGTCGGAAATTTGGCTCCAGGGATCACAGAAACCGTTCTTTTAGATCTGTTTGGTAAATTTGGGCCAGTTAAGAACGTAACGGTCCTGAGGGATGAAAACGGTGTCTCTAAACAGTGTGGTTTTGTTAGCTTTTGCTCATACAAAGTCAGTCAAGCTGCAGCCATAGGGTTAGATGGGTGCGATGTTTTTGGGTACATTATCGAAACACGGGGAGCTGATAAACTAGCAGTGCAAAACCAAGTAACTGAAGCATCGAAGCAAGAGACAAACGATGGTAGAGTGTTGCTGGACTGCGTGTATTTTGTAGAAAAGAAAAAATGTCCTTTCAAAGTTGGTCAGGTACATGTCATTCGACATTCGAACTCATTGCATAACTCATTCTTTATTTTGCATAACGATAAACATATTGCTGAAAGTACGGTGTTTTTATTTACGTAAAGTGTCCATATCGTCATTGCGCATCCACTCAAAACACGGAAAAAGTCTGTGAGAAATGGTTAAATGACAAGTGTCGTGATGTAAGCTGTGTCTACAGACATCCTGTCATTAATATCCTCAAAGATAAATCAGGCAAGTAAACAACTCAATTCACCTCAGCAAAGATAAATGTCAAATCCCACTGACTTTGGGGCTCTTTCTGTTTGATTCCCAGTATTAAGGATGAGAGGGGGATTCTCAAGGGGGAGGGCTGAGACAATTTTTGTTTCCAATTTGTATTCTTGTACAGGAGATAGTGGTGTCATTCTCATAGCTTCTGTACGTCATTCAGTTCTGGTCTAGTGAATGAACCATTTGAACTGTTGTTTTATTGGCACCGAATTCTTGGCAGATTTATTTGCAATATCTGAAAGGGTTTGGGAATTTTCAGTAGGTGATTATGGATTAAATTTGAGTCTTTCTCCAGGAATTGGCCATGAGGAAAGTAAGAGCAAAACAAACCCCCAGCCAAGATGTCCTTCGCATAATGCTTTTAAATGTACTGGTGAATGTGGAGATGTGGAATGTGAAACCCATTTTATGGAGATGGCTGACATGGTTGAACATCTTAAGAAAGCTAAGGAAAAGACATCAGTGCCTTCAGGAGCATGTGCAGGGGTTGGTATTGTATAATTGTCAATATGCAATGGTTTTGAGTAGAATACCATGGAATATCCCACAAGTCACCTGTATTTTCTAGTATACACACAAGACTTTAGGGGAGTGTATACAGGGGTGGATCCAGAGGATGTCCATAGGTGCACCAGACACCCCACTAGCGCCATACTTATCCATTATATCTATAGGCTTTTTGTAAGATGACGTCATCAGATCCCATTGTTAGGAGGCCGCCATCTTGGATGTGACATCATCTCTCAAGAGGCCTATTTGGGACACCCCCTTTGCAAAATCCTGGATTTCACAACAAAGAAAATACATGACTTCTGCAGAGTCTCCCTTCCTTCTTTCATCTGTGGAGGAGGTAAAGGGAGACTGTTCACAGGATACTTCAAGAACAGACTTTTAATGAGAATCTTTTGTTTGCAGTGCAAAGCTGTGTTCTTCAGTGATGAAGAAAGAAAAAAGCATGCATGTTTTCAACCCAAACATCAACAAACTCCATTTATTCCAATCTATCATCCTATAACTGCCTCAACCAATAAAAACACATGTTCCTGCAGCCCTGAGTCCAAGAGGGACAGAAATGTTGCCATGACAACCTGTCAATCTTGTGGTAGTTGTTATGAGCATTCTGGCGATACCTTGAGTACCTTCGAGTGTTCTCACGAAGGGGTTTTAGGTGGACATAAATGCCCTAATTCCCCTTCAGTTAGGAGCAATGATGGTAAGAATACTGTTTGTTTGTTTCTATCTGCTTTCTAAGACCTGTATTTATCCCTATGGGGGGACCCCTATACATAGACATCCAGGGAAGCTCATTGGAAATTTTGAAATTGACCCCTAAAAGGTACATGTACTTGAGTCTCCAGGTAAGTGTAACAATCCAGGATTTTTAAGCCTAAAATCATACATATCGATGTTTTCACTTCAGGTAAACAGTGTGTAGACTTAGAACCCATTGGTGTCTTCTGGGATATTGAAAACTGTCCCGTCCCTAGAGGCAAGTCTGCAGTTGACATTGTCAAAAAGATAAGGGAGGAGTTCTTTTTGAACAAGAGAGAAGCAGAGTTTATGTGTGTTTGTGACATTAGTAAAGAGAAGAAAGAAGTCATTGAGGAACTGAACAAGTCTCAGGTAGGAAAAAAGTTTTGAAACGAGAGACTCTATATAGTGAAACCTCTATAATAATAATAATACCAATAATGAAATTTATATAGTAATAGAATTTATATAGTGAACGTATCAAAATTATTCACGGTGCTCTACAATTAAAACAAGAAATATTTAAGTATTTATTTATATCACATGACCCATATTTCCCTGCTCGCACACTTTTAATAAAACCTTCGGAAAAGACGACATGATCAGGGCCATACAGCTTTGCTTGGGTGGGCCATTAAAACCTGTATGGTCCTGCTCGTTTCCGCATGCTATATTTCTATTTGTTCAGCACTTTTTTAACAAAAATTTAAAAAAACCCAGGTCATATGATAAAATGCTTACTGACTGAGTCAGGTTAGGCCAGACGAGAAAATATATGGCTCTTGGTCATTTGTATGGACCTCACTGTGCTTGGTCTGTATGGTATAACCTCAGCCAAATATTTTCCCATCAGTCCCTCCCACTCAGTCAATATTAAAGTACATAATATCCTCTAAAATGGGCAGGAGAAAAGTGTCTGTATTATAGGGTGTCCTTTAGAGGTTTTGCTTATGATATTTTAAAGTTTCTTATAACAAGTACAATATTTCTGATCAAAAAGGCATAAAATCATATAACCAGGTTTACTTAATGTCTAATGGGCCCACATTACTTGTATGTACATTTGCTTTCTTGTATTACTCTCTTACAATAAGGACAATATTTTAACTCAATTTTTTGACACAAGATTGCTGCTATAACTGTGCCATGACCATGTGGTGCCGTTTTCACAGCCATGCAAAATCTGCTCTAGTATTGATGACATAATGTAATGTATTTTTTAGGTAACTGTTGTCCACATCAATGCCACATCTAAAAATGCGGCTGATGACAAGTTACGACAGAGTTTACGCAGGTTTGCCCAGTCCTACCCTCCTCCAGCAACAGTTATCCTAGTATCTGGGGATATCAACTTTGCAGCAGAGTTGTCAGACCTGCGTCACAGGCACAATTTAACAGTTATTTGTCTGCATAATGCGCAAGCTCAGTCAGCCTTGCTCGCTTGTGCTCATGAATCCAAGAGATTTGATTTGTTTACAGATGATATAGATGGATCTAGCTTCCAAAATAAGGTAAATAACATAATTAAATTAACAGCAAGGATGGCACAGCTGATTAGTGCACAGCTTTCGGTGCAAGAGATCCCAAGTTTGATTCCCAGTGATCTTGCATCCTTTTTTCAACTTCTTTCCTCTCCATGTAACTTTAATTAGCTTTAAATACACTTAAAACAGAGCACTGATGGAGAGAGGGGGTAAGATGAGTGCACAGTCAGCCTTACATGATTGTATTAGTTTATTAGTCAATTTGTGAATTTTATGAGCTACCAGCATAAGATGAGGACTCTTTACCTTTTACCTTTTTGGTATGGAAGTTCTCTGAGAATCAGTGGTCAGAAATGCTTGTGATGTCAAAAGAACCAACTTCAGTCACCCATAACTTTTGCACTATTCATCAAAATTACTTGAAAATTTCAATTCATACTAACTGTGGTGTGCTCTTTTCAAATATTATATCTTTTATTGGATTAAAATTTGAAACCATTAAGTAGGTCATCTGAATCACCTGCTACTGCAAAGTTAAAGTCAAAAGCATAAGAACGCACCTAAGTTAATATCAATTTTGTATTGTATGCCATGAGATATAACTTTGGTTTGCAATTAATGATTTCTAAATGTGTTGTAGCCATCAGAAAATAAAAGTCTACAATCTGAACTAAGTATTGGTAATCTACCAGTTGGTAAAGATGTGTCCCAGATAAAGATGAGATTAAAAAAGTTATCTGAAAACTGTGGTGGCAAAGTAGCAAGTGTTACTGGTCGTACAGCTGTAATGAAGTTTCCCAATCACCAGTCTGCAGCTAGGTAGGAGTCTATTTTTTCCTACAATTCCCACTGATCATATTAGGGCCATTGATATGAGCAGAAATATGATGCATCAAGAAGGATTATTGTTATTAGTAGTTTAGCTACATGATTGTATGACACTTAGGGTAAAGGCCAAAAAGATGCATCTTAGACTAAAAGTGACATTTATTTTAAGGTTTGCATCTTTTCAAAGTCACTTCCACAATAAAAAAATTTTTTTTTTTTGCTCGCATAAATCTGTCATGATTTTTGAAATTCTTGAGCTGATTATAAGTGTTTTATCCACAATTTTTAGAGCTAAAAAGCGCATGGATAATGAAGATGTTTTTGGCTCACTTATTCAAGTGTCTTATCCACTTCTAAAACCCAGCAGTCCACCAAAGCTCATTAAAGTACCACAGCCCATAAAGCACGATAGTATACCACTAGATGTTATAAACAAAGGACCACAAAGAACTATTAGCAAAGTAATGCCATATGTAAGAAAAGATCCCAAGAAAAATACCGAAACAGTTATTATACCACCCATAGATAGTTCATATCATACCAGTGAAAATATCCATGACTTTTGTGATGAAGACCTGGAAGAGATTTTGTGTACACCATCCAATATGCTATCACAGAGTTCCAAATCATTATATCATACCGTCACAGCTACAGTGTCGTCATATTCCAATCAACAACCATACAACATGGGTACCTATACTGCCCCCTGGCAACATCCATACTATCAAGGTCTTGTCCCTTTACCTGCCCAAAGTGTTAATTACCCGTTCCCTCCAGTCGTTGGGCCAAACCCACTAACGGCATCATGGCTAGCTAATCTGCATAGTCTTAGTATCTTAGAGCAACAGAAAGGAGGTGTTGATATTGTGGTGTGTAATCTTGATGAAACTGTTGGCAAGAAAGAGTTGAAGAAGAAACTTGCATCTGTTTTCAGGGAGCACTGTAAGGTAAAGGAAAAATAGAAAAGAAAACATTGTTTTGATTTCCCTTGAATTGTATCCAGTGAACTCCCTCTAAAGTGGACACCTTTAGGATCAGCTCTTAGTGTCTGCCTTAGAGAGGTGTCTGCCTTAGAGGGGGACATTCCACAGGGACCATGCTAAGTGACATGTCCACCTTAGAGAGGTGTCTACTTTTGAGGGGTGTCTGCTTTTAGGAAGTTCACTGTAGATCAGTGTAGATTTAGATACCCATAGCATGGTAGATTGATAAAGGAAGGAGGGCTAAAAGGGCAGGGTTTTGGCAGCAGCAAATGAACTTATATTAGTAGATGACACTGGGGACCACTGCGTCAGTAGGGTTTTTGTTTTTTAATTGGCTCTATTTTTCACTTTCCTGTAGTCTTCACCATCAGCCCCCTGGGGGATCACTTTTACATGTATTTTTATGTATTGTTTCAGGTGTATTCAGTAGTACTACATTCTGGTGAGGGGATTCCCTTACGTGCTTTCATCAAGGTTCCTAAACTCTCTGATGCCCAGATAGCCATGTCCAAAGTCAACAACCAAAAAATCTTCTCAATGTCTGTCATTGTCACTATCATAACTGAAAAGGAAAAGGAGCTATGTTTCCTCTCCAGCGAGGTTACATCGGTACTCAAAGAAGCGCCACTTCATTGGATGCCTTTGAATAAGTTTTTGAGTTTCTTCTATGAGAAATGCTCACATCCATTTGACATGAATGTGTTAGCTATTTTACCAAACATTGTCACCGTCATTGGCAAGCCTGGCACTGAGGCTATTTGTCTTTCTACCCCTGGTTTACATACTGTCAAAATTCTTGTTGGAGACAATGAGGACTTTGCTAAGGAGGTCCACATGCTTTTAAAGCAACACAAAGGGTACTTGTTGCTGGCCAATTTTGCTGCCTCGTACTGGTTAAAGTTCGACAAGCAGATTGAAGCCAGTGATCAAGGTGTGTGTCTGTCTGACGCACTGACAGCTGTGGTTAATGTCTGTATTAAAGTGGACGTTGGTAAAGATGTGGTGTCGTGGGTTAAAGAAGGAATTATAAATGGTAAGTTTGCAAATTGAGGAGCTACAGTATAAAATATATATGACAGTATATGAGTGGCACAGATCTGATTCCAAGTTTTCCTCTAAACTATTCATAGTTCTCAGGAGAGATCATAATTTGGGGCCATACCTCATCAAGGTGGAATCATAAAATTTCCAGGGCAGTGGAAGGGCCAAGGGAGAAGAAGGGAGAAAATCAGAGGAAGAAGAAACAAAATTGCCATTCACTTATTAATTGATTTTTGATATTTCAGGTGGAGTCTTTAATAAACTACAGGAATTCTCGCTTGAGCTTCAAGAACTCCTTAGAGTCCATCCCCAGTACAGACTTCCCCTTAGCCAGTTAATTTCTGCCTATCAGAAGTGGTTTAACAGAAAGTGCCCTTTTGATCCTGTCAACTATGGATTTTCTTCAGTTAAAGATTTACTAGAAGCTTTACCTAATGTTGTTCAGGTACTTAGTGTTATTGAATAACTACATGTATACAAGGTTACTAAGAAAATATTTAATGCTACAAAATTGCCTGATTGATTGATTAATTGATGGATAGATTGATTGACTGATTGATCAATTGCTTGCTTGCTTGCTTAATGGATTGACTGACTGACTGACTGACTGACACATTGATTGACTCATTGATTGATTGATTGTTTGATTGATGGATTGATTGAATGAATCATTGTTAGATTGATTGATTGATGGATGGATTGATGGATTGAATCATTATTAGATAGATTGATTGATGATTTATTGAATCATTGTTGGATTGATTGATTGATTGATTGATTGATTGATTGAGTCATTGTTAGATTGATTAATTGATTGATTGATTGAATTGTTGTTAAATTGACTGATTGATTGACTGATTGATTGATTGAATGATTGATTGATATTGAATTCAATGGTGTTATTTATTAAGGTACAAGATGAAGGAGTAGATAGATTTGTAGTACTGACAAAGAAAGCACAGCTCAAAGCATTGGAATCAGAAGTAAGAATCCTTCTAGAATCTCAACCAGACTACAGTCTTCCCTTGAATAACTTTATGGCAGCCTATCAGAGATGTTTTGGTCATGGATGTCAGTTCACTAATTATGGATGTGATAATCTTGTGGATATGATAGATAAACTGTCACACATTGTCAAGGTAATGAGAACTAAAATATGCACTCTGCAGCCTTCACCACTGACAGTTCGCGCTTTTAGTTTATTGAAAGCATCTGTGACATGCAAATTTACAGTAATGAGCATTGTCAAATTGTAAGGGTACTGAGAAATTTTTGTTCTAGGAACCCAAACCAAATGGCTCAGTTCCTTAACTTTTAATTTCCGGGGCCCACAGGGCTAAGACTTTTTCTTCGGCCTTGCATTTTCTTTCAGAAATTAAATAAATGTGATTAAATAAAAGAAGCAGTTATAAAAAGCAATCCTTATCTGAAGAAAATAGCTGTTTCCCAAGATACAATTGAGTGAATCCTGCACTAACCAAAACCTCATTCTCATTTCACTAACTGTTTAATATGTAATAATTTTGTAATCATGAAAATTATATACATGCATTATCTAAGTAGTAACTACATGTAAAGCTCAGTGCTTAATTGGTAAATTGATGACTTCATCGGCACATGACTAGTACAGGACTCAATTAACTGTATCTTGGGAAATGGCTATTTTAAATGGGAAAACATTGAGGCAAGTGAGTAATGCCTATTGAAAATATCATCTCATTCTAGGTACACATTGAACATGGAGAAGGAGTGATATTCCTGAGAGAGACAGGTAAATAATGTTATTTACAGTGGAAATGGAAGGGCCAAAGAAAAGTGTTTGTAATAGAGCAATTTTTGTGTGAGTGTGAAATAGATCTTGCCATGCTGTAACTGTGTTATTCATAAAGAGGTGTGTGTATAAATATGGAGGTGCCTGCAAATAGAGATAGTACCCCCTCCAGTATTACTAATTCCCTCCCTTCCTCCTGGTACAGTAGGGTAAGGATATTATCTGGGACTACACATGGAACTCCATTTACAAGGTACTGAAAAGTCTACTGATCTCTTTATTTGTTTTTGTGTCACTTCTTCAGAAAGAGCCACTAAAAGAGCTGACTGTGTTACCATGGAAACCCTGACCAATGAGCTGAAAAACCTTTTGTTGACAAGTGATAAACAGCAACTTCCTGTCACCCTGGTAATGACAATGTACCATGAAAAATATGACAAGAAATTAAATGTTAGAGAGGTTGGTTTCTCCTCATTTGAAGACATGGTGACTTCAATGATTCCAGGAACTAAGGTATTGTACTTATTTTAATGAGGATTGCAAATTCAGTATTACTTCTCCAGAATTTCCAGTAACGGGTATTTTCACTGATAACTGTTGTCCCTAGTAACCCAATTTGCATGTTTAAGATTTGCTCATTTATTTGTTTTTAAGCTAGTACCTTTTAAGGGAAAAATCATGTTTCCATGCCAACTTCAATAATGACTCTGGGACCTTTTAGGGATCATTTTCAAAATTTCCAAAGGGCATTCCCACCTTTCTCTTTCTAGGGTGGCACAAGGGTTTTCTCTGGGTTCTCCAGTTTTTCCTCCATCAACAAAAATCAACATTTTAGTTGAGTGTTGTATGAAAAATATTAATGTAGAGGAGGTGAGTGTGAGTGTCAGCAGATGAAGAACCACTATAATATTGATATTCCACTGTGAAAAAGATTATTTATGATATATTTATTTATTAATGTACATATGTACCTACATGTAATCAGACCACAGCACCTACTGTAACTTATAACTTACTCTATTTCACTCAGGTCATTGATATAAAAGGAGAAAAGTTCATCTGTCTGCCCAGTAAAGAAGCTCATTCTAGTACAGTTAGAAATCTAATTGAACTAGTCAGCCAGCAAGATGGAGCTTTTGTGCCTCTGAAACATTTACCATCTCTTTACCGCAAGCATTTCAATAGAAAATTGTCTCTAACAGTGGAGAAATTACATGAAGCTGTTGCTGATACTGACAGAGAGTTACAGGTGATTAGCATTGGTGTTGTATGGTCAGGGAGCCATTTCTAGAAAGACCAGATACCTTTATAGGCCAATTACTTAGAATTGGTAAAGATATATATACATTGAATAAGTGATAACTCCACAACACAACATCAACCACTACAGAAAAAAACGTGGAGTTATCACTTCAAAAATATCCAATTAACTTACCAATAATCAATAACCAACAATATTTATAACATTTTTGAGTGTTATCAAAGTGTGCACTATTTTCAGTTTCTGTGATTTTACAGGCATGTTTATGGTTTTCACACACTTCCATAATTTTTCCTGTAATTTAACATACCTGTGAAGTTATTGGGTCTTGAGAAGTGTGCCCCTGGTCCCAGAAGACTGGAATGAAAGTGCTGCCTTCTGCTGCCTTTAAGTGTTTGGTTGACATTTGATGTTCTCTAACTCCTGTTTGTTTTGTTCTCTAGATCCTTGGAGCAGACAATGATCAAATCTTGTGCTACACTAACATATCTGATAAAGGTTAGTGACTTTATGTAAATAGATAAATATTGATAAATCGTTTATTAGATATAACACTTTGCTGTCGATAATATACAACTGAATTGTCTGTTGAAAATATATTATGTGATAAAATTAAAAACATATTAGTAAATATACTAATGTAAATATAATAGTCAAAAATGGTAATAAAGAACAAACTACTACATATTAAGAGGGGATTTTTTTCAAGTTTGAGCAGTGAAGGACAAAAACTCCTGAGTTGAAGAATAGCTGTTGTACAGAATTAAAATCATTTCTGTCATAAAGTTGAAGTTGTTTGTAAGTAGTTTTGGCCGATGAAAGTTGAATCAAAGTGTTAATCCAAAACGAAAATTTGGATCGAAAATGAGGTTTAGGCCTTCATTTGCTCATTTTCTGTATGCGGTTTTCTTTATATTCAGCTTGAAAAGGCTTAATCCCAACACAAATTCAAGAAAAGTCTTTGTACAATTCAAAAATTTGTTTTAAACAGGTATTTTATCTTGGTACATCAGTTTTTAACCGGTAGAAATAGGATTTGAGTGTTAATCCAGAACGAAAATTTGGATTAAAACTCGCACGAAGGTCTAGTTTTTGGCGCTTTTCGCCATTATTGCTCGTCACTGAAAAATATCTCCTCTTAAATATAAAACTTTTGCACAATGACTAACAATATAAGAATTGTTAAAGCTACCAGTTTTACAGTCTGGAGCATTAAAAAGGCTCTCATTTCTCAAATTATATAGTTGAGATAACTGTGATCTTATACCCCATTCACACCAACAATTTAAACATGTTTAAAAGATCACACCTCCAAGTTAACAGTATCCATTCCATAGTACTTGAATATGTGACTGGTGAAATATTTCCTCATTTGAGCTGTATGCTCCTTAGTTATCAAGGATTTATGACATCATCTCAGAAATTTGCAATATTTGGTTTATGCTTTAGACATTGCTTTATACTGATATCCAATAATACACTCAAGATATACAAACAAACTAAAACTTTGATATGTTAAAAAGATATCTTACTTAGCAAAATGCCTTTTTGTATATTAAGTTTGATCATATCTGAATTTTGTTATTTTTACTATATTCTACTACAGATTATCAAAGCCACACTTTTAAGAAGCTAGCCAATGACTTGCATTGTATGCTAATCAAGCTCCCTGGCTTTCGCATGTCACGTGCAGCTCTAGCTGATATATTCCATTGTCAGAGAGGAATTGGTAGAGTGGCAAAGAAATGGCCAGAATTTTCAAACCTTGATTCCTTATTACATGCTATGTCTGTTAGCATTGAGGTTGGTATTGAAGAAAATTAACAATTCATACAATAAGACTGATTGATTTAAGGTGTCAGTAAGTGGTTGGTAAGGTGTCTGTAAGTTAGTGGTTGGTAAGGTGTCAGTAAGTGGTTGGTAAGGTGTCAGTAAGTGGTTGGTAAGGTGTCAGTAAGTGGTTGGTAAGGTGTCAGTAAGTGGTTGGTAAGGTGTCAGTAAGTGGTTGGTAAGGTGTCAGTAAGTGGTTGGTAAGGCATCAGTAAGTGGTTGGTAAGGTGTCAGTAAATGGTTGGTAAGGTGTCAGTATGTGGTTGGTAAGGTGTCAGTAAGTGGTTGGTAAGGTGTCAGTAAGTGGTTGGTAAGGTGTCAGTAAGTGGTTGGTAAGGTGACAGTAAGTGGTCGTTTAAGGTGTCAGTAAGTGGTTGGTAAGGTGTCAGTACGGTAAGTGGTTGGTAAGATGTCAGTAAGTGGTTGGTAAGGTGTCAGTAAGTGGTTGGTAAGGTGTCAGTAAGTGGTTGGTAAGGTGTCAGTAAGTGGTTGGTAAGGTGTCAGTAAGTGGTTGATAAGCTGTCAGTAAGTGGTTGATAAAGTGTTTATCATTTCCAGTCTAAGATATTTTTGAGACCAAATAAAAGCTCTCTTGGTTGATATCTAAAGTTGTGTTCCTATATGATTGAGAATTATTGATGTGTTGTATTTTAGGTGCTTGGAACTGATGACTTTGCTTCAGTCTGCCTCAAGCAGGAATATGTGTTACGTTGCCTGGCTGGTGATATTGTAACATTACTGACTCCTACCATTGGTAAAGGTGTACTAGTATCAAACATACCCAAGCTTTATCAGAAAAAGTTTGGACGACCACTGAATACACATGACTATGGGTTTTTGAATCTGACTGAAATGTTGGATGCCATGTGTTCTGTTGTGAAGGTAAGAGAAGTTGATGGCTGGTGTTGTGGTGGTGAAGATATAGCAGCTCTTGTATAGCTGTTGAAAACAGCATGTTATCATCACAGCATGGCACGGTTATGGCAGGAATTTCAAATGTTTTTATTATACATCATGGCACTGACGTGGTCACAGCATGGTACGGTCCATTTCATACTCATAGGGAATCTATTCCAATGGCAATTAAGATGACTATTGTGATAAATTAATAATTATTAAGCAGTTTTTCTGTTACTGAAGACCAGCAATGTACTGTCTGTTCCATGTTGTTTAGGTTTGTGGTTTTCCTTTTATAATAATGTCAGTGATGTTCTTTTGCCTTGTTATTACATTACTAGTAATGATTGACAATCAATTATCGAAGTTATAATTATATTTTACAAAACATATTCTTGGATACAGGTTGTTGGTGAAGGAAAGAAGCGTGTTCATCTCTCCCCGCTACAGTCATTTGCCATTGAAGCCAAGCAACTTCTCATTCATCAAGGTGGATGTATATCGCTCAATCGTTTTGCACCATGTTTCCAGCAATATTACAATAGGCCTTGTAAAGCTGCTGACTATGGCTACTCTCGCCTGTCTGAGGTCATTGCTGCAGTACCCAGTATAGCTGAAATAAGAGGCAAAGGTGTTGATAAAATGGTGATTTTGATTGCTGATGGAGATGTATTGCTGGATTGCATAGGTAATGTTTTACTCAGCACCATATCCACATAGTAGCTTCCTCTGAGACAGCCTGCATAGCAAGCATTTCTTTGAGGGGAAGGGGTTTAAAAGGATTGGGTTTCCTGTGTTAAGCCAACACAGGAAACCCAATCCATTTTCTACTCAAAAAAATGCTTGTTACACAGGGTACCTCTGATGAGACACTCACACTCACTACCCTGCATTTGATATGTCACAATGTCAAGATATTGGTAGAACAGTCTTCATGGTAGTCATAGCTTCATTCCATATGAAAAATAAATGGACCATAAAGGATTCAAAGCAGTTACAGTTTTAGTACATTTTATTACAGTTTGACAAAAATAATTTTAGCATGAACTGACATATTTTGTAACACCGCCAATATTTTGATACTCATCCTGAAAATGTCATGACAATTAAAGCATAGTCGTAATCCTGAGATTTTGTAGTTTTTCTAGATTAGGACCCATATTTATAATTTGCAATATTTTTAGAATTCTCATGATTTTATATTATTTATTTGTTTAGTATTCATTTATATGTATTTATTAGCATATTGTAACAGTTGCAGTCGTGAAAACAACTGTGTTTCCATGTCAGACAACATTCTATCATGAATCAATTTAACTAAAAATAAATGCAATTTAACAGTGACTTGTTTTCTTCAGGTGTTAGTGTTGCCATTGATTCTAAAAGTGATGAAGATACACATCACAAGAATGAGAGCCCTCCAGTCACATATGAAGGATCTGATACTGAATCTGTCATTGTTGAAGAAGGTACAATGTCTCAAGAAATAAAGGATTTTGTTTCTGAATCTATTCTTCATTTGGGTAACTGAAGTAATATCTGGCACTCTAACGGTTTGCCTTCAAATCTTTTGGGGGTTGGAACAAAGGATTCTGTTAAAACTTCTTTTAAATGTTTGTTGATTTTGCTCATCTAATGTTTTCTTGTTATTAAAGACTCATATCAATTGCAAAGTCTGACTCTAAACTGCTGTTTTCTTAGAAATTAATGATTTCCAAGATACTCTGATCCAAAATGCATCACCTGAAGGTTTGTGATAGAAATTTAGATTTCCTAGGAAATAAATAATATTGTATGTATTTAGCTAACCTGCACAAGGGTGTATCCAGAATATTTCAAAGGGGGGTCACACTTTCCATTTTCCACCAAGGGGGGGGGGAGGGGGGGGGGGGTCACACTTCCAATTTCTCAATCTTTCTCCAGTCAGATTCTTATATTTCTATCATCTTTTTGTTTTCAATGGGGGGTGATGGGCACCCTGGGACCCTCCCCTTGGATACGCCCCTGCTGCATCACATTTGGACTTAACACTGGTGTTTTGATGCAGGCATTAAAATATTATTTATTATTATTATTATTATTAGTATTATTAGTATTTAACCTTTTGTACCTTGTTTACACTGCCCTTTATTTCTTGTAGACTTGATTGTTTTAAGTGGTGTCGATGAAGCCAAAGCAAGAAGTCCTCAGAACTGGCTCATGGCTCCTCTTCCACAGAGTTTACCAGAACCAGACCTTCACCCAGAGCAGGACCAACATTTGTCAGGACATCAAAGTCTTCTTTTCTCAGGACAACACAAAACTTTAGGAGAAGAGGACCTGATATCTTTCAGAGAGTTTGAACTTAATCTCCCCCTAACAGGACTTGGCCAATTCTATCCTATGAAGAGTAATACTAAGAAACTAAAACCTACAATGTCCAGTAAGAATCATGGAAGTCAAGTTGATATGTCTAATGAAGATATGGAGGTGTTTGTGGCTAATAATACTTCGGTTGAAGGTGGTGCACTTTTTAGTGCTGTAAGAAGTAATTTAGTAGACCCTCACACTAGGATCCTTGGTGAAAGGTCACTACGTCGACCATCTCCCTCCTCAGTTCCATCTCCTGGTCATGAAAAATCAATGTTAGATCGTCCTTCATCTCTAAGCCCAGGCACATATGAGTTATCTGACGTTGAGGCAGAAATCTTAAATCACAACAGCAAAGCTCATTGTGATGTTGGAAATGGTGGTAGTGCTAGTAAAATCAGTGAACCCAAGAAACACAGACATCATCGCAGGCCCCTACTAGCTCCATTCATTGAACAAACCCAGATTAAAACCCCAAGCAAGAAAACTCCACCTGTGAAACTTGCTGTAAAATTCTCCATGGCAACCAAAGGTTAGGTTACCATGGCAACCATACCAAGTTACCATGGCAACCAGAACATGTTTTTGTGGAAACCAAAACATGTTACCATGGCAACCAAGACCAAGATACCTTGGCAACTGAAAACTTAGTTTCTGTTACAAACAGGTTTAAAGTTACTGTGTTGATGTGTGACTTGAGAGGGTGAATTGTTATTTTAATGTTTATTTACTTGAGTACAATATGTCATAGCTGTGGTTGTTCTCTAGTCTGTAGATTCTCAAACATAATATTTGTTATTTAAATACCTTAAGTTTTTCCTAATTAACTGAAACCGTAAGTTTCAGAAACTGAAAAGTAAGAATTCTCTTTGTCGATTTATCCCAGTGCACATGTAAGAAGACCCAGAGTGATACATTTATTAATAATAATTGTGTGTGCTAAAAAGGCCCATTACATAATGCTGTAAGCATCAATGAAGACTTGTCATACAAGAGCAGTAATAATTGCTAAGAATCTTTCTGCTGTTCTTGTACCATGTACTTTGATGAAAATTTAGTTTGAAAAGTGTTTATTGTTGATAAGATTATTACATAATATATTAGCTTTTGACCTAACAGGACCAGGTCAAATGTTGAACTTTGCCTGTGCCACTAAAGAAAAATGCAATAGCCATTGCAGTATGATAAGTGAATTTTTTGACGACTTTTATTCAATAGTATAAAATGATATCAATTTTGCTATGCTAAAAAATCAATGTATGGACATCCATCAAAAAGTCACTTAGGTCATTTTCATAGTCAACCTTTCAATTATAAGGTTTGATGTATGACATGCACTTCAACATCTGTCCTGGGCCTGTTTATTTGGTACCCTCATCTAGGACCTGGTAGTTCAAAAGACAACTTAGCACTAACCCTGGATTATGTCTTTACAAAACCTTTTATTTTAATTCTTAATTCAGGATTAATTCTTATTGTTCTTAGAGCAAATGGGTCCAGATGATAAAAATGTGTTTGTGTTGTAAATATTGTGGTTTATGTAAAGCACACTGTTTATATAGTGTGATCACATCTTAACCCACCTCACTTGAGAAGGATTAGCAATGCCTTGATGCAAGGCTATTTCACTCTTCTCAGTGTATGGTCTGTTAGACCTCGATACCATTGACTAGCTATGTCAGTGGAAGATATAGGAATGGTTAGCTAGGTGTGTTGGTTGTAAGTCATTGTAAGGCAGATTTTGTTTGTTAGGGCACATGGCATATGGTTCAGGCAGCAGTAAAGAGCTGTCGGTGGTCCCAGCTCAACTGATGCCATGAGGGTCCAATTCATTCATAATCTTCCCCAATTGTCCCAAATACATGTTGTAAAATAGTTGGTTTGTCAAAGTGTGCACATCTGGGTACATCTCCCCAGCTTTTGGTGTTAGTGCATACCACGTGGAATATTAGGGGAGTGGTGTGGGGTAAATCTAGACAAGGGCTGGTCCCATCCCAATAAATTATTATAGTTAGATTGTGATTAAATATCTTTTTTGTTTTGTTTCATAGTTATATGCAAAAATCTTTGAACTATTGTATTTAGTTTATTTCCATCGATCCATTGTTGTAAATTAAGACTTTTTCTGTATTGATTGGTATGAGATGAAAAACTCATGGATGAATCTCAATTAAAATATATTATCACCCTCCTATACGGCGTGCGTTTGATTGTTGTGACTGAATAACGAAGGTAAAGGGATCGTAAAGAAAGCTGTTCGTTTGCTCTTCGAAGGCTAGTTATTCGCGTTAAGCGCGACGATCAAAAATTTTCATTTTTGTTGTGCTTGCGTCTATGTTACTCAGTGAAAACGACGAGTTATTCTTACGCGTGTACTTGTCATGGGTACACGTTTTGTCAATGAAAACGGAGCATTATACTTGCGCTTGTGCTTGCATCGCTAGGAAAGATCTGGCTTTATATCGGTAATTTTTTATTAGAGTTGGGTCTCAAAACGCGTATTGTTTATATCAATATTTTATAATAATTGGTATATTGCGCGCGCTCTGATTGGTTGAGAACCATGTGTGATTACAGTGCCCACACAGAGAGCAGATTTAGTATGAGTGTGAATTAACCGCGCCGTGCCGTGACCATGTCAGTGCCGTGATGTCTATAATCAAAGGCCCCTATGGCTAACTCGTGGATATATCGTGAATAGATATGTACCTAATAAAAGTAATGTCCCACTGCGTACACTGCAAACTGCTTCACTCTATCATATAACTTGAAATAATGTCATGGATTGACCGAAATGACCACAGGAAGCCCAAGCAATACATTTTAGTAAAATAACGAGTTTTCATTTGAAGACAAAAATCTCAATAAAACAATAATTTCTTTAGCGAAAAAGAGTCTTAAGCTATAAAAGAAAAAAAAATCTGTCAACAAAAAGTGAAAAAAAAAATTCCCCGCCGGGCCGGGATTGAACCCGGAGCTTACGCTTATAAAGCCAAGGGCATATCAACTGGACCATCCAGAAGTTGAATGATTTCATTTGGTGAATTTTGTATATTTATTGTCAGAGTGTGGTTATAAAACAAATGCAAAACTGCTTCTCTCTGTGCTCTGTAGCAAAATGTCGCTATAAAGATAAAAGAAATTACTTTACAAAACACTAAGCCAATAAACTAACTCTGAATACACCTTTTTGTTGCTGTTTTCGGGTAGCGGACTCGAGGCCTTCACGCGGCGGCGACCGACGGCGGCTTTCAAAATGTTTTCGTTTGTTTAACTTATCTACTTTGACTCTTGTGATAATAGAGTACGAACACTAAAAGCTTGGATTACTTTGATGTTGCACTTGAAGAGATTTTTCTCGCTTGATAGCGATGTACAAAGTCTGGCTATCGACTGCAGTGCGATATTCTATTGCGTAATTAAGTCATGTCTAAACTTGCTTCGGTACTTCGATGGTTTTACTCCTGAAATAGCTTGTACTAATACTAGGAATTTAATGATCTAAAAAGCTTCTTCTTTAAACAACGTCTGTATATATTTTTCGTGTGTATTGGACATGTCTGGGAGTGCTTCTAGTCAATGCTATTTCAAGCTATAATGTTCAGCTAATAACTAAATATAAATTTTGTCTATAGTCTGATTTCAACATAAATCGTGAAAAGCAAATATCGTTGATCTGTGAATAGTTCGGGAGTCCCGGAATACATAAATGATTGGAAAAGATCGAATAATATGATCAGAAAATTGCCTTACAACATTTCCTGAACTTCGGCTCAGAGCGGCGAGCGGAGTCGAGCGGAAACAGTCTCGTACCCAGACTCTAACGGGTATCTGCTAACACCTCACTGAGTGAGTGAGTGAGTGAGTGAGTGAGTGAGTGAGCGAGTGACACATTTGCATATCCAGAGTCCCCACAATAACTCCTTTCTATGCTTCGCATATCCACGAGTTAAAAACATTGAATGAATGAATGAATGAATGAATAATCTTTATTTCCACACGATAATAGTTAAAGCTAGTAGCTTGTGGGGTCGTGCAAAAGCGAAGTTCCTGCCGTAACCGTGCCGTGACCGTGCGGTGCCGTTTTCACAGTCATACGAAATCTACTCTAGATGACGTCATTGTATCTTACGCGCGCTCTGACTGGTTGAAACGTTTCATGTCTGTCACAGGAAAGTTACACAGGATACCCACGAAGCCTGCGCACGGTGAAACATCACAGGAAGCCCAATGCAAAAAGAATATCCCATATATGCGCGCGCGCAAAAGACTAAAACATTTATGAATGATTAGGGGGCCCTGTGGCACGAGCAACAAACATTCTATTTTTCCGAGAGTCTGTACTCTCATAGATGCACTGAAGATGAGTCAAAATGTGGCGAGAACAATAGTCACGTCACTCGACTTTGTACTTATTTTTTCTGCACATTTTGACGTCATCAATTAGAGTACAGAAATGGAATCTATTTGTTAAATCCTTGTCAGACTTTTTGGATTCCAGAACACTTTTCAGTAGCAATATATATTCTTGAAACGTAAACCAAAAATATTAACTACGTAATTTTGTTTTTTGTTGCAGAAGAACATATTTCACGAAGGTCATTCACATGAGTTTATGCGGTTTCCATGTGGCTGGCTTGAGCATGGAATGCCAAAAAATTAACATTGTTTTTTACATATTTTATACGAGTTCCCGATTTGCCATTTTGCGTCAAGGCGTTCCGACTTTGTTTGCATACAGAAAATACTCACAAAATTTCCACCGATGTGGAACGTTCTAGCCGACAAAAAAGATATACCGTTTGCAAGTTCGTTCCAATTTGCAAAGCGTGGGCTGCCTGCTTTAATCAATTTTTTATTGGCAATTTTGTGGTTTATATTAGCAAGTACGGAAATGATATTTATATAATAAAAAAAATTGCAGTGCATAAAAATTGATAATGGGAAATTCGTTTGAATTATTAAAAAGTTCTTTCTCTTGGGCGGATATAATCAAGCTAAAATCTGGATTTTCTGGCTGGTCGAAGAAGTGTTCAATGTTTTACGTGTTGAAAACTGTTAGGTGGTCATGATTATATGCATATTGATGTCACCCATCATACCTGCAATTCTCTATGGCACCTGTAATGCTGACAAATCAAGCCAAATATGATGTCAAAACAGATACCAGATACAAACAAACACCATTAAAAAACTGTCTTTGAAGGATACTTCGTTTTTGGAGTAAAATATTTCTATTCAGAAGACAGTGGGGCATTTTGGCTCCATCTACTCCCGTGGGGGGAGATGTTCGTCATGCTGGTCGAGATGCTTCTAACGGCAGTGTCCAATGGTTTCCATATTTATTTCGTCCTTTTGCTGACATTTCTGGCGACAGTTATTTATATGTCATATCGTCTTCTTCGTTTTTCGAAACCTGGACCATATGTAGTTAAAAGTTTTATTCGTAAGAACGCAGAGACTAGAAATTCGCCAATTATTATCGCTCATCGAGGAGGTGGCATCGAGGCACCTGAAAATACCTTGGCAGCGTTTAGGAAAGCCAAGGAAAATGGAGCCAGTGGAGTGGAATTTGACTTAGATTTCTCTAAAGATGGAGTTCCAGTAATAATTCATGATGCAACTGTCGATAGAACGACAGACGGTTGTGGAAATGTTTGTGATTTGCGTTACGAAGAGATGAGAAATTTGAATGCAGCGGCCAGGCATCGATTGAGGTAAACCACAGGAGAATGAAATCTTTGAAAATATTGGTGTTAATATGAAGTCATTCTGTATTTCTAAATGTTAAATATATAATATAATAATGTTTGTTTTTGTCATAAATATTTATTATAATGGTTTCGTAAATATTGTCTATGGGCAAGATGAAGACCGGCCGTCCTCTTTGAGAACTTGCATATGCACATTGCCGGATTTCATATCGTGGGAGACTGGGTACGAGTCCCTGAATTGCACAACACTCGCATGGCCAGAAAGTTTGCCTGGTTATGTCAAGCATACACACCTGACCAGGCCTGGGAAGTTTAAAAAATTTAAGAAATTTAGGTTAACAAATAGAACAGCTTTTTCCGTGCTCAGTTCAGTAATACAGCACGCAGGAAGTGACGAAAGCACGAAAGAAGTGTAAGGAGAGCACGAGCCGTAGGCGAGTGCTCTCCACACTTCTTGAGTGCTTTCGGCACATCCTAAGTGCTGTATTACTGAACAGAGCACGGAAAAAGATGTTCTATTTGTTTTATTATATATTTTGAAGTAAATATTCAAGGGAAAAAGTTCGATTTTCTTCGTACAAAAATTCAAAACGTGCGCACGCGGCTGAGCTCGCGTTGCTGACATTAGAGCTGTGCTCCATTCTCTGATAAAGCACAGCTTTTAGCCAATCAGAGCGCGCGTATCGACAAGGGTATATAATAAACAATCATAGATGACTTCATTGAATCATACAACCTGGCACCTTAACTTGACATTTTGGGTTGTCACTTAGAGTGGTTTTGGTATGATAGGAAACTTATCTACACAGAACCATGACTGTGTATTACTAAGTGCCGTAACTGTACCATGCCGTGACTGTGCTGTTTTCACAGTCATACAAAATCTGCACCATATGTAGGGTTTGACTGTATTTTGATGCTTTTATTCTTTCTTGTGACTGAATTAAGTGTTTTGATGTAACGTTAGGGATGAGTTTCCACATGAGTGCATTCCTACCCTAGAGGAAGGTGTCACAGCATGTTTAGAGCTTGGACTTCAAATGTACATTGATGTCAAGAAATATACAGGTGTTGACCAGGTAGGATATTGGATATTGTTATTAATACCCTTGTCCTCCATCTATGGTATTTTGAAAGCATTATTCCAGAAAGATCTGTTTGCATATCATTCACTACAAAAAAAAACATGAATAAATTCAACCTAACTTGTGCAATGTATTGATCTCTAGACAGTAAGTGTATTAAAGGACATCTTCCATAGATATCAATTACATGATAAAGCCATTGTCTGCTCATTTTACCCAAATGTGATATTCAAGGTAATTATCATATTTAGTGTGCAGTGCCAGGAAATTTAGAGGGAATTGGAAATTTCTAGACAGTTGAGGGGAAACCAGGGGAGTAGAAAATGACAAAGTTTCAGGAAAATTATATGCATTTCCTATCCTGGCTTACATTTGTAACAACTATACTCTATGCACAGTCTCTGATGAGATTTTATGGAAGAAATCTGGAAGTTGCAGGGGATGGGGGGCTTCTTCAAATTCCCTCTTCCAAAGTGGGAATTAATGACAAAAGAACTAAAGAATGACACTGAAAATGATACAGGGCTGTCAACTCTCCTGGATAAGCCGGGAGTCTCAAGATTTCAGACCGTATCTCCCGGTCTCAAGATTACAGGCTCAAATCTCCAGGATAATTGCTTGAATCCAAAAATTGCGGCCATTTTAACTGAAATATCGTCTTCTTTCTTGAAATATCGTCTCCTCCCCCTCCCTCCTCCACTGAGGTATGAAAATCGACCTCGAAGATAGCACAGTGTAGCCTCGAGTACGTTTTGTCTCACTTTGAGTCTCCTCTCTTCCCTCTCCTCCCCCCCCCCACTGAGCGTGAAAATCGAAAAAATGTTGATCTCCAGGTATGAAAGCCTTGTTGTTCATTGACATTGCCAATATACTATCAAATTTATGTTATCAACATCTTTGCATGCAATCCCGCTCACTCAAGACCCTAAAATGGTCATTTATAAAATAATCATTTCTAAAATTTGTTAGTAGATTTATACAACAGGACACGAGAATGAGATGTGAGATGATGAATCACATTTTTTTTTGTTCATTGTGGGACTACAGGGCATATACCACATCATTTTACAGAAGCAACATCATCCTCGGCATTCTTTTTCACATCATGCCACATTTGCTAAATCTATCTAGTAACAAAGCGGTGCTAATCTATTTACATTTTAACTGAGAGTTTTTCTAAATCATAGGTTCGAAGAGCAGATCCCAATATTTTAACAGCATTAACATGGCGCAAATTAGTAATTTCCAATCAAATGTCAGGTGTTTCACGGTACAAAGAACTATGGAAGCAATTGTTAGCCCCTGTGTTGGATAGGATATGGGAATTACATCTTCATGCTTGGGTTTATGACTTTTTAGGAGTATCTGTTTTTCTTATTAATAAGGATGCTGTATCTAAGTAAGTAAAAACTCATGACAAATGGTTTATTATTACAGCTTGATGTAACAAAACTTTGCTCCCTGGAATTCCAAAGTTCGTTTGCAAATTCCCAACTTTGTTTGAAACTTCCGAACTTTGTTTACATTCAGATTTCAAATATTTCTCAAAATTTCATCTAAAAACAACTACAAACTGCTTTACTGGAATGATAATGATAAATGCATCCAGGAAAATTATTTTTTTCACAGTTTTTGGATGAAATTTAGGAGATATTTCAATTCTGAATGTAATCACATCACAGTTCATTGAACAAAATTCAGAAGTTTCAAATGAACATGAGAATTAACTTCATCAATGAACTTCGGAATCTTAGGGGGCAAAGTTTTGTGAAATCAACTGTAACTGTTGCAGAGTTAATACAATATCATTGTTAGAAATCAGAAGAGAATAACCAGCAGTAGGAGATCCAGGATTTTTCAAAGGGGGGGTTCCATTTCTTAAAACCAGCTGTGTTTAATACTCTTATGTTTGACAAAAAATGGCTTTAGGGGGGTTCCATGGACCCCTCTCAACCCCCCTGGATCTGCCACTGACCAGGAGACTAGGACCTTGGGCACACCCTTTAGCACTGTATTTGACATGTTGTCCTGCATTAGACCAGAGCTAATTTTAAGGCTGGTACACGTGAGGGAGCTTGCCCCCGCAACATGCTCCCACAACGCGCTCCTGGGTCATTTTGCACAACCAGTACACACGATGAGACATGTGCAGAGCTTGCTGCATGGTGTGGTCTGCTCCACTGAGATATTTTAACCAGTTTTTTAATATCGGAGTGAGCCGGGGTATAAATTCTGCTTCCCCGACCACAATATTTTTTTTTCCATGAAATCGTTGGAACACATGAGGGAGCGTGTTGAGGGAGCGTGTCAGTGGGAGCGTGTTGTGGGAGAATGTTCCCGCAAGTGTACTGGCCTTTAGAATTCCATTCAAATGTCAATGCATGCTGAAAGTGAATGCATGGAAAACTAATAATAAATAAGTGTATGTTTCATTAAGTGTCAAATTTGCTTGTAAAAAGAATCTGAACTCAGATGGGGTTTGAAACTGTGACCTCCCTGAGTACAGGTGGGATGCTCTAACCACTGAGACACTGGAGCTTCTTTGGTGAGCAGGTTGTTCATATTTGGTAATAGTGAACAATCTGCACCATACTGTAAATGGTCGGTAAGGTAACAGTAACAGAACAGTAAGTGGTCAGTAAGGGTAATAGGTAAGGGTTGATAAGTGGTTGGTAAGTGGTCGATAAGTGGTCAATAAGTGGTTGGTAAGGTAACGGTAAGGTAACAGTAATGCAAATTTCACTTGATGGCACATACACATTCTAACATCTTTCACAGTGACAACTCCAATCATAACATATGTGAATATTTTATGGTTTAATGTTATCCTTGATTAAACTTTCATTTTCCTTTGTTTTTTGTTTTTGTTTTTGTTTGTTTGTTTGTTTGTTTTGTTTTGTTGTTGTTGTTGTTGTTGTTGTTTTGTATGGTAATGTATGATAGCAGGTTTTAAAAAACCAAAGGAAAATAAAATTTGAACCAAGGGTAAAATTAGGACCACAAATATTATTTTATTTGTAGGTGGTATGCAGAGGAATTGAAACAAAAAGGTATTTCTCTAATACTATGGACAGTCAATCATCCAGCAGAGAAAGAATATTTTACACAATATCTTAAAGTTCCTATAATGACAGACTGCTTGCACAGTGATTCTCAATTTGAAGAACAAACAGTTTGACAGTAATGGAGCCTGGTTTCCATATGATGTAAGTCACTGGTGACAGTCTGTAGTTGAGGGAGGGACTCCCTTACAAAAGTGGTAGGGGTGCTCAAAGGACCTTTTAGGGTCAAAAATATGACCAGCCTGTACCTTTTAGGGTTTCCAGTTCATAGCGTACCTTTTAGGGTCAGGATATGAAAATCACATAAGGATTGAAACAATCTCACATACGAATATTCTTTATAAAAAAATATTAGTTGAATGTGGGCATACCTTTTAGGGTATAAAATCGGCATCTCCGATAATTTATGCATACCTTTTAGGGTCATTTTCAAAACCCTCCGTTGAGCACCCCTACCACTTTTCAACAACAACAACAACAACAACAACTTTATTTTACACAAATAGAATATTATGTTTACAACAAATATAATATAATATATTAATTACATGCAAATAATTGAATAAATATAGTAGAAAAAAAGAGAAATATAATATAATGTTAAATTGAGGTTTTGTGCCTAGGGGCTAAGTTAACATAAAAGTTTTCTAGTTAGCCCCTAGTTGTACTTAATATAATACCAGGTAAAATCTGTTGAAGTGACAATGGATTGGAGCCTGACGTTGATATTTATAGACTGAATTGTATTTTTTACAATTGATTAAGTAAAAGAAACTTTTGTAAGGGAGTCCCCCCGGGTCTGTAGTATGATAAGACATATTCCATTACAACACTGAGGAGGCCCAACAACTTTACAGACCCATTAACTTTTCCAAAAAGTTTATGGTGTTTCTCAAAGTGCACATTATTTTCAATTTCTGTGACTTACGGGAACCCACACACTCCCATAATTTAAATTAATGGACTTGTTAAGTTATTGGATCTTTCAAGAAAATCCCCTGGTTTCTTTAACCTAGTTTTCACTAGTCTAATGTTCAAGAATAAGCACAAGCAGCATACACAGACTCAGTATTGCACTGCAGTGCTTTCCTTTTTTCAAACCTTTGTGACGAATGCAATATTAAGTCTGCATATTTTGCTTGTGCTCGTGCAATTTTGGTGGGAACCGGACTATAAAGTTTAACCTTTCCATTAATTGCAACCCCCCCCTCCCCTTTGCTCAGGCCTCACCATGCCCCTGCTCCCATATGGGGGATTTAATATCAAGCGATCAATAGATGCAAATGTCCTATTTGCCTGGTGCTTGGCCCAGAGTGAACCCACTTTTTTAGTGTGAGAAGGTGATGAAAGAACAAAATTCCATAATTAAACTTTTGTATACTTTTGGACAGCTGCTGATTATTTTACAGACTTTGTCTAACTGTAGACATATTATGCCTCTTAAAACTCTTTTAAACATGATAAAGTTTAACGTGATTAATATTGATTATTTAATTAACTTATTTGAAGGTGTGGGGTATGAATGATCATTAAATTTTTACAAAAATCATTGTGTGAATGTTGATCATTGTTAAAAAATAAGGAAATTAAAATTTAAAATGCTTGAATAAACAGAGCACCTTGAAAAGTGGAAAAAGTTTTCAGACAGAACATTTGACTAAGTAGCAAAAAAGTGGTGGTGGTGGGGGAGGGGGGTGGTTATAGCCCCTCAGGCCCCCTTATCTCTGTAGGCCATGATAAAAGCGATAACTTCTACTACAACTGATTTTACTCATACAATTTGCAGTCCTACAAATCTCTTAACTATTAAACCTATTTGGCGTATTTCATGGTTGATATTGGCTTGCCAGCTTCAATAAATCCCTCATATTTATGCCATATTCTCAAAAATAACATTCTGAAAAATATCAAAATCATCCACTCCTCCCCTAAAAAGTAAAATGGCCAGTCTCTGCACTTTGGACACCGGGGACCCGGGAGTTGCTTGGGAATCTTTTATCAAGAATAAAATGGATAAGTAATCATGGCTGAATGCCATATAATCGACATTGCATAGTCATCTTCCTAATATTTATTATAAAGGGCCGGGGTTTTTTCTGTTCTTAACGATAAGGATTCTATTTCTCTTCTCTAAAATCTGATCTTCAGTGACAAAACTACATAAACTCTTTACATTAGCTTGATGCTTTCAAATTTTGCGTAATTTTGAAAAACAAATTCCTGAAATAATAGTTATCTAAAAAGAATTTTCATTCCACTTTCCACATCACCAAAACCCAGCTGGACCTCTGATATCAATCAATCAATTAACTTTATTTATCCACGGTAAACGCCTCAGTTGCTGACTGTTTTTCAGACGTGCCGTGCTAAAAAATATTTATGTAAAGAATTGAAGCGCAAAATTAATAATTTTGATCAACTAATAATTTTGATTTTAGCTGTAAAAATATGTTTATCCTAATGATTGACAGGTGTTTTAAAATTGTCATAGTAAAAGATAGTGTAGAACTATCCGGCGCCATTTTTGACTTTTAAATGGATAAAATTTCTTTAGAATGTTGAAGTATGAATTTCAATTAAAACTTGCACAGGGGGCTAGTTTTTGGCACTTTTAGCCATTATTACTCGATATTGAAAAAAATATCCTCTTTACTGAATAATTACTAACTTTGTGCAATCAATTAGCAGTTTTTTGAACGTATAGAAGGGAGATCAGAAAGGCAATGCCTATAATTGATGAGCACAAGAGATGACTAATAAAGAGATCGACAAAGAAAGAGAGAACATCCCGTCTTTCTCAAGGCTACTTGTAATACTGAAGAACATGACAATCATTGTCATCAACAAATGTCACTGCCCAGAAGACGGCTCCAAAATGGCCTTTGGCAGGTCTTGCGCGATATTTTAAATTTCAATCCAACAAAAACAAAAATATAATATTTGAAAAGAATACACCAAATTAAAATTAGTAAAAGTTGAGATTTTGAAGTAGTTTCGATGAATAGCGCCAAAGTTATGGACGACCGAAGTTTGCTTTCTTTGTCTCGAAACGTTCGTTGGTGGGCAAGTTGTTGCCCACCACCGAACGTTTCTATAGAAAAAGAACTAACTTCGGCCACCGAAAACTCAATGCAAATTAGTCAAATCTTTTGTTTTTTCTCATTATCATCTCATTTGCATTGAATTCAGCACATGTGAGATGCGGCGGGACGTTTGAACCAGGGGCGTATCCAGAATATTTCAAAGCGGGGGTCACACTTTCCATTTTCCACCAAAGGGGGGTCACACTTCCAATTTCTCAATCTTTCTCCAGTCAGATTCTTTTATTTCTATCGTCTTTTTGTTTTCAAAGGGGGGTCACGGGCACCCTGGGACCCCCCTGGATACGCCCCTGTGAACTAGGCCTAAAAAATGTGGAAAAATTGAGATGAAGTAGCACATGGATGAGCGTGAATACATGGTACAATAAATATTGTTAACATATAGATGCTAAACTCGATATTAATTAAATACAGACAAGAAAATAGTTATGATAATACAGGCGAGATCGACTTATTTAAAAAGCTTGGATTAAAAAGCTATTTACAGCTATTTAAAAAGCTATTTAAAAAGCTTGGATATTTTCCAGAGCATATTTTAATTAAAACTTAGGATAAGTTCTATCCATTCTTTTTCCCGTGAATTCTTTTATTTGTACGTGAAACATGATCGTCTCGATTTTTACGTGACTGTGAAAAGATTTTCGACATAACTTACAAGCCTAAAATTTTTAATTTATTAAATAATAAATTTCCAAAGCGGTATAGAAGGCCCTTTTCTAGTGATTTGTTGATGGAATTCTATTCAACAAGGTCTAAAATCCGGCATAATTATACTGATACATCACTTCTACGTGCCAATTGCTATCATTGTAGTGCACTTGAAAATATTTACGTTGTTAAGCAACCAACTTCTTACACCAACTCTAAGCAACCAACTTCTTAGACCAAGTGCAGGTAAAAATCGAGATGATCACGTTTCACGTATAAATAAAAGAATTCACGGGAAAAAGAATGGATCGAATTTATCCTAAGTTTTGATTAAAATATGCTCCTAAAAATCGCTGAATGAATGAATAGTAAACGCATTCACGGATACTGTTTTTCGTGTCTCTATGAAACAAAAGCATCAGTAAAACTGATTTTGATTCATATTAAACTGCCATGGAGCAAGGATGGCACAGTTGGTTAGTGCGCGCCCTTCCCGAGTTCGATCCCCAGCCTGACCTCACATCCTTGTTTCGACTTCTTTCCAATCTGTGTAGTTTTAATTAGCTTTAAATACCCTTAAAACGGAGCACTGATGGAGAGAGGGGAGTAAAATGAGCGCACCGTCGACCTCGGGTTTGTCATGCAGTTGAATTACTGTTACGAGTTATCGACGTTAAATATGGTCGCTTTACCTTACTTTACTTTATTTTACATCACTTTGCCCGTTATCCTACAATTGTGAGCCCGCAAGACGAACATTCAGCGTGCGAATGATAGTCCAATCACGTTTCACGTAAAAAGTACAGGGGACCCTGAAATAAACGATGTGAAGACCGATGAACCAATCACGTCATGCATCTGATGACACTGCTACATGTTTTGTGGATTTTTAGTCTTCAGTCTTGTTAGACACTCATTCAAGAAAGGACTTCAAGAAACGTACCAATTGTTTGACATTGAGGCAGGTTTGTACGGACTCCAATCTTCGGCGGAGCCTTCTGTTGCCCCTTAATTAATTTTATCTTGTTCTTCTGTTTGTTTTCAGTTTATTTTTTTGTTGTAGTTAATGTGCATTTATTGTTTTGTGTCCTGTGGGCTAAAACATGCCTATGTAGAAAGTCTACATCCCCGAATATGGTTTGGAAGAAAATACGTCTTCTCCTTCTCCTTCCTCTTTTCGGCCGCCTTCTTCTTTCGCCCTCCCCCTTCTGCTTGATCTCTTTCCCTAGAACCGGGTCCTCATCAACTATGTCAACAATAAGCACAACTGAATAACATAGACAGGCCCGCAGCAAAACTTTATCCACAAGTTTTATTAATGAATTTAATTCCTTCTTAAAATCGTAGATCAGAACCATGAATTCGAATCTCCTACTGACTATGTTTATTGGTATAGCTGTGGTGGCTTTTGCTACTGGGAAAGATATTCAATTTGCTAGCGCTGACGAAGGTAATGGTTCTTATCCAAAATTAAGTAATTAATCTTCAAAATTAATAGAATTTTGTTTTGCCCTTTGAAGTCTTAATTTTTAAACATTTTTTCTTGAAATAAAAATAAAGAAATAAAGGATTGGTACACATGACATTTAGCGTGCAGCTATCGAGCGTGCACCCATGGCGGAGATTTTTAATTGTGCACACTGTCGAGCCACATCAGCAGAGCGCGCGTTATATTGTGGTTATAATATCAATAAAGAATAAAGAACAGAACAGAGCAGAGCACTGAACAGAGCACTAAGAGTAGAACAGACCAAAATAGAGCAGACCAAAAACAAAAATAGAACTCTAGAACAGAAAGCTGTCACGAGGTGAATAATCGAAACATAATTTGAATTCAGTACTGACTGACATGTCACGAGGTGTCATATACCTCTAAAACATTTCTGGGTACGCCACTGAAAAACAACTTGATGAAATCCAGGTGGCTTCATTCTCAAATAAATTCGAATTTTGAAAATTCGTACCTTTTATCAACATTTTTTGTCCCGTTTTAGCGATACGATGTTTAGAATTATGCGATTATAATGCGTGTACCTTATGGCCATTCTATTTCACTTTTTGTTACATATAAGTATATAGAATAATCGAAACAGAATTTGAATTCAGTCTTCAATTTTTACAATTTGAACCAGTCAAATTGAGCTCACTTTTTTTTACCTTTGAATATATGCATTTATTGATTGGATATATTCCTTAGAAAGCGATCGATGAAAATTCATTTATACTTCCTTTGCGCGAAACCGCCAGCTACGCAGGCTAGAAATGAAGTGAAATGAAATTACGTGCGCACGCGCACTCTTATTTGCCAAGAACCATGTGTGATTTGTAGACTAGGCGCTTTTTCGAAAAATCAGATACCTTGAGGCATTTTGGGGTAGAAGCTGGTAACATAACTATTCTAAACTGATTTTTCATGCTGAATGCGAATATGGCAGTTACCAAGACGTATTCTGTAATCTTATACGTGTAAATGACGTATTTTGTGAATTCTTACAGTCATTTCATACTAACGGCTTTTTCGCGTAGTTCCAAAAGTCCCCCAAAAACAATGACCATATATAGCTGGAAAGAGCATATCAAAATCAGTAAAACTGTGAAGTTTGAAGGATATAAGTTGAAAATTTTGAAATTTGAAAATTCGTATCTCCTTGATTTTTCACCTTCGAACTTCACAGTTCTCGACCTTGAAATTTAACCTTTCCATATTTGGTTGCAATTGAAGTTCTTGAAATGGTCTCAAGAAAATTGCCCCCTCCCCCTTTTGCTCAGGCCTCGCTACGCCCCTGTATTACATAAAACAAATAGATTCCATTTTCCGTGGGTCTGTACCCTGATAGATGCAAAGAATCGTGGAGAGAACAGCAGTCACGCCACTTGGCTTCGTCTCGCAGCCTATACGTTTTGCACTCACCACATTTTAACGTCATCTGTGCATCTATAAGAACACAGACGCACGGAAAAATGAATCTACTTGTTGAATCAGCGTCAGGTCTTAAACTGAAAAGAGAAGCCGTCAAAGTGTGCCAAAATTCTTATTTCTTTTTAACTATTTCTTCTTCAGGGCAAGTGATTTTTGAAAAGCGTGACAAACCTTCTTCAAAGCAAGTGATTTTTGAAAAGCGTGACAAACCTTCAGAGCAAGTGATTTTTGAAAAGCGTGACAAACCTTCATCAGGGCAAGTGATTTTTGAAAAGCGTGACAAACCTTCAGAGCAAGTGATTTTTGAAAAGCGTGACAAACCTTCATCAGGGCAAGTGATTTTTGAAAAGCGTGACAAACCTTTACCAGGGCAAGTGATTTTCGAAAAGCGTGACAAGCCTTCACCAGGGCAAGTGATTTTTGAAAAGCGTGACAAACCTTCAGAGCAAGTGATTTTTGAAAAGCGTGACAAACCTTCATCAGGGCAAGTGATTTTTGAAAAGCGTGACAAACCTTCAGAGCAAGTGATTTTTGAAAAGCGTGACAAACCTTCATCAGGGCAAGTGATTTTTGAAAAGCGTGACAAACCTTCACCAGAGCAAGTGATTTTTGAAAAGCGTGACAAACCTTCACCAGAGCAAGTGATTTTTGAAAAGCGTGACAAACCTTCACCAGAGCAAGTGATTTTTGAAAAGCGTGACAAACCTTCACCAGGGCAAGTGATTTTTGAAAAGCGTGACAAACCTTCACCAGAGAAAGTGATTTTTGAAAAGCGTGACAAACCTTCACCAGGGCAAGTGGGGTTGACCTTAGAAAAGTGTAGCAAAAACCTCCTCCAGAGCAAGTGCGTGGTAGATATCGATCCTAAGTTAAAGTCTAAAAGAGGGGGGAAACAACCTATTATAAATCCAATGGCAATTGACTAAAACGTTAAAAGTCTGAAAAAGTGTGAAGTATAAATCCATATGCAACAATTAAAGCCAATTGATCAAAACGAACTACTAGTAATATCTAAGCTTATTCACTCCTGACTTAGTACTCAACCCTTTCTACACAAATGAAAAACATTTTCTTGCAATCCAAATTTCATTCTTAGAATGTTTAGTTTTCGTCCCAAATTATCAAAGTGTTAAAGAGTTCGCTAGTATTGACTAGTAAAAAGTCACATTTGGTCAGATCAGAGCGGAGACCGGAAATACCCAACAAATATCCAGCCCCAAATTTAGAAAAAAATCCTTTGACGTCATTGTTCCCCCCCCCCCCCCCCCCAGGAAGGATAGAGGGGTGAATTAGCAGTTAACTGACAGTTGGGTACCCTGAATAGCCCAGTTCCGAGACACGCTTCACAACGAGGCTATACGTGCTAAAACTTTTGTCTTGTTACGAATGACTTAGCTTTATGCACGTAGCCTCGTCTTGATACTTTTGTATGTGGCAAGTGAAGTGTATCTCGGAAGTCGGCTATTGACAGGCTCTGATCGCAAAGACTCCCAGATGTCACGAAATATCTTTTAAAGATTCCTGTGTAATAGATTCTCTCGATAAAAATGGCTGAAAAGATGAATCAAACCGCCAATGGCGTATATAACTCGTGGATTGGATTAACATCGAGTTCCAGTGATTTGTGGCAGCTTCTCAGTTGGGCTTCCTGTGGTGGTCGCGATCTACCCATTCACTAACACCATGCGATATTTGAAAAATCCTGGATCCGCCACTGATACAAGGGCGCTTTCATTACGAGACAGTTGCACATTTACATACAAATTTACATACACCACACACGTAGCAGCCACCATACGACCCATGTCTGATCGCGTAGCACAGCTTAGATCGAAACTGGTCGGCGTTTTTACTGCGGAGGGAGGAAAAACCAGAGTACCCGGAGAAAAACCCTCGAAGCAAGGGAGAGAACGAACAAGAAACTCAAGCCACGGGTGATGCAACAGGCAAGCAATAAGTTCAATTTAGAGTTTACCACTAATTATTATGCGTACAGTTCTGCCTGCCAATCGCTATCATTGAAGTGCACTTGAAGATATTTACTTTGTTAACGTGCTCACAAACTTAAAGCAACCAACTTCTTAGACCAACTCTAAGCCAACTCTAAGCAACCAACTTCTTAGACCAAGTGCAGGTATTTTATTAGTTTTCTGTATCGAATTCTATGATTTCTGGTGAAAACACCATCTCAATCAGATAAAATGGCGTGAAGTTACAGCTAAAGAAAGAAATTCAAATTTCCCGCTAAATGACCATATATGGTCAAAATTAAGGGCATTTTATTGACGTCATAATGACGTTTTCGTGACGAAAAATGCGTCATAACACCACATACCCCAAATAAAAAAAAACTACAATTTTGATTTTATACAACCTAGTCCTTGCCGCTGTAACTTAATTTTGACCTTATATGGTCATTTAGCGGGAAATTTGAATTTCATTCTTATCCTAAGTTTTGATTAAAATGTGCTCCTAAAAATCGCTGAATGAATGAATAGTAAACGCATTCACGGATACTGTTTTCCGTGTCTCTATGAAACAAAAAAATCAGTGAAACTGATTTGGATGCAAACTGACATCGCCTTGCCCGTTATCCTACAATTGTGAGCCCGCAAGACGAACATTCAGCGTGCGAACGAGAAATTTAATAGTCCAATCACGTTTCACGCAAAAAGTACAGGGGACCCTGAAATAAACGATGTGAAGACCGATGAACCAATCACATCATGACAAATGATACATGTAATGAAACTTATGCAAGTTTTGTGGATTTTTAGTCTTCGATCAGTCTTGTTAGACACTCATTCAAGAAAGGACTTCAAGATACATACCAATCGTTGGGCAGGTTTGTACAGACTTCAATCTTCGGCGGAGCCTTCTGTTGCCCCTTAATTTTATCTTGTCCTTCTGTTCGTTTTTAGTTTATTGTTTGTTGCAGTTAATGTGCATTTATTGTTTTATGTCCTGTGGGCTAAAACTACATGCCTATGTAGAAAGTCTACATCCCCGAATATGGTTTGGAAGAAAATACTTCTTCTCCTTCGGTCACTCCTTCATCTTTTCGGCCTTCTTCTTTCCCCCTCCTCTTTCTGCTTCTACTTCTCTTTCTTCTCTTTCCCTAGCTCTGGATCGTCCTCATCAACCATGTCAACAATAAGCACAACTGAATAACATGGATATGGCCGCAGCAAAACTTTATCGACAAGTTTTATTAATAAAATTTCTTTTTAAAATCGTAGATCAGAACCATGAATTCGAATCTCCTATTGACTATGTTTATTGGTATAGCTGTGGTGGCTTTTGCTGCTGGGAGAGCTATTCATCTTGCTGACGAAGGTAATGGTTCTTATCCAAAACTAAGTAATTGATCTTCAAAATTAATAGAATTTTGTTTTACCTTTGAAGTCTTAATTTTTAAACATTTTTTCTTGAAATAAAAATAAAGAAATAAAGGATTGGTGCACATTTAGCGTGCAGCTATCGAGCGTGCACGCATGGATTTTTTGTGCACACTGTCGAGCCAATCAGCAGAGCGCGCGTTATATTGTAGTTATAACATAAAATAAAGAATAAAGAACAAAACAGAACTGAACTGAACAGAACAGAACAGAACAGAACAGAACAGAGCACTAAGAGTAGAACAGATCAAAACAAAGCAGACCAAACAAAAAACAAAACAAAAACAAAACAAACAAAAAAAACAGAACTCTAGAACACAGAACAGAGCAGAAAGTTTTCAAAAAGTTTCAGTAGTGACTGACATGTCACGAGGCCAGGGAGCACTAAGCTAGAGTAGAACAGATCAAAACAAAGCAGACCAAAAAAAAAAACAGAACTCTAGAACAGAAAGTTGTCAAAAGACTGACATGTCACGAGGTGACATATACCTCTAAAACATTTCTGGGTACGCCACTGAAAGACAACTTGATGAAATCCAGGTAGTTATATTCTCATATTTTAGAAATAAATTCGAATTTTGAAAATTCTTACCTTTTATCAACATTTTTTGTCCTGTTTTAGCGATACGATGTTTAGAATTATGCTATTATAATGCGTGTACCTTATGGCCACTCTATTTCACTTTTTGTTACATATAAGTATAGAATAATCGAAACAGAATTTGAATTCAGCCTTCAATTTTTACAATTTGAACCAGCTCACTTTTTTCACCTTTGAATATATGCATTTATTGATTGGATATATTCCTTAGAAAGCGATCGATGAAAATTCATTTATACTTGCTTTACGCGTTCTGAAATTTAATATCAAATTAAATTAAATTAATTTAATTTAATACACATACATAAATGACGTCATAAAATCTTGCGCGCGTTCAGATTACTTGAAATTTTTCGATGAATATTATCATTCGAAAAATCAGACACCTTTCTACACTTTTTGCGATCGACTTTTTCAGTTTATTTGCGCCTAGTCTATTACATCAGTGGCGTGGCGAGGGGGGCAAGGGGGCGGTTGCTCCCCCTAAAATTTTGGGCTTGAGCCTTCATCTGAAGGGCGATGCAATAATGATGTTGCTTTAAAGTTTTACTTTTAATTTAATTCACAATATTTAAATGAATGGTATCTCAAGTATAATCCCCACTTGGGCGAAGCAGGGCCGTAGCTACCATGAGGCATGCAAGGGAGGCCTAGATAGACTAGGCGCATTTTCGAAAACTCAGACACCTGGAGGCATTTTGGGGTAGAAGCTGGTAACATAACTATGCTAAACTGATTTTTCATGCTGAATGCGAATATGACAGTTACCAAGACGTATTCTGCAATCTTATACGTGTTAATGACGTATATATTTTGTGAATTGCTACAGTCATTTCATACTAACGGCTTTTTCATGCCTAGTTTCAAAAGTTCCCAAACTTAAAAACAATGACCATAGCTGGAAAGAGCATATCAAAATCAGTAAAACTGTGAAGTTTGAAGGATATAAGTTGAAAAATCAATGAGATACGAATTTTCAAAAAACGAAATTTTGTATGAAAACACTTGTTGTTATGCAAGAGATACCAACAAATTTCGATTTTTGAAAATTCGCATCTCCTTGATTTTCCAACTTTTGACTGCAATTGAGGTTCTTGAAATGGTCTCAAGAAAATTGCCCCCCCTCCTTTTGCTCAGGCCTCGCTACGCCCCCGTGTATTACATAAAACAAATAGATTCCATTTTTCCGTGGGTCTGTACCCAAATAGATGCAAAGAATCGTGGAGAGAACAGCAGTCACGCCACTTGCCTTTGTCTCGCAGCCTATACGGTTTTGCACTCACCACATTTTAACGTCATCTGTGCATCTATAAGAACACAGACGCACGGAAAAATGAATCTACTTGTTGAATCAGCGTCAGGTCTTAAACTGAAAAGAGAAGCCGTCAAAGTGTGCCAAAATTCTTATTTCTTTTTAACTATTTCTTCTTCAGAGCAAGTGGTTTATGAAAAGCGTGACAAAGCCTCTCCAGAGCAAGTGGTTTATGAAAAGCGTGACAAAGCCTCTCCAGAGCAAGTGGTTTATGAAAAGCGTGACAAAGCCTCTCCAGAGCAAGTGGTTTATGAAAAGCGTGACAAAGCCTCTCCAGAGCAAGTGGTTTATGAAAAGCGTGACAAAGCCTCTCCAGAGCAAGTGGTTTATGAAAAGCGTGACAAAGCCTCTCCAGAGCAAGTGGTTTATGAAAAGCGTGACAAAGCCTCTCCAGAGCAAGTGGTTTATGAAAAGCGTGACAAATCCTCTCCAGAGCAAGTGGTTTATGAAAAGCGTGACAAAGCCTCTCCAGAGCAAGTGGTTTATGAAAAGCGTGACAAAGCCTCTCCAGAGCAAGTGGTTTATGAAAAGCGTGACAAAGCCTCTCCAGAGCAAGTGGTTTATGAAAAGCGTGACAAAGCCTCTCCAGAGCAAGTGGTTTATGAAAAGCGTGACAAAGCCTCTCCAGAGCAAGTGGTTTATGAAAAGCGTGACAAAGCCTCTCCAGAGCAAGTGGTTTATGAAAAGCGTGACAAAGCCTCTCCAGAGCAAGTGGTTTATGAAAAGCGTGACAAAGCCTCTCCAGAGCAAGTGGTTTATGAAAAGCGTGACAAAGCCTCTCCAGAGCAAGTGGTTTATGAAAAGCGTGACAAAGCCTCTCCAGAGCAAGTGGTTTATGAAAAGCGTGACAAATCCTCTCCAGAGCAAGTGGTTTATGAAAAGCGTGACAAAGCCTCTCCAGAGCAAGTGGTTTATGAAAAGCGTGACAAAGCCTCTCCAGAGCAAGTGGTTTATGAAAAGCGTGACAAAGCCTCTCCAGAGCAAGTGGTTTATGAAAAGCGTGACAAAGCCTCTCCAGAGCAAGTGGTTTATGAAAAGCGTGACAAAGCCTCTCCAGAGCAAGTGGTTTATGAAAAGCGTGACAAAGCCTCTCCAGAGCAAGTGGTTTATGAAAAGCGTGACAAAGCCTCTCCAGAGCAAGTGGTTTATGAAAAGCGTGACAAAGCCTCTCCAGAGCAAGTGGTTTATGAAAAGCGTGACAAAGCCTCTCCAGAGCAAGTGGTTTATGAAAAGCGTGACAAAGCCTCTCCAGAGCAAGTGGTTTATGAAAAGCGTGACAAAGCCTCTCCAGAGCAAGTGGTTTATGAAAAGCGTGACAAAGCCTCTCCAGTGCAAGTGGTTTATGAATAGCGTGACAAACCTTCTCCAGACAAGTTGGTTTAGAACTGAGTGTAGCAAACCTTCTCCAGATATCGACCCTAAGTCCCGGGGGGGGGGGGGGGGGGACTCTATTGTAAAAGGATCGGGTATGCTCGTCGTATCTCTTAGGGGTAAAAATCATTGGTATCTTTTAGGGTGTTAAAATGGACGTTTAGAGTTTTAGCATTTCCTGGTCTCTCTGAGGATATCAAAAGAGCCCATTGCTTAATATTTTGTTCTCAAATGGAAGAAATTTACCCAACAAAAGCGTGTCGACCATCAAATTTTGTGTTCATAATAATAATGTTCATTAGCTTGTTATCGCTGGTATCTCTTAGGGGTTAAAAAACCGTCCGGCCACGCCCTTTTAAAAAGACTTCCGGTATCTTTTAGGGGTATTTTTGAAAATTTCCGACGAGCATACCCGATCCTTTTACAATGGAGTCCCCCCCCCCCGGGCCCTAAGTTAAAGTCTAAAAGAGGGTATAACTATTATAAATCCAAAGTTAAAGTCTAAAAGAGGGTAAACCTATTATAAATCCAATGGCAATTGACTAAAACGTTAAAAGTCTGAAAAAGTGTGAAGTATAAACTCGATATGCAACAATTAAAGCCAATTGATCAAAACGAACTAAGCGGAATATCTATAAGCTCTCCTTATTCACTCCTGACTTATTATCCTTACTGAAAAACATTTTCTTGTAATCCAAATTTCATTCTTAGAACGTTTAGTTTTCGTCCCAAATTATCAAAGTGTTAAAGAGTTCGCTTGTATTGACTAGTAAAAAGTCACATTTGGTCCGGATCAGAGCGGAGACCGGAAATACCCAACAAATATCCAGAAAACCCAAAACTGATGGGAAAACCTTTTAACAAATTTAGAAAAATTCCTTTGACTTCATTGTCCCACCTGCCCCCCCCCCCCCCCCCCCGTTTTATTTTTTTATTTTTTTTCAAAAACCGAAATTTTGTATGAAAACACTTACAGTTATGCAAGAGACTCATGCATGTTAAGGCCTGGGTCAGGCCTTTATTTAGCATAAAATGGTATTTTTTTACATTTCAAGAGAAATATTGAACATTTCGCTTTCTAACTTGGAGACGTGTTAGAATTGGTCGATTTTGAAAAATTCTCATTGACAAAATGGGGAACGCTTGGTCACGTGACCATCTACGTAATATAGAAAATGACAAAAATTCAATGGAAAATGGGCCGTATAGAGACGTAAAGTGAAATAATGAATGAGATGTCAATTTATGACTTTTGGGGTTGTCTTTCAAAATCTGCCTGGAATGGTGGTCCATCATTGATTGTTAAGGAAATATTTGGTAAAAGAGGTCACGTGACCAAACCAGGTATTTACAAATTTGCATCTTACTCCTCACCGTTTAAATGAAGTCATCCATTCCAGGCAGTTTCTAACTTATCTAGATGTCCTTAACAGTTACACATCAAAAACAGTCTTCATTAAATGCATTTTCACCGGCCCATTTTCAAATTAATATTTTTTCATCCTATAGGTCACGTGACCTCCGAATTCTGACCATACACAAATAAAAATGTTAAGGAACCTGATTATGACTATGGGCCAAAATTATATCTAAGTACAATTAATATTGGTAGAGATATTGCAATTTTAGGTTATTTAGTTCGGCCCAATGACCCAGGCCTTAACATGCTTGAGGATACCAACAAATTTCTATTTTTGAAAATTCGTATCTCCTTGATTTTTCAACTTATATCCTTCAAACCTCACAATTTTACTGATTGTGATATGCTCTTTCCAGCTATGGTCATTGTTTTTAAGTCTGGGAACTTTTGGAATTACATGAAAAAGCCGTTAGTATGAAATGACCGTGTAGCAATTCACAAAATACGTCATTTACACGTATAAGATTGCAGAATACGTCTTGGTAACTATCATATTCGGATTCAGCATGAAAAATCAGCTTCTACCCTAAAATGCCTTCTGCACTTTTTGCGATCGACTTTTTCAGTTTTGCGCCTAGTCTATGTGGACTTGTTGCGATGTTTTTTGGATTAGGTGTATATATGTTGTATTTTGGACCTTGGCTATCGTGAATTTTTTAACATTAGTTCTATATTGATGTGTTCGATAACCATTTGAATGTCAAGTGAGAGTGAATTCAAGAATTCTTTAGAAACAAATTTTGAAAAGTTATTTTAGTTTGTGAACAGAAAACATAAACAAACTATTTTGGAGGGGGTGTGAACATTCTTTACATTTAGTACACTATATTTATAAAATAAGCAATAATAGGCAGTCTCACTTTTGTCCACCACCTTCGGGTCATCTTCGTGAAGCCTTCGGGCAAAAAGTTTTGCACGTTTTTTTTTTTCTAGTTCTAATTCAGACGGGGAAGAGTATCAAAGAGCAGAAGTGTTACGCCTGTCACGGAAATTTTTATTTAAAAATTAGTTATTACAACTGATTTATCACAAATACATCACAAGTACATTTATTACAAATTATCACAAATTAAAGTGTCTTTACTTTTGTCTAACTACTACTATCAGGCTATTGTATTTCGCGCTTCAGTTAACTAAAATTTTTGAACTCTTAGCCACATAAGGGGGGCCCTAAATTTTTATTTTCGTGTTGTAATTTTGTAAATTGGTGCTAAAAAAAAACCTGGGGAGAGAATAATTAAGTGTCTTGTATTGTACTTTCCATCGATAGTCGTTGTCAATGTATTTGGAATTAGATAGAACCCAGCAGTCGTTTTGCATGCAGATTTGCGATAAAGCGCGCGTTGCCTACCGTGTTTTATAGGAGAGAGACACGTTAACTAAGACCATCAAAAATATTTTCCCGAAGAATTATAAATAGAAAAAAATTAAGAAGAATTATAAATAGAAAAAAATTAAGAAGAATTATAAATAGAAAAAAACGGTGGCACGAAGATATGAAGTTTATCTTCGAGTGGTAACAAGAGTGGTAACAAGATAAACTTTATATCTTCAAGCCGCTGTGTAATTTAGTGTTTTACGGGGAAATTTTATGTACAAATTGACTGCACAAAAACGAGAATTACGTATAAATAGAAACCCCTCCACAAACCCCTTCCCTTCCCCTTCTAGGTCCAAAAGGAGTCAAATTCTCTGGCCAAGGATATACCCAAGGACACAATTCAATTCAAAAAGCTAAGTGGGAGTTGGTAACGTGTTGGTAACTCTGATCTTCACCCCACATTACATTGTCTGGATAATGTTCTTCCAAGGCTTGTTTAACTTTAAGACCATGTTCTTGATCTCGTACTTCAGCCACTGTTTTGATCTACAAATGTATAATTTTTTGTGAACGTCTTTATATGATGAACTGACATTGTCCATTCAGCCGTTCAAAGGTGCTAAGAATTTACAAAGGAATGCATGGTTATCCTGACAATTTCTTCAAGTTGTCCGGATAACCATTGTAAATTCTTAGCACTTTTGAACGGCTGTAAGTCGTTCAATATATAGCTGATTCAATTAACGTTAAAATAGCTTAACGCCATATTTTGAGAGCATGTGAATCATTATTTTTTTTTCACCGTGACATTATTACAATAAGAAACTCACTGTATGCTTGCAAATTCTACAACTTGGACTACATATTCCTTAATTTCTTGATAGCTACAGCCGAAGTTTGTTGGTAAAAGAAAAGATATTTGAAAGGCTTTAGCCTTTAGGCTTTTCAGCGACAACGTTAATTGAAATAGCTATATATATCGATACCAAACTTCGGTATTTTGTATAGCTCAATGTGCTATTTCTGGCCATGTGATTGTTGTGTTGCCATTGTCACAATTTAGAGACTCGTACCAAGTCTCCCACGATATGAAATCCGGCAATGATTAAAATATAATTCCAGTGAAAATACCCAAACTGTCACGGGTGAAAAACGCATTGCGCATGCTCGACAATTCAGCGGGATAGTAATCCGTAGATGCGTTCGTGTTTACAAATAAAACTACCGTCGATTCAACTGTTGTTTATTGTGCGAATTTCAGTCTCGTGTATTATTTGACCAGGGAAAGAGAACAACTACAGCCGGATGTTTCAGGAAAAACCAACACTTACTTTTCACGGACAGCCTTAACTTTCAAGATTTACCAAACCTCTAATGGTTTTATTTAAAACTTCCGAGTATGCGCAATGCGTTTTTCACCCGCGTCACCCAAACCTACTTGAACACTAAACACACTTGACGTCAGCCATGCTCTTTCATGATACATATCTTTAACACTACAAATATAGATACATGGTTTTAAGCAAAATGTAATATTGTTAATTACAGCAGTTGTCGTATGAGCGTGAAATGGACCGTGCCCCTAGCAGTGACAATAGGGAGTTTAAGATGGCACGACGGCAACGTCGTCGACGACGTGGCTGAACAAGCACCCTATTCTGCTTTCGCTATCTATGCTTTCTTGTATTCGTTAGTAGTTGAATTTGCGTTCGTTATCCCATAAAATTACAACACACGATGAATGGTACATAGCAAAGTAAATTACGAAAAAAAAAAACGGTTGGACGTTTGTGTTGTCGGTAGAGCGCGCGTGAAACTTTCGAGTTTGCCGTTGCGAATTGCTCGAGGACGGTTGAAATCTATTTATTTACTAAACAATCCACGTGCCAGCTTTATTCTTCTTGATTAATCCTTATTGTTCTCTACCGTCGTCGTCAACGTTGCCGTCGTACAATCTTAAACTCCCTATAATACCAGTGCCACGATGTCCATAAAACAATTGAAAGTCCATCTCTGAACCGCAATGCTATGACCACACTGTTTTCACAGTGATGCGAAATCTCAGCTCTACTTATACACTTATTTCAAAAAACGTTGTCGCGGTTCAGAGCAACAAGCGTCAAGGCAAGACCGAAATGAATGCTGATTTTGTTTCGAATGTATTCAAACCAGACTCGTTTACACTGAATTACAAAATGTGAGCATTTTCAAGTTCTTGTTAGTATACACCCTTCTAATAAATGCCACAACGTATTGTTTTCCGCGCTTGACGTCAAATTTATTCCGCCTTTGGTACTTGTACAATGTGAATGCAATTGAAAAGAATAAATTTGACGTCCAGTGCGGAAAACAAACACAGTGGCGTTTTAGATTAATTAGATTAATTCTAAAAACTCGTTCCCAGTCCTCCACTCGTTTCTAAAGTGGCTAATTCTTTTGATAACAAGTCTGATTTGAAAATATTATCGATTATTAGCAACACAAAACCAGCATTCATTTCGGGTTTGCCTTGACGCTTGTTGCTTTGAACCGTGATAACGCTTTTGGAAATAACTGAGTGTATATGCTTCATAATAGAGTGTTTGATAGCTTCACTTGAATGGATAGTAGTCAACAATCTGCCGATAATTAGCCAGTGTGGGGTTGTTAGATAGTCGATTAGGAATGGACAAGTTGTGGATAGGCGTTTGGTAAGTATAATTCATAAATGACAGGTTTACAAGTAGTCGACAGTAAAGCAGCGATTATAAGATGATGATAGTAAAGGCGGCGAAATACGAGACACAAAAACCCTCAACTTATCGCGCAACATTGTTGCGTTGCAGGTTTTTGATCGATGTTGCGCGTTTTTCACCTCGCGATCTCAATTTTTTGTTGCGTGACAAGTTGAGATCGCGAGGTGAAAAACGCGCAACATCGATCAAAACCCTGCAACGCAACAATGTTGCGCGACAAGTTGAGGGTTCTTGTGTCTCGTATTTCGCCGCCTTAAGGTAATAGAATGTTATACTTACCTTGCTTCTAATGAGCATAAAAGTCTTGTAAGTTCAGCAATTCCACCAGGTCTATCACTAACTGTTACAATAAATCTAACCAATCGACCATCGGCAGCAAGACCACGATCAAGGCATCGCCCAAGTACTGTAGAGTCTATATTGCCTCCACATAAAGGTATAACGACTCTAAAAAAAATCATTCATTGAGCTAAGTATCTGCAGTCAATGGTTATAGAAGGGTACCAGTAAGTGGTTGGTAAGGTGTCAGGAAGTTATTAGTAAGGTGTCAGTAAGTTATTGGTAAGGTATATATCAGTAATTAAGTGGTTGGTATAGTGTCAGTAAGTGGCTAGTAAATAAGGTGTCAGTAAGTGCTTGGTAAGGTGTCAGTAAGTGCTTGGTAAGGTGTCAGCAAGTGGTTGGTGAGGTGTCAGCAAGTGGTTGGTGAGGTGTCAGTAAGTGGTTGGTAAGGTGTCTTGAAGTGGTTGGTGGAGGTGTGAGGAAGTGGTTGCTAAGGTGTCAGGAAGTGGTCAGTAAGGTGTCAAAGGTGTCAAAGTAGAACTTTTGGTAAGGTGTCAGGAAGTGGTTGGTGAGGTGTCAGGAAGTGGTTGGTAAGGTGTCAGGAAGTGGATTGCGAGGAGTCAGGAAGTGGTTGCTAAGGAGTCAGGAAGTGGTTGGTAAGGTGTCAGTAAGTGGATGCGAGGAGTCAGGAAGTGGTTGCTAAGGAGTCAGGAAGTGGTTGGTAAGGTGTCAGTAAATTCTGCAACCATTGGTGAATTATTCCTTTTTAGCAAGACAACTTACTTTTTCCCTTCAAGTTCTGGTAAATGACCAGCCAAAATTGCAGCAAAAGCAGTGACTCCAGCACCTTCCACTACAGCTTTTTCTTCCTCGATGAGACGCAATATAGCCAATGCAATAAAGTCTTCACTGTCAATGAATTAATGATCATTGAACTAACCAATAATATCCCATTATTAAACATGGATTTAAGATGTATAATAATGAATTATGTTCTGCATACCTTACACTAATAACTTTATCAAGATATGGTTCAGCTGTAGCAAATGCATTGTCACCAACTTTTGATACACAAAGGCCTGCAGCAATAAAAGGTTATACACAAAAAATGCATAATGGAGGTACATATTTTTACATGATATTTAAGCATTTTGACTAGGCCCATAGGGTCATTCAGTGACTAACATCAAGACAAAAGAAAACCAACTTTCACTGTGAGCACCAAACTGTGTAATATAGCTTTTCAAGATGGCATAGCACATATCATGTCTGTTTCAGCCTTTAATTCATGCTAAAATGCAATGATCTACTTGGGGAGAAAATAAGAACAGAAAAAGAAGAACATAAATGATCTCAGCACAGTTCTCATTTTATCATTTAAGGCAAATCAAAGTCTAGCTGGAGAGGTTATTATAAAAAAAGAATATTGGTTCAAGCTTATTACATGCTAATAACATACCATCAGCGAGCGTCATTGACTGATTGGCTTCAATTTTTACAGGATGTCCTGCATTCAATGCTGCCTGGAAACTGGCACAGCGTTCTGATTCTACTCCCTACACATTGAAAACACTTTTGACTGAGCGGCAATAAATTATCGTATGTATACTATGTACGTGTATGCAGGAGCAAGGAAGGCATAATTAGTTTGTATGCAGCCTATGCAAGAGGCCTGGAGGGACTCCCATATTGTAGAAGGGTGGGAATGCTGAAAGGAAATTTTGAAAATGACCCCTAAAAGGTACCTGAGTCTTATCTAGGTAGGTGTGGCAACGCATGATTTTTACTTCTAACACCCTTAAAGGTATCAGATCACTTCTTTTGACCCATAAAAGGTACAACAGCATCCCTGTCCTTTCCCTCCATCCTCCAATTTCCTCTGGGCAAGTGATTCACAGTATGATAATAATGTATAATTCAATCTTTTTATTCTTCCTACTTACAATAACTACAATATCTGGATTAAGAGTTTTAAGTGCAACAGCCATCCCTGCAATAAGACCACCTCCACCAATTGGTACAACAACAGCATCGGCATCTGGGACATCCTCTATGATCTCTAGACCACATGTACCTTGACCAGCAAGGATATGTGGGTGGTCATATCTATAATAACGACAAAAGATTGTTATTAATACTAGATAACTTGAGTATTAAAGGGTTATTAACCGAGCGAGGTCTGTATGGGAAAATATAAGACCGAGCTCTTGACTTTATGGACGGAGCACAGCCAGGTCTGTACAAAAAGACCGAGGTCTGATATTTTCCCATACAGACTGAGCAAACAAGGTTAATAACTTATTTATTATATGGCTTTGAGAAGTCCCCCTAAACCAATTGCCAAATGCAAACTTTTCTTTTCATCCAGGACAGCGTTCCTGATGTGGCAAAATACAGACCATGCATTAGCCAATCAGAATTCAGGAAATCATCTAGCCATATAATAGGTAACAGATAATAAGATAATAAGATGGCATATCATGACACATGCATTAGCCAATCAGAATTCAGGAAATCATCTAGCCATATAATAGGTAACAGATAATAAGATAATAAGATGGCATATCATGACACGTCGTTTGATAGCTAGGGTGCATCATGCAGGTAATGGGGAGTCGTGAACTCACATACAATCCCAAATGCACATTGGGTACTGTTCTTAGCTGGATGATACAAGATTACATTCACCTACCCAGTTAATATATTCTTGACTATTAGCTTTAGCTAACCGAAGTGCAACATCTTTTGCCTTTGGAATTCAAAATAATAATCACATTTAATAAACCATTTCAGGATTTCTAACACATTGTGGCAACATTCAATAAGCTTTTTGCAATAAGAGCAGTTTTTGTGAAACAGACTGTGTTGTGCCATGACCATGTCAGTGCTACCTTGTCTACAAAAACATTTGAAATTTCCTGCCATTACTATTGTAGCAACTGACATGGGCGAATTTACCTACGATGACTATCGCACAGTGAAGACACTCCAAAGTGATTCACTGGACAGCACTTGACAATGAATTGTCAACAATATTCATCATTGCTAGCCATGGCCATGTCATTTTCACAGTCATCCAAAATCTGCTCAAGTCTCCATGCACCCTTCAATAAAACAATTATGGTCATGACTTACATACCTCGATTATATCAGCACCATTAACTATAACATTGGCCTTGTATTTCCGACAAGCTGAAATCTTCATAATAGGAGCATTAATAGGCATCACCACGGTAACAGGAATGCCAAGTTCTTTGCCATGGTAGGACAAAGCTAATGCATGATTCCCAGCAGATGCAGCAATCACACCTTTCTTTTGCTGTGCCTGGAATACAATAATAATTATAATTGCATTATTGTTACATTTTATGCTAACGAGAGAGCCGATATTGTATGACTGTTTAAATGCCACCGCACAGTCACGGCATGGTCACAGAGGAATTTTGAATGATTTTATAGACAACATGGGCATTGGCCATGGCATGATGTGGTCCTGTTTCACACTCATATGAAATCCACTCTGTATATTGAATACAATACAACAAGAGATTTGACTTACTTTTGGCAATAAATGGAGGGTGTTGCGAGCTCCTCGTTCTTTAAAGCTAACAAGAAATACTCAAATTCAAATGGAAAATGTTTATATCTCATATATATATATATATATAATTTCACCTTCCCACTCAGTTTAATCATCTTACTAGTAGATATAATCTGATTCTGGTCAGTCCACAGGTATAGTAATTTCTGTATCTATGCCTGTAGACTGTGTATATCTCTGATGATTTACTACATTTGCCAAACATTTTTATTATAAAATAACTATGATATATTTCATGCGCTCTGATTGGCCAAAGGACGTGTCACGCGTTCTCTATGAGAACACACAGCACGTGCGCGCACAGTTTCAACCTTTCTCCAACGAAAAAAGAACCTAATACTTCTCTTGTCTTCTTACAATTCCTGCGTGCTTCTATAACTCAACATTACAGCAAAAATCCGTTGCATCGCGACCAGCAAATTACAAATTTTTTTTTCACGAACTTGTTCAGTGATTGGTTGATTTGGAAGACGCTCCACCCACAAAATGATTGACGGTTCAGAAAAACCCAAAATCAAAACAAAATTTGTAATTTGCTAGTCGCGATACAATGATTTTGGCTGTAAAGCACGCTGCCTCATTATTCTATTTCTACATTATAGTTGTAACCACACGCCCCTTGTGTAAACTAGCATTAAGTTGACAGGGCAAGCATGTTTATAAACAGTTTTACCTTCCTACCTGCCAGTTATGTGAAGATACTCCTTTTTGAAGTACAAATCCATGTTCACCATTTCTGATAGTTTAGACCTCTGGAAAAGGAAATGAATGAATATGAGACATGAAAATGTGAAAAAAATTCTCAAATTGAAAAGCTCATAGGAAATGATAGTCAGTGTAAATTTTGAAGTATGTCTCACACCTCCACCCCCACCCCCTAAGCCTGTTCCCCCTTGCCCCTCCCTTCCTAAGCCTGTATGTTGTCAACTACTGGCCTACCCCCTTCAGAGTTTTTAGTCATATCACAGGGAGCTCAGCTTGATGACTTTATAAATGCAAATGAAATGGTCACGTAGCAGATGATAATCTATTTATACTATTACATCATAATAATCGTAACTCAATAAACTCATATTCCACACAATCTGTCCACAATATAACACCAGTGTATCTCCATAACACATAATTAAATACCCACATATTTAAATTCAAATAATAATGGCTAAATGTAACACACAGGCTAGTAGTAGAAGAATAGTAGGAGAGAATTTTTCTCTACTCTCTCTCTTCTTATGTGGGCGTAGACAACTACTGTTTTACATACACTGTCTGGTTTTACATTGTGCACTGGACAGATAAATTATTTGTCTGTAGCATGGGTGATTGAGTGATTACATTGTAATGGCATTAACAGATTATCCTGTTAGGGTGGTAATTTTGTTATTAAAATGTCATCAAGCCGTGTTCTCTGTGTTCATATCTTTATTTCAACAGCAAATAAAAATATGCTAGTCTCTACAAAACTTAAAGCTTTTTATTCTACCATATAATGTATTTCTTAGTGAGTTTTGGAGGTACGTGCTGTTCCGCGCGCAACCAACAACAAACCCGCAATATCCATCAAGAATGTCGCAACACCACGCCTTTATTTTCAAATTTATAGGAGGGATTGACTAATGCGTAATAGATTTTCTGTTTATTTGTGCTATTTTCTAAAGCAGTGCAAACTGGAATAGAAAAAATACGAGTAATGTTTCTGAAGGTCGTTTTGCCGTTTCACAAATTACATGTAAGCTTTAAAGCTTAAGTTATTAATTAAGCTTAAAAGATCGTACCAATAAGCTTAACTTTTTTACTGGCTTCTTTCCGAGCGACAAATTATTATAATCATCAACTTCAAATAACATTATTGAATATGTACAAAATAATAATTGCTGTTGTTTTTAACTAAAGCATAATTCAGCGACAATGAAGTATTTTTGTTGTTGTTGAAAAGTTACGTAATAAAATAAGCTTAAATATTCTCCCCTGGCAGCGTACAGGTACCTCACATGGTGTTTTCTTGATGCCGCTTCGAATGCGATACGCGGCGGCGCTGACATCCTCAAAAGTAACTCTTATTGGTGCATGAGCTTCTTGATGTCGATCAGATTCACTGTCAGTAGTAGACATATCAAAAACAAACAGTTAAAAGTAATCTTCTTGACCTCGCAGGACACTCACATCAGACGGACGTGAAAATCAAATAAGTCGATATACTTTCGGAAGCTACTCTAACAGTCAATATCTGCTCGTATAGTTCTCGGAAAACGGAAGCGTGCGATTGTGTGTTCGGCTCCGATTTTGATCGCTTGTTCGAATCGAAAGGTCACTCAAGGTTCACTCAAGGAAAAAATATAAGACTTAATCAGAATAATGACTAAATATTCAACACGTCACCTTATTAGAAGCGTCTATTCCGTTCTATGAAACGATGTTGAGTTATCTAGTGTTAAAATATGCCACAGCTTTCAGCGGTCAACAGCAACCAAGTCAATTCTACATCGACGATTATGATGATTGCGAAGAAGACGAAGAATTACTCTTCTGCAAAAACAATGTAGCTGTTCCCGAATCGAAATCGGATCAAGGAGAAACCCCTGGCTATTTTACTTTGAAGTGTAGAACTCGAATAAATGGACATAAACGACTGATAATTTCTTGGCGACCTAATTCACACCTTGTTGGTAAACACAACATCGAAACAGAACCAAGAACAGTAACTCCAGAAAATGAATCAAAAAGAGAAACTTTAAAAGTGTTTAATGTTGACTTAAGTGAAATGAAATCACTGACTTTATTTTATGATACTGGAGATCGAACTAGTGGTCAATTTGTGATTGGTAACTTTGAAAACCACTACAAAGTATTCAACTTTCACCTAGGAGGCCTTGATAAGATCACCAAGATTTTGGAGTCATGGGAATGGTGCGTTAGCCAAAAGGTTGCTGAAGATGAGGATAGGAAACGCTCATTTTTAGTAACACTAAGGAAACCAGTAGAAGAAGATTGTCATGTGGAAGAGGGGCGTTATTACCCCATGTCATATGACATCTGGAAGACACTTTTCAATGAAGCTGGTCAACTTGAAGATGTAGCTAATTTTCGCAGGGTAAATTTTAACAATTAAGTCTTTAATATTTTGGCTGAGTAAATAAAAATATTATGATCAATTTAAAATTGATCCTGGAGCCAAATACTGAAGGTCAGCTATCAGGGGCGGATCCAGGGCTCAGACTGAGGGGGTTCACTTTGAAACATTTTATATTGTACATCTTGTTCATGATCATTTTCTTTCTCAACGTAAAAATGTTTTATTTTTAGAATGAGAAAGAGGGTTCTGGGGCACCCAAGGACCCCCCTGGATCTGCCCCTGGCTATTACCATTGTTTTGACTTGTTTATCCATTTAGCCCTCGCAGTGCAGCTTTTAAATATCTGTAGGACTAAACACTTGCCACCCATGCCGCCAGCCTCCCAGGCTCCATCATGCCCAAAGAGAGTCATTTTCATATACTTAGCTAAGACAGGCCAAGAGAGTATGGCAGTTTGCTGTTTATTTTGTATTTATATTAGCTGCCATCTTTTTTAAAAATTTATCCACGACAAGCAGGAAACAGGTGTTAAAACACAACAGGTGCTAAGACAACACTAAATGACCCTTGAAGAGAAGTGTCAGACTGTCCACATTTTGCCCTTTGAGGCTTGCTGGATGTATTCTGGTGCCTGCATCTTTTGCAAGCAGCAGATTGTTTTAGTGCCCCGGGGGAAGGGGGGGGGAACTCCATTGTAAAAGGATCAGGTATGCTCATCGGAAATTAAAAAAATACACCTAAAAGATACCGGAAGTCTTTTAAGAAGGGTGTGGCTAGACAATTTTTAACCCCTAAGGGATATCAGCAATAACAAGCTAATGAACATGAACATAAAATTGGATGGTCAACATGCTTTTGTTGTGCAAATTTCTTCCTTTTGAGAACAAGATAATAAGTGATGGGCTCTTTTGATACCCTAAGAGAGACCAGGAAATGCTAAAACTCTAAACTTCAATTTTAACACCCTAAAAGATACCAAATCGCTGATTTTTCCCCCCTCCTGAAGATAATCCTGTATCCACCCCTGCATAACATTCACAAATAAGATGTATTTGCTTTTAGGCTGTGTTTTTTGGTGGTCTGAGTCCTGAAGTTAGAAAAGAAGCCTGGAAATTCTTACTGTTTTACTACACATTTGATTCCACCTTCAAAGAAAGATCTGAACTAAAAGCAGTCAAAGAAGTGGAATATTTAGAAATTCATCGTAAAAGGTTAGAAGTGATTGGTATTTATTTTAGATTCACATTATAATCTATGTACATCTTCTATATTTTATTTTGTCATGCATGTGACAAGACTAAACACAGCTGTATACATTGACCTGAGAGTGTTTTTGATAAGGTCCATACATACTCAATCCATGGACATTTTGTCAGGATATTTATTGGAACTTTTTTATATGACCTGTTGCCAGGTGCCAGAACATTGGCTTGAGTTTTGCTTCATAAATAATTATCTGGGAAGACATACTAATTACCAACAAAATGAAACACACACCAAGCTCTGGCACCCAGGTTAATGACCAATATAAATAAGTTTTAAATACACAAATTTCTTTCCATTTTTCTGAAGCCCTGTTTGTATAAAGGTGAGTTATGAAAATGACCTAAGTGACTTTTTGATGGATGTCCAGACAATGATATTTGGGCATAAGAAAGTTAATTGACATCATTTTATTTGTGAGCATCCCTTCAATAGGCCTCTTTACCTTCATATGCAAATTGCCCATTTCATACCACATGACATTCTCTTGGAATCAATCTTTTATGATGAACATATTAAAATATTACCATACAAAAGAATCAACTCCCCAAGAGTGACATCATGTGAGGTCTGAAATGGGTAAACAAACAACGAAGGTAAAGAGGTCTATTGGGATGGTAGATGGATGGATGAACAAAGGAATGTTAGGGCAGACAAATGAGCAAATAAGGGAAGTAAGTACTTGCTCACAGAACTTTCAGAGTTAAAGCCTAAACGTATGTTTTCCAGACTTTCTATGACTGAGGATGAACATCAACTGTTTTGGAAAGCAGTACAGTGTACTGTAGATAAAGATGTCCCAAGAACAGATAGGTCACACCCATACTTTGCTGGTGACAATAACCCAAATACTGAAATTATGAGGTAGGTTGACTCAAGTGAACGTCAAATGAAACATAAACAAACGTAAATGTAAACTGGGTGGACCCAAGGGTGTTCTTAACATCACCAGCTACCTCCTTATGGCTTGGAGAAGAGGACTGAGGGCAGAGGAATTGATTTGTAGGCAAGTATTTTAGAATGAATCCCAACAGAAAATCTACACACTCCCCCTGTTAGTACAGCTATCTTAATTAAAATGATATATTAATTTTGTAGGAATATTTTGTTGAATTATGCTGTCCATAACCCTGTTGTTGGCTATAATCAAGGAATGTCAGATCTTCTTGCTCCTGTGCTTGCTGTTGTTCAAGATGAAGTTGATGCATTTTGGTGTTTTGCTGGTTTAATGGAAGCCAGTGTCTTTGTTACTTCCCCTAAAGACGACATTATGGACAGACAACTTGTAAGAATGAGAGATCACTTAACTGATCTCCTTTACAGTGAAACCTCTTTAATAAATATACTCACATTTGATTTTGGTGGCATTAATCTGTGTTTAGTTCTCTTATATTTTCTCCCTCTCTCATAAGCCAGGACAAATACAAGATCTAACTATTTCTGCAACATTGTGTGTGACACCATGCACCATGAGTCCACCCCTCCAATGGTGCTTGCAACATTGCAGAAGAAGATGCAGATGTAGAACTCAATCCTAAACCTGCAATGGTTGCATGCATCTGTTGTAGTGGGCGATAGATCACTTGTTGCAACTCTCTGTTGTGCACATAAGGGCCATGTATACCAGACGAAATAAGATGTGCTCTATTTAAGGTGTAAATCTCTCCCTATAAACAGCACTTTTAGTTTAATATGTGCCTTAATGAGGAACAGCTTCCGGAGCTGTTTCTAGATAAGCCTCATCTTAGACTAAAAGTGCTGTTTGTACAAAGGTTTGTACCTAATTTTATGTGAGGTTTATGTAAATTTGATCCAACTGATGGTAGGATGGGAGAGAAATCTTTTCATCGTGTTTGCTAAAATGAATGTTTTCCTTTTTCAGAGATATTTACGGGAGTTGATAAGGATGTTGGAACCAAGGTTTTATGCACATTTATTAATCAAAGATGAAGCTCTTGACATGCTGTTTTGTCATCGATGGCTTTTGCTGTGTTTTAAACGAGAGTTCTTCAATGCTGAAGTACTGTTGATGTGGGAGGCATGTTGGTCACGTTATCAGACCGAGTACTTTCATATCTTCCTGTGTGTTGCCATGGTACAAGAATATGGACAAGATGTAAGTCATTTATTATCTTATAAAGTAAATATACTTTGTTGCCAAGCAACAAGCAGGTTGTTGCACCCTGTTGTACATGATAAAAATAGTATTTACATTTGACAACTCATAAATCTGATATTGCAATATTTTTTCTCATAATCTTTAACACTGCCGCAACACAATTATACTGCTGAAAAAAACAAGAAAACAAACAAATTAAAAGAACAATTCTGAACTAAAGAAAACCAGAAGCAACAGCAGCAGTAGCAACCATTAGCTGCTAATTTTTTTGTTTTGAGTGTAGTTATGGAATTTAAAAATAGCTCAGACGTTTTTCATTGTTTCAGGTTATTGAAGAAGATATGCAAACTGACGACATGTTGCAATATTTCACTGATTTATCCATGAAAATGGAGGGCAGCAAAGTCTTGAGAAAAGCACGTCAACTTCTTCTCAAGTTCCGACAGCTCCCGTATATCCCGTGCTGTGTACGGGGACTGTTATCAGGTCCGGGGGTGTGGGATAGTGCACCTTTGCCCATCATTGAGTGTCATTGTCACGGGAAATGCAACTATGGTGAAGAAACTGATGAAGAGACCACCATGACAGACTTGAATACAGATGAGGATGAAAAGGAGAAATATCAAGATGAGTTGCCAGAAAAGCACCTAACAACGAAAGAAGATCTACACGAAAAAGGAGAAATTAGAGAAGAAGCAGAGGAAATTATTCCTGAAGAGGAAAAGTCTAGTTTGAGTGAAGATGTCTCTTGTGACAATAAAAACAACGTAACACAACCCAACAACGTAACGCAACACAACGACGTAACGCAACACAACGTAACACAGCACAACGATGTAACGCAACACAATGTAACACAACACAACATAACGCAAGTCAATGGCTCTGTCAATTGACTGTCACGTGATTTATATGGTAATTATTTAATAGATCAAATGAAACTGCCAATTACATTGTTGATGACACTGCTAAATTATGTTCTTTACCAGCTTGATGTTCTGATTCTAAGAATCTCACTAATCGGTTCGATTCCTTGGCCACAATGCGCCACTCCTCTTTTCACTTCTTATTCGTGTAGTTCATAGTGACGGGGGTAGGGGAAGATTATGTTTACAAAGAATTACAGATTTTGAATCATCCTCCAACTTACAGCCCTTTTATTGTGATCATCTAACTACTTCTATGGCTTAAATTCCCTCCTCTCCTCACCGCCTTTTCACTCCTTTTCCCATGGAGAGTACTTTCTATTTTACAATTTGAATCAATTGATCAAGCATAGCAATAATTAAAAACTCTTCGAATTGACTTTAGAATTAATTGTTATATCTAATGGTCCTGTTTGTACGAAACTTGGATAGCGCTAGCATTTGGCTAGTGCAATTGATGACTGAATTTTAATATTATAGACAAAAGCATCATTGTAATCGCTGGAACAATGACTTGTACAACATATACTCTGTGCACTTTAATTTTCGTGCAATCATAGCCTCGGCTGTTCGAAAGCAGGTTAGCGCTAAACCAGAGTTAAATCTAAAGAAAACCATTGACTTTAACACTGGTCGAGCCGGTTGTATGAAGACTGGATAAGTTATCCACAGGAAAAGAGCTATAAATTTTATCCGCTGGATAAGGATTTATCTGGCGGATAGCGCTTATCCAGGCTTTGTACAGCCGGCTCCTGGTCTTTAGACGGTCAGAGGTCATAGTGGATGAAAGTGGGTGACTCCTGGCCGTCTGAGAATGGCAGGCTAGTACAATTAGTGCCTTGTGTATAATGTGCAATTTGATAAAATGATAATCAGTACAGTCCCTCAATGATACATATGAAATATGGGCGAAACTGTTCACATAGTGAAAATATTTTTGTAGTAAAACTCATTATCGAGCATTTCAGGTGTAGTTATTGGTGATACTAATAGGAGTATATTATATTTTAAAATTGGCAAACAGAGATATTCATGTGAAGAGATGTAAATTGAAATAAAGATAATGAACTGGAAGTTTATTGATTTCTTTATGATCATATTTGGATCGCATGACGCAAAAAGAAATGAGTGGTAATGTTGCGTGTAATGTCCTAAACCCATTTTTTGAACGACTCGTAGGTGGACGTATGCGCGCGCGTTTTCTCCATTCCCAGTTTGGATAATAATGTGGATCAGTTGGGTTGACTTTTTTTCCTCTTTATAATTTCTTTTTTTTACCATTGAATACAGCACTAGGCGTTTGTGAGGGTGGAGTGGTTATCTCTGAAAAGCCCTCCGGGGTAAGGAAACAATACCTTTCTCAAAAGAAACAAGGTCTTTTACCAGAATTGCTGATGACGTATATCGTACGTGAATCGGGAGTCGCACAGAAATGTTTTCTGTCATACAGTTACCTGTATGGCTGGTAATAATCTTACCATGTAGGTCCTGAACCAGTACTACTGCATGAATTAAAGTTTTATCAAAACTCAACTGACAAACACCTATCGAATAAAGATACCGTATTTTTGTAAGCTCGTACCGCCAAATGTATCGCACTCACGCTTTTTACAACACTTGATACTAATCTCGCAATCTGATTGGTTGATTGGAGTGTGTCTGCAATAAAAGGACAGACATGCACACTGCTGACGCGTTTCGGCGCGGCGCGCGCGCCAGTTTGATAAGGATTTTTTAACTTTTATCTCAAATTATTAGTTGTAAAAAACGAATTGAAGATGGTTTTGAGTTGTCTGTCTTCTTATTGGCACATTCTTGACGCCATAAAATGTCCAAAACTTTGCAGTGAATTCTGCGCTCGTGATTCCACTCATGTGTGTTTGAACATTTTGTGTCAGACAAATCCATCTTCAATTTGTTAAATATCTTGTATAGCTTTCGTATAAGCATGCAATTGGCCTTACAGTCTAGTTGCAAGCCGATTTAACTTACAAATTGTAAATATTGACATGTTCATTAACACAGTATTGATGTGCTAGTTAGACACGCTATACGCGTTAAAAGGCTGCCTTTTAAGAGTTAAAAGCTGTTAAGAGCTTGACTTGTTAAAACACGTACCGAATCTGAACATTTCCCAATACCGCTCTAGTCACTTAGAAACAGCCAATCCGCAGCAATTATTTTAAAAGCTTTATAGATTTTAAAAAACATTAAAAAACTATGTGTATATTCATTGTATCTGCATGTAAAAGCATAAACAGACATCTGGAGTGAATATAGATGATGTCTGAGTTGAGTAGACTTCCGGCCTAGAACTGAACAAGAAACCTGAACGAAGGTAATTTGATTTTTCAGTGATATTACTTTATTTGCTATACATGAGATTTAAGTGCTTTAATATTTAAAGTATGTATAAATATAACTTGAGCTTGTTAAAACAAAATTAATCAAAAATTAACTGTTACAGTTATCGTAATTTTTTAAGCAAAGCCGATTTTGAAGTACAGAACGTAATTCAGTAAACTAATATGAGCAAATAGCGGCAAGGAAAATGTCAAATCCTCATTTTTGAACACGCCGATTTTCAATCAGATAAAAACAGTTTTTAATAACTTTAGGTTGTTTACTATAGGTTTGAAATGAAAACTGTACATTTTGTCTCGAAAATTAATGAAATGATGCTAATTAATTATAGCATATTTTGTTTTGTACCGTCACATAAACTGAAAATCCTAATTTTGTTCTCTTTCAGGTTCAGAATGTTTTACTGCTTTGCTACAACCTTCCTGTCATTTCTTGTTGGTTACGGACTGCTCCAACTATGTACTCCATGCACAACCATCAGTAAGCTTTAGAAGGGATTAATTATGAGCGTCTTGATTTGAAATGACAGCAAAAAAGACAAATGATATTCAAAGCGGAGCTATTTGGTGGAGCTCCATAGACATCCGACCGGACACAGAGAAAATCAACACAGGAGAAACCGTACGCGCGCCCAAACTTTGTCACACTGCGTGCGCACTCGCGCGCTCGTCCGCGTTTTGCGCGCGCACTAAAATAAAAAACCAAATACTTCGACAGCGCGCGCGCTCGCCCACTACCAGCACGAGCTGAAGAAAGGCTACGAGCGCGCACCCCAAATAACCAAGGGAATCTTTAATTTATTGGTTTGTAGCTTGGACCTTGAACATGAGTTAACAGAAAAAATTGGGAATGATCGTTCCAGATGTTTTATTATACAAACATAATTAATCAACTGTACTTTTATGCCGACTTGCCTTATACCAGATGTACCGTACCTTACCAACAGTTAGCTAGCTATGTGGAAAGTAGCTATACCGATCTGATGTATGTCATCTCAGATTCGAGTTCAAAATATTGTTAGGGACTTTCACCACAGCTCATAAATTCATAAATCTCTTTTAGGGTATTCAAAGGTTGGGTGTTTTGCTGATGTTTCTAGCAATCGCACAATGGAAGAATACCATGGAAGCAAGTCTATTGAGGACTGTATGTTACTCACTGTGTCCAAGGGATATAGAGCTTTTGGTTACCAGTTTGAAAATGAGTGCTGGACTGGAAGCAAAGCTCATCTTAATTATAACAAGCATGGTGTACATAATAACTGTAAAAACGGCAAGGGTGGTGACTGGTCAAATTATGTTTATATGATCGATGATGTATCATGACTATCCACCTACATTTTATTATATTATATAATTATATTCTTTTTAAATGGAGCTTTTGCGAGGGTTGTGCTATGTTAGCTACTATTCACATGAATACAAACTCATTTCTTGAGGAAAGGCCACAGCTTGCTTCTTGAGAAATTGGAAACTATTTTGTGAGTTACTGGCCAAATCTTTTCCTGGAAGCACAAATTATTTGCAATGCTGCACTCTTGGTTAGCCATTCAGGGACAAGCAGCAATTACAATGAAACTACATATGATGCAATAAGAGAGCAAAGCAATTTTGTATTAATTAAGTTGTACAATAAAAAAGAGACTATTAAAAGATAGCAGATCAAACTGCTAATTTGTTTTTGTTCATAACATTCATCTGACAACATTCCATATTGTTAAATTGTATTATTTGCTCAAGCAGGTTTTACAATAGGCAAGATATAAGTCCTGGTCCAACTGTCACAATGAAGGGTAGATAGTGCCAATCCCCTAGATAAATCCTTATGCAGTAAATAAATTTATTTATCATTTTTTTCCACTCGATAAGGATTTATTCAATGGATAGTGCTTTTCACCCTTCGTGCAACCACAATGGGCCTGATGTTCACCATCAAGTAGGAATGTAGGATGTAAGGTGGCATGAAACTTAGTCCTTGTTTTGTGTTGTCAAGAACGCAAGAGTTCTTATCCAACATTTAAGAGCAGCCAACAGTCCTAATTAACCATTTTAACTGCTTGCTCTTTCTCTCCATACACATATAAGCAACCACCACCAAAGACTTTGCTATGATCTATTGCAGTAGTCCTGAAAATAAACATATAAAATGGATCAGAGAATGTTTTCAAGTTTTGGAAATTGCACTTTAGAGCTTTATAATTACATACTGTAAGAAATATCTCTGCTAAATTACTCAGCCTTCTATTTGAAGACTTTGAAAATTCTTCCATGGATTTCACAACAGCATCAGTGATGAATATCTAAGGATGCATTAGAAAATGCAAAAAGTTAGAATTGTATTTACCAATTGACATCCTTGACTGCTCTGTGCAGATACCTGCTCTGGAATACTAGTACAAGAAGCAATAGGAACATCAGTCAAGTGAAATACCTTTTTTGGATTCTGGTGTCACTAAAAACATAAGCGTTGTTATGGCAGATAACACTGTTTCTTCATTTGAACTGAAAGAAACAAATATAGAAAATGCAGCTCATTTTAGAGATGCCAGGAGGCATGTAAACCATCAAGTTCTTTTCATATTTTTGCATCCTTCTGGTCATACTTACAATCTAGTCCCAGCTGGGATCTAGCCTCTTTTGCAGGCATCCATTTGTAATCACAGAATTTTTAAATGTTGGGTTTCCTGTGTTATGTTGTCCCTCTCTTCTCATTTTTAAACACAGGAAGCCCAATACCCAGCAGAAAGAAAAGAGAGAGAGAGAGATGCCTTTGGAAGATGTTACTTACAACCTACTGTCATATTACTTCAATTTATATAAAATATACCTAGATAGACACTTGATAACTAGAGGGATTCCACCATGAGAAATGATCTGTTGCTTGTTTTCTTTTTCTGAAATACAGGAATCAGAAAAATTGTGGAGATATTTGAATGACACCTCAATGATTTATCCTCTACAAAAGGATTAATGCAATTAAGTATTGAAGACTTACCAAGACAACAATTACACAAGCCTCCAATTCCAAACTCAACAATCTTCTCATTATCTTCTGTTAATGCATCTGCAAGTTCCAAACAACATGCATGACAAAACATTATATTGCAAATAGTATTTGCACTCAGATATAAATATAAATAAATAAATATCATCTTACCAAGTAAAAGATCTATCATATTAAGTTTCTTGAAATGTTCATAATTGATTGGATCATATGCAAAGTTGGCCAAATTAGCTAAAACTTGTTCCTTGTTTTCTGCAGAGGAATATATAATTATTCACCTCTATACATCTGATACATGTCAAATATGAAACATTGAGATGAACTCCATAGAATGCAAGTTAAAACCTTGTCTATCAGTGTCTTGATATTCGTTAATAAGTGCTTGCAGGTACTCTAAACGGCCAAATCCATCAGAACCAGTTTTGCGATCTATGTACTCTTGACTGCTGAACATAACACCTATTAACGAATCATCAAATCCTTCCAAATTTTGTCACAAAAATATGCTGCCTTCCATTTGTTGATCAATTCTAGTCCTTCTCGGCCAGCATTGATGCATCCCATAAACCATTGCGCATTGAAAATAATTTGTCGTGTCTTTTTCCACGATTTGGTTAAATTATGAAGTACTTAGTTTAATACCTTTGCAAGGATATATATTTATCTAAACAGACTCTATCAGAGAATCGACGATTTAATTTTGCGAATGCTGAAGAAATTTATTGTCCTGGGCTTCCTGTGTATTTCTCTCGCCTTCTCTCGTGGAACGCCTGCTTAGATTTGCACATGGACTAGGAAAGTCTCTCTAGAAGTTATTTTATTTTTGGTACTTAAAGAGTTGTATTGGAGAATGTTTATACTTACTGAAATGAAGGATACAGTTCGTATCAAGCCGTGGTTGTTTTCGTTAGATTTACAGCAAGCAATAGAGAACAAGCTCAATTATAAGTTGGCCAACAAGGTAAGCTTGTCTCTCTTAATCAGTCGTTTTGACTTCACTTTTCGCGGATTTGCTAATTCTTTGACCAGGAGAAAACAATGAGAAATGTTTTACTTTCTTAAAATTGAGACGAACATTTGTATTTGCCCAGCTTTGTAATGTTTGTAACAGTCTGAATGCTTATTTCTAGGTCGTGCATAATGTTGGTTTATGTATAGCTCTACATGACATTCTCAGCATTGGTGATTCATATATTGTACCAGGTGATGGTTCTTCTCATACACCAGGTTGGTAATAATGTGAGAATATTAAAATAGTTCCTACTCCCCTTCTCACATAGCTATCATCTAGCTGGATTATCAGACGGTCGGAGAAGTGTATAAACAAACAATTTCCAACTGTCTGATAATCAGGCTAAGTTTTATCTAGCCAAAAATGGCAGCAGTTAGGTGTATTTCTTCTATAGGCTGCAATTACTCATCACCCATTTATCTTGAGTAAAAAGACTGAGATATTGCTTTGTCTGTGTACAGGTATTACTCACCCCTCTCATCCACCTGCACAGAAAAACCTTGAGTGAATGTTCCCTCCCTTTTTCCCCATAGGGGGATGGAAATTTTACTCTACAATTTTACTCAGGCCTCTACATCCTGGTGATGAAGTAGAAAGCAATCACAACAGCAAAATGAAAATTTCTGAGAGCTCACAGTCACTAAACTGCTTATAATGAACAAGTCATATAATAAAAATTATTATCCTGTGCTTTTATTTTCTTCGTAGTAACTTATAGATTTGTTGTCTTTCGACCTTTCATTGATGAAGTTTTACTGGGAAGAATAAGAAGCTGCAATCGTGAAGGAGTTCAAGGTATGAATACAGTTGAAGTATAGGTTATTATATTGTGTAAGTTTGGAACCAAACCATTTCACTGAAATTTCAATAATATATTATTATTATTTTGTTTCACGTATGAGTATGGTAACAAAAATACATTTTGTTTTAGTATCAATGGAGTTCTTTGATGATATCTTTATTCCATATGAGTACCTTCAGCAGCCATCAAAATTGTATCCTTATATTCTTCATGGAGATGAAGTACAGGAAGTTTTGTATTAACATGCATAGCTGCATGCCTAACCAGCTTGGTGTAAATATCAAAAGGGAAGAAGGTGGAGGATATACAAACTAATTTTAGCCAAGAGGGAGGGACGGATCATTTATGGAAACTAAAACCATTCAGACCCAAAATCCTGCCTTGGGGTATTCCATGTAAAACAGTAGCACAGTCAGAGTTAATAGCATTGTAGGAGACAAACTGTTGCCTGTTGGACAGATTGGAGTTGAATCACTTGATGGTTAGATTACATAATCCATAAACTTTTAATTTTGTCAAGAGGAATTCATGGTCAACCATATCGAAAGCTTTGTTGTAGTAATCAATTAAGATTAAGCCAGTGATATTGTTTTTATCCAAGTTAACAAGGATATGATCAATAATTTCTCAGTTTCAGTTATATTTCAATCAAATGATAAGATTTAGTGAGTTTATAAGGGTTTGTTGTGGTACAATTCTAGGATGAATTTTAGCTTTAACTCTATAGCAGTGAGGAAGAAGAGCAACTTTGGGTGTGGCAGTACCAAACTGAGGATGGTACTCATGATATGTTCATGGACATAAATGAAGAGATTCGTTTTCGCGTAGTGGATGAGTCATTTGTTGACCTCACACCTACTGGACCAGAAGTACACAACAAAGAACAGCTGAGTGTGGATTCCGAACAAGAAGTCAAGAAATCTCCTTATACAATATCTGTAAGTCATCTCTGAAACATGGAGGAGCGGAGAGAGATGTAATTTCCAACTCCACTGGGGTTCCTGTGTTGAAAGCCCAGGAAATGGAGAACATAAGGGAGCTGGGAAATTGAATACAAACAAGTTTTTCTCTATCATTTACTGAAAGCACAGAAAACCAATACAGAACAATACAGAATGTTTTGGAGGCATCTATATGCGAAACATACAATTTATTTTTAATTTCTTATTAGAAATGTTCTACAATACCATCACCTTCTAACAACTAAATACACAAATAATTTTGACACAAATTTTTCTATGTCATTTTTCCTGTCAGGCTTCTATCAGTGAACCTGGTCTTGGTCTTCTATCATGGTGGGCAAGCTGACAGCAATATATTTCATAGGAAGCCGTGTATATAATAGAGACTTTGCAACATCACATGATGGCAGCCATGACAGCAGACACTAACAATAGAGTCTTTTCCCCCCTGGGAAACTGAACTCTTTCTCATGTAAACCAGATTCGCCCAGACTCTATTGTTCCTGCCTCCTGTCATGGCTGCCGTCACATGATGTACAAAGCCTCTATAGCTGTCGTAGATGATATTTGTATTAATGTATATACATGACTGTACTGTATAATTATTGATCTATGATGAGATTAAATGTGTTTGTCTTAGAAAAGCTTCTGCATTATATATGTTGTTTATTAAAAATTATTCCCATGGAGATTGGAGTTGTCTTAACCTCACTAGAAGTCTGATCTGGGTTGATGTGCCCTATTTTAGTTTAGTTTTGTTTTGTTTTTTTACCTTACCTACATTTTATATCTAATATAGCTAAATTTCTCAAACTCCTAAAAGTATTGATATAATTGAATTTGTAGATCTATCCTGGGGGCCAGCTCATTTGTCGTCCACCAAGGACATGAATGTGTAAATGATAAACAGACTGAGCTCCATTCACTCCATTATTGATCACTGCAAAACAAAATAAGAATACATTGAAAGGTTTCATATTATTCTATTTATTATCATCAAATATTTATCAATTAGACAACAGAAAGCTGAGCATCCATGGCATTAATTAGATGCACAGGAGAAAATATAAAGAATGATTAACAAACAATCTATTTACATCTGTTGATGAAGTTTCAGATGAAACCGAAACGTCCAATTTACAATTTTTTAGGTCAGTGTCAACTTGTTATATTAATGTTTTTCTTCTCGTATGTCTGTTTATTATCAAACTGGGTGCCCAGACAAACATTTTTATTCTATATCCATATTATTATTAAATATATTCTGATGACCTTGAATGGTGTAACCTGCATTATCTGCTTACCAAGTCTGTATCCATCATCAAGTCCTTCATCCTGGGCAACTTTTTTGGCAACAAAGAGGAGATGGCCAAGAAGCTATTGAGCATACAAAAACAGAAAAATTGGTTATAATTATAATATCAATTGTAGTGGGTACATGTAGAATATAATATATGACTTGGATAATTATTGTAAAATTAATGTAAGCTTACAGGGATATCATCTTCTGTTACATCACTGATTTGTGCAATGGGTAATCTTGGAATTACCAATATGTGAGTTGGGGCTACTGGGTTGACATCACGGAATGCTACAGCCTGTAAAAAGAATATGGTACAACATAGATCTATAAATTAATAACAGCGAACTGACTATATCATAATTATCATCATTGCTATTGTGATGGTGATGACAAATGTGATATGACTAGTCCTGAAGTGGTTTTAAAAGGGTCAAACCTCCCACCCACCCTCCTCCTCTTTGTCTTCAATCTATATCAACTATATGCAAATATATAGAAAATTCCTGAATTTAAATGTTGAGAGTGGTGAAAACAACCCCCCATGTATGGATGAACCATACATGTTGAAAGTGTTGTAAGCTAAAATTAAAATCCTGAGAGATAATTGTGATGACAGCAGATGATTACAGAGTTTATAGCAATACTTTGTGTGACTTTAAAAGCTTTATCAGTCATGTGCCAACCAGAGAGCGATTGGCTATTTTTTCAAAGCAGTTTTTGAAAAGTTATCGTGATAATGGTTGGCACATTAGCATTATAATTCGTTTGAAGTAAACATGAAGTATTGCTATACAAGGGGTTGCTATGATAGGGAGAAATGATATAATATTTGATAGTGATGACAAAAATGATATAATTTTGCAAATAACAGCTTTAATGACAAATATGGTGACAACAATGTTCACCCTTGCCTCTCCCACCCCCTCTGCTAGTTAAGACCCAGTTTCCAACCGTTCCACCCCCAACCCTTCCGCTTATTAGGTCCTTCCACCTCCCTCCCTACCCCTCCCCCTCCCTCCCCAATCCCACGTCCCCAAATTGGATCTACCAATCAGGGTGGGGAGAAGCCATATAATGGTCCCTTTTCACATACCACAATATTGTACCTTATCGTCTTCATAAATGATGTCAGCTGGGATTTCTTTCCTTACAATCTTGCCAAATATCGTGTCTTCGTTTTTGTGATGCTTGGAGGCTGCATCTTTAGCTTTGTCCACTTCATCATTGCACAGCTTTTTAGCCGTTGAGAAATGGCTTTGGTGACCTAAAATTAATCCTGGTGCAATACTTAATGCTGCTGCAGTAGTTATTAGCGTGTTGCGGTTAAAGAGACGAAAACTTTGACGAAGTAAAACAGCCATTTTCAGGATCTCCGTTCTCTGTGGATCTACGTGAGGTCCCGGTACCACAGGAAGCCCGCTAGAAAGAGTACCGAGTTATGAGATCAACAGTGTTTTTGTTGCTGTTTGTTTGTTTTGTAAATATGAATTTATTTTAAGTGTAGTAAGAAGATTGCATAATTGTGAATGTTTTCATTTTTTTTTTCTTTTTCTTTTCATTTTCAATTCATAAAGTCAGAGGGAAGACTGGTGCTTAGTATACCATCCGCTGTTCTGTAGTAACTATAGCAGTGGGCTCACAAACATTCCCTTCAGGAAAATTCGAACCTGAAAGTTTGCAAAGAAAAGCGAAAATTTCCTTTCTTTTCATTGAAATCTTATTATTCATTTATTTGAGACCAAACACTAATGATAATGGGTTAGATTCAGTATGGTTTATTGTTACAATATGACCAGATAGAGCTTTGTTTTGGATTAGAAGAGAGTTGGTTTCTTGTCGGTTGATCATTGACTACTACATCGTTTGTTGGTAATATTGTACTTGCTACTCAATGCCGTCGCCCAAAACAGCCATGCAGGTACCGTAATTGTCAATTATACGTACTTTTTATAAGGTTAAATTTTATATTGTTTCAATGTGTTTTCAATTGACACTCATACATGTTTATATAGCTTTTGTAAGTGAAATAACACGTCACTTGCTGTATAATTTAAGCTTTAATTAATTTTTTAATTCCTAGAAGCTTACTTAAAGTTTATAGTTAATTTATGTACCATTTTACTAGTAATGGTATGTTTTCACTATCTTAAGCTTGACTCTAGTCATTTCTTGACATAATTAAGCTAATGTGTTTTGTTTTAAACTAATTTACAGCATGTTTGTGTTAAATATTTGTATTATAAATATTTGTAGGATGTTGATGCTTACTCTGATTCAGGCTCAACCATCTCACTCGTAAGTACAAATATTATTAAAAAATTGTACTATACACTGGGAGAGGGGAAACAACACTTTTCCAAGTGCTGTTTCTTTAAGATTTTGTAGTGGTAAATAAATCATGGATCAACTCTCCAAATTTGGTAAAATTATCAATAACATCGCAAGTCACTTACAGTGCAAAGCTCAAATTACCACGACCAGTGTTAATTCGCATGCTTTTGTCTTGCCATCCTCCAATTAGTGCTTAGATGGTAGATATTAAAGATAAGAGATTCCTCAGATGCTGATTGGATGATTGCTCTTTCAAAAGAATACAAATACATTATAGCTGGTCATACTTCTGGGCTTTATGCTGAATTTTTTGTGCAACAATCAATGTTTTGAACCATTACTAACTGATACTCAGTGGGTTCATCAGGGGCTTGAGCACCAGACAAATTGACCAGCTGTGACACAACTTTGCTGGGCTTTGCCTGGCTGTCTTGAGAATCTCAAACCAACTTCTTCAGGACAATAAATATCTATTAAATGTCACAGCCAGATGTCCTCCATTTTGAAATCTTAATGAACCTCCTGGATACTTAATGTGTGTTTTTTATTGTAATAATGTTTGTTTGATATTCAGGCAAGTTGTGGATCTGGTGGTAATGACTTTAGTCCAAGACCCCCACGAGGTACCACACTAGTATATTTATTATGAAAATTAATATATTAAGTGATATTATTTGATGTTTTGATGTCGCTGACATCATTTTCAAGGCTTATGAATTAATGGCTTTGGTTTTAGAAATATATATCACTTATATTAATTTTCAAAGTAAAAACCATCAATAAATCTACAGTATATTTATTGTCAATATTATTTTGATTTTGTAATTCTAGAGGGCAGTAATCATTGGGACTCGAATATTGATCTAACTAGTTTAAATCAGAGAGGGTTACACCTCAGTCGTAGGGGAAGCAATCAACTAACTAATGACTTCCGGGACCATATCTATTGAATGATTGAATCTGATGTGGCAGAGGTCTCAGTAATTACCAAGTCTAAGGGATTTAAAATGGCATTTTTAAACATTGCTAGTCTACCTAAGCACATTGATGAGATTCGAATCTCTGAATTATTTAAATCGCTCGATCTATTCGCGTTCAATGAAACTAGGCTTGACTCAACTATTTTGGATGGTGAAGTAAATATTTGTGGTTATGACTTAATCAGGAAGGATAGATGCAGGAACGGGGGAGGAGTATGCATTTATCTTCGTAGTTCGATTAAGTACAAAATTAGAAATGACTTGGTACCAAATGAAATGGAGGGAGTTTGCCTGGAAATTTTCAAACCTAATAGTAGGCCTTTTGTTGTGGCGTCTGTTTATCGACCACCTGATGATTGCTCTGAACTATTTTTTACCAATTTCAAGAGCATGGTTAAGGGTGTTGATAATGAAGACAAAGAAATTCATATTTTGGGTGACTTAAATTGCAATGTTTCAAAAGCCATTCCTGATTATCCTACAAAATGCCTTAAATCAATTTATGAAATTTATCAACTATGCCTAACTATTGAAGAACCTACTCGCATTACATCTTCTACGAGTTCCCTTATTGATCATCATGTCACAAATTCAATAGAAAATATTGTACTATCTGGTGTAATTCATGTCGGCATTAGTGATCATAGTGTAATATATGCAATTAGAAAGATCAATCATGTCCCTAATACAAAGATAACCCGGATACTGGAATTTAGAAACATGAAAAGGTTTAATGAGGAATATTTCACTGCTGATCTTCTTAGTCAGCCCTGGCTTAATATTGTTGTTGAAAACGATATTAATTCTGTGTGGTCTTGTTGGAAAAACATGTTTCTTGGGGTTCTTGACAAGCATGCCCCTATTATTAAGAAAAGACCAAGAGCTTTTAATGTGCCCTGGCTGACAAAGGAGATTAAAAAGTTGATTTATTCAAGGGATAGGCTTAAACGCAAGGCAATTATAGCTAAGAAGGACGAACACTGGAATGAGTACAAGTCCATTCGCAATAAGGTTAATATTGCTATGCGGCAGGCTAAAAACTAACTACTACCGAGATAAAATTTCTCTTGAAAAGGAAAATCCCAAAAAGGCTTGGAAAACGATTAATAGTCTTCTCGGTAGATCTCATAATAGCACTGTGGTCAATGAACTGATAGTTAATAATTATAATATAAATTCTCCTGAGGAGTTCGCTGATGCTTTTAATAATTATTTTGTCAATATTGGTCCCCAGTTAGCCCATAAAATGGATTCTACGAATATTTCTTTCGAAAGTTTTGTTAATCCTTCGTCCTCAGAACTGTCCGAGCTTAATCTGGTCTCACATACGCTAGTTTTTGAACTTTTAAATGGACTGTCCACATCTAAGGCTACTGGTATTGACAAAATTTCTGGCAAAGTATTGAAAATTGCAGCTTCAGCGATCTCCCCATCTATTACGTATATTATAAATTATGCAATCTCTTCATGTCGCTTTCCGGATGATTGGAAATTGGCTAGGGTTCAGCCAATATACAAGAAGGGCCCTCGTAATTTACCGGATAATTACAGACCGATTTCTATTCTTCCGGTAATTAGTAAAATTATGGAAAGAATCGTATATAACCAACTATATGAGTATCTCATGGCCAACAATATACTCTGTGAACGACAATTTGGCTTTCGAAGACAACATTCTACAGCCTCAGCTTTGCTGGACTGTACAAATAGCTGGTACATAAACATGGACCGTAAGTTGTTTAATTTGGTAGGTTTTTTTTCTTGATTTAAAAAAGGCATTTGACACGGTTAATCATGAAATCTTATTACGTAAAATGGAAATCTATGGTATAACTGGAAATGCCTTGAAATTAATCAAATCCTACCTATCTGGTAGAAAGCAAATATGCCAGCTGAATGGAGTATCGTCCACTGAGAGACTCATTAGCTGCGGAATTCCCCAGGGCTCTATCCTCGGCCCCCTCTTCTTTCTCTTATATATAAACGATTTACCTGAGTGTCTAACGCAAGCCATACCTCGCCTTTTTGCTGATGACACTAATCTAACAGTAGCAGATGAATCGATTGAGCTTATTGAGGTGGCTGTGAATAGAGATTTGGAGAATGTAAAAAACTGGTTGTTGGCAAACAAATTAAGTCTCAATGTTGCAAAAACAGAATTTCTTCTAATTGCTTCACATTACAATATTCGAACTCTTAATGCCCAACCGGACATACGAATTGGTCAAAATCCACTGAAGCAAGTTTTTCATAGTAAAGTTCTTGGTGTTGAAATTGACCAATTCTTGTCTTGGGAAAAACATATTGACGCTATAGCAAAGAAAATAAGTTCCGGCATTGGAGCCTTAAGAAGAATTAGAGACTTTGTAGATAGGGAAACTCTGATTTCTGTTCATAACGCCATAATTCAACCTCATTTTAATTACTGCAGTGAGGTTTGGGATACGCTTGGGGAAGGTCTTTCTAAGCGCTTACAAATTCTTCAGAATAGGACAGCTAGAATTATTTTACATATGAGCAACGAAACTCCCCATCTAGAGGCATTGCAAGCTCTTGGTTGGGAGCCTCTTGAAAATCAAAGGGTTAAAACAAAAGCCAAGCATATGTTTAAAATTTTTAACCGAATGGCACCAAATTGTCTTGTTGATCTATTTACACGAAAGCAAGACATAACTAATTATAGCTTAAGAGGTGCCAGTACTTCCCTGCAATTACCTCGTCCTAGAACTGAGTTTGGAAAGAAGAGTTTTTCATATAGTGGAGCAAAAGTGTGGAACTCTCTGCCTGAAAATATGCGAAATTGTAATTCACTCGAATTATTCAAAGCTCAGATCACCTCACACGCCCTAGTATAATTTAGTATAACTTAGTTTTTATATTTTGTATATAGTAATATAGTATACCGTAAGGCATTAAGCATGTGTTATACGCATTATAGATATTAGATATTAGATATATTAGTTAATTAGATGTTTATATATTGTTGTTATTTTGATGTATTTTTATTGTTATTATGATGTATTTTTATCTACACGCCCCTTGTGGAAATCAGCTTTAGTTGTCGGGGCAAGCGTGTATAAATAAAAGACACCTCTAGACACATTATCTTATTGCAATAACATTAAAAAGAAATTAAAGGTTTGTAGACTGTGGAAAACATCAGATTTAAAGAGGATTTTATAGGTTCAACCCAGCATCTTTTGATGTGTTGAATGGATTGACTGCTGTTTTGAGCATGATCTCCGGGATAAATTTCCCAAAGAGGAAGGGATACCTAAACAGGTATTGGATCTGCTAATTTTAATAATTGCATGAACAAATTTGTTAATCAACATAGGAGAAGTTGCCTTTTGATCATAGGTCACTTATGTTGTTTTTGCAGGGACCTCTTCATTTGTTTATTGCTTAACGCTAATCAGGATGTTGCCACGCCATATATTCAGGTTGCTTCACTTGTCTTTGTATCCACTTCTTGACATTAACTGGTAATATTAACAATCATTTCTAACAAAATTTGTCAACATGTGGCATCCTCTTTCATGTCACATTGTGTTTGCTAAATCAGTTACTTTATTTCTGCAACAGGTAGGCCTTTTGTAAGGCTCAATGTTTACTTGCATATGACAGTATGAAAGTAATTATTTTAATTTATATCATTACATGTATAATGCTTAATCAAAATTTAATGATAATTTGTTCACAGGTGGATCTGCCAGGCCAAAGTCAGCTAAAGGAAGACATTCAAGAGTATCCAATAGTAAGACAATCTTGTTTCTTGGCATTGTCATTTAATAAATGGATTCCATTTTTCCATGCATTAATTAGTACACAGACTATGTCAAAATGTGATGAGAACATACCAAGAGACAAAGTATAATAGATTTACAGTTTTTGACCAATCAGAGTGCATGTAAATACCAATTTATTGTAATTGTTATTTCTATCTATTTACAATTATATTATATTATATTATAAATATTTATTAATGTGCAGTAACCCAAGTAAGCGCAGGGAGTTATGGACCATAAATTGAAAAAATACATGAATTGAAAGGATACGTACTTTGATTGTTTCAGCAACTTCTCCATATGCATCAAGACAGCAACCACCAAAACGACGAGAGCCCACAAAACCAACAGCACAGAATTTGTGGATGTCAGCCATGAAAAATGGCACGGGAGGTGAGATTAGGTGATGTAGTTTATTGCGTCATCTCACTTTGGTCTTGTTGACCTCTGGTGCTGTAGGCCAAGATATTTCAATCAGTGAAATAAAGTGACCAGTGTATGTATGTTACCATCTGTCATCAAGTAATGTGTGTATGTATGTTTGCATGGTAATATAAAAGCCACTTTAGCTAGAATTTAACCCAATGAAGTTCAAAAGGCAAGACGACAGCAATCTTGCCACTTAAGTCACCAGAAGAAACATGGTTATAAGGGCACTTTTTTCTTAATAGAGTCCAAAAATTTGAAGCTAGCTTATAAATTACCAATACTGACTGAGCAGGTCTACACAAGTTACTTGCTCATCAGTGGAGTCAAAGGCCATATGGACATCTTGTATTGTATAATTATGTTTTCTGTTTGTTAATCTAGTCAATTTGAATTTAGCATTGAGCACTAACAGTACTGGTATGGACACATGGATGGGTGGAAAGCCAGCACATGCAAAGAAAGGGAAACCTGGATCACGAACCAGGAACTTCAGTGATGTTGTAGAGGTATGTATGTCTGTAAATATATTAACTGTGTTTATATCTGTGTTAATTAGATCTGTTTAGGAGGGAATAAAAAGGCATATTGTCACCATGATGAGAAGAATCACTTTGCAATGACTAGTACATGACTTTGTATCTAAATTAACAAACTAATAAAATTGTTCTCTTATAATAAGTTATCATAATTATAAACTTTGTTTTTAGCTTACAAATGGAAAATCTAAGTCTATTTCAAGAAGTGCCACTCTTTCTTATAGTAAGTACAACTTTCAGAAACCACACAATTAATTTTGTTTGAGAAAGAGTACAGAATAATGAATGTACTGTAATTCAATTATGTGACTATTTAACATATCAATTTACTGCCATGCAACTTAATCACAGGTGAACCAATATCCACTAGTGGAGGCCTAGCATTAAAACCTGCTGAAGATTATTATGATGAAATTATAGAACTTAAAAAGGTAATCAAGATGGTCAGATAGACAGTTACACTATAACAGCGCCAATAGGTACATTTAAATGTTTAAAAGAGATGTATGTACTTTTAATTACCACCATTGGCACAGAGCTGATCGTATGAGTTTGAAACTTACTGCGTCGCGCAGTGACTGTGTCAGTGCAGTGTTGTCTATAAAAACATTTGAAATTCCTCTTGTAACTGTGCTTTGACCATGCAGTGCCGTTTTTACAGTAATATGAAATCTATATACTCTTAAACTAAATTTTTGCATGCTGTATCTGACAAAAGTGTTGACTGAGATTAGTCAATAGCCTACTGCAAACACAATGCATTGTTTCAATGTTTGAAAACTCTGTCTATTCATGTGATTGCTGTCTGGTGATGTGTTAGATTCATGGTAGCCACTCCCACTCAACTCTTTTCTTTGACACACCATGTAAGTATGCAAAGGATGGTAACAAAATAACATTTCTTGTTATTTTAAAGGTAATAAATTCATTAAAAGAAGAAAACAACAGAGTTAATACAAAATTACATCGTGTGGAAGGAGAAAATGTCATGAAGGTATATGATAGTCATCAACAAATTTAATTGGTGTTGTTAATGTATTTTTCTCATGGGGATATTGTTGAATTTGATTATAGGACCGAACGATAGAAGATCTTTTGAATTCCAGAAAACAGGTAAAATATCCACTCATCTCAAGTTTGTAAATAATTTATTATGATGTAAACCTTTTTAACTACTTACTTAAAGCTCTGTAAATATGTACTTTTACAGCCTGAGGATTTGAGAAGAACCCTAACAGACAAGAGAGGGGACTCTAGCTCTGTGAGTTTTTAATATTTATGACAAACATCTCCCTCAACAGCAGAACTTTAGTTATGGAGACAACTACCATAGCAACAGTTGCCATGGTAATAGTTGCTATGGGACTTTTCAATATTACATCTTCTACTCTGTAGATGCAAGTCTGTGTAAGCAAATGATAAAATTAAGATGTAGTCAGAGTTTTCATTACCATCAAAATATTCTTACTAGTTTTTGTTATTGAAAGTTGCATTTTCTTACTAAATATAGGAGTTCAAATCTCTTGTTCTTCTGCTTTTTAAAGATTGTTACAAGTTTGAAACAGAAGCTTCATGCCGTTGAAAGAACAGTCAAAGAGAAAGAAGCAGAAATGAAGTATGTCAATAATCAAAAACTTGATGATGTGTTACAGTATAGTAGTTGGACTATGTCAGCTCATTTCCTCTGACTAAGTTTCTGAAATGCACATGTATAAATTAATTATTTTTTGAATCAGTAAATTAAGAAGAGATCTCAAGACAACTGATGTAGAAGAACTCAAAATCCAATCTGAAGTGTATTATCAAGAGGTACAAAGACTACAGTTGGCTTTGCTACAAATGCAGCAAGACAGGATTGAGGAGTAAGTACATAGACAAGTAGTTTATACAGCAGTGTCTGTGAGAGTAGATATTAGCTGATTGTTGCATTTGATATAGTACGGCTTGTCATTGTTGAAAATGTTATCTTGCATTCAATATAATTATAGTAGCCAAGCTCTGTATATATGTACTATTATGGCTCCCTGGAAATAGCGTTACGAGTTACAAAGTTACAGAGTTACGAAGTTACAAAGTTACAGACACCTCAATAACACCTCGCGGTCACAAACAAGGCAAATGTCTGTCATCATCATGTACGGCATGTCACGATATTGATCCAGTGGGAGGGACAGAGGGTTTTTGCTCGTTTTAATTGTTGTTTACTACATGTAAACTTTTTAAACACTCAAAAATGTCAATTTCCGTTTTTGTTTTAATTCGAATTGTGGCGGATTTGTCATTCTTTAAGGTGGCTCGACCCAGTTTCGCCAGTGCGCGGGTAGTTATTAATCGCGTTACAGAATTAAGTTGACCAAACTTTTTATGCACACCTACTACAAATGGACCGAATTTTATAATGATACTAATTTGGTTGAAATCGGAGCTTTTTTAACATCGAAATTGTTATACACTGGATTTTAAATGCTACAGTAACAATTATCAGATATATTATTTTCTTAATGTCAATATCAATAGATTACTTTTCGAGTAGTAAAGTAAAAGTTTCTCTGCCTATTTTGTGCGTATCGAGGATACTAAGAATTTAGAAATTAAATAAAAAATTACATGCAATGGACTTGGTAAATTTACCTCCTTTATCTGTTTTAAGTTTAACAATCAAATGTTCAGTTTAGAGAAAAGTCCGAGTCTGAATCCATAGCTATAGTCGATCTTCCTGGACACCGCAAATAATGTCGTAAAACGAATGACATTGTGCAACTTTGCACCACGTGACGTATGTCGATTCAACCAATTCCGTTGTTAATTCGTCAATTATATTGAATTTCCGATCGATCAAAGGTTACTGACGTTCAACATGATCACAAGAGAGTTTAATACGAAATGTTCCCATACTGTCACATGTACAAGCAGAATTCCGAATTTCTCGTACGATCGCTAGCCCAAAACGCTTCTGAGTAAATGAGGCACTGCAGGCTAGTTTTTTTTTATTATTATTATATTTACAAATACTTTCTGGCCTACGGCGCGCGGCTAATGAAGGCCACTTGACATATTGGCATTGGTTGTTTATGCATGATCCTCTGGCACCTAGGTCATCAAGTTTTCAGAATGAAAATATTCGTGACGGGTGGGATTCTGATTTTCTTTCTTGAATTTGAACTGAACGACAATTAATACGAGCAACCCCCCCCCCCCTCTCTCTCTCTCTCTCTCTCATGGGATCAATATCGTGACACGCCGTACATGATGATGACAGACATTTGCCTTGTTTGTGACCGCGAGGTGTTATTGAGGTGTCTGTAACTTTGTAACTTCGTAACTCTGTAACTTTGTAACTCGTAACGCTATTTCCAGGGAGCCGTACTATTATACCCTATTTACCAACCACTAGCTGACACCTTACCAACCACTGACACCTTATCAACCACTTACTGACACCTTACCAATTACTTACTGACACCTTACCAACCACTTACTGACACCTTACCAACCACTTACTGACACCTTACCAACCACTTACTGATACTTTACCAACCACTTACTGACACCTTACCAGCCACTTACTGACACCTTACCAACCACTTACTGACACCTTACCAACCACTTACTGACACCTTACCAACCACTTACTGACACCTTACCAACCACTTACTGGCACCTTACCAACCACTTACTGACACCTTACCAACCACTTACTGACACCTTACCAGCCACTTACTGACACCTTACCAACCACTTACTGACACCTTACCAACCACTTACTGACACCTTACCAACCACTTACTGACACCTTACCAACCACTTCCTGACACCTTACCAGCCACTTACTGACACCTTACCAACCACTTACTAACACCTTACCAACCACTTACTGACATCTTACCATCCACTTACTGACACCTTACCAGCCACTTACTGACACCTTACCAACCACTTACTGACACCTTACCAACCACTTGCTGACACCTTGCAACCCCTTACTTGCACCTTACCAACCACTTACTGACACCTTACCTTACCAACCACTTGCTGACACCTTACAAACCACTTTATGACACCTTACCAACCACTTACTAACACCTTGGCAACCACTTCCTGACACCTTACCAACTACTTCCTGACACCTTACCACCACTTGCTGACACCTTGCAACCACTTCCTGACACCTTACCAACCACTTCCTGACACCTTACCAACCACTTGCTGACACCTTACCAACCACTTACTGACACCTTACCAACCACTTGCTGACACCTTACCAACCACTTACTGACACCTTACCAACCACTTCCTGACACCTTACCAACCATTTGCTGACACCTTACCAACCACTTACTGACACCTTACCAACCATTTGCTGACACCTTACCAACCATTTACTGACACCTTACCAATCACCTACTGACACCTTACCAACCACTTACTGACACCTTACCAACCACTTACTGACACCTTACCAATCACCTACTGACACCTTACCAACCACTTACTGACACCTTACCAACCACTTACTGACACCTTACCAACCACTTACTGACACCTTACCAACCATTTCCTGACACCTTACCAACCACTTACTGACACCTTACCAACCATTTACTGACACCTTACCAACCACTTACTGACACCTTACCAACCACTTACTGACACCTTACCAACCACTTCCTGACACCTTACCAACCATTTACTGACACCTTACCAACCACTTACTGACACCTTACCAACCACTTACTGACACCTTACCAACCACTTACTGACACCTTACCAACCACTTACTGACACCTTACCAACCACTTACTGACACCTTACCAACCACTTACTGACACCTTACCAACCACTTGCTGACACCTTACCAACCACTTACTGACACCTTACCAACCACTTGCTGACACCTTACCAACCACTTACTGACACCTTACCAACCACTTCCTGACACCTTACCAACCACTTCCTGACACCTTACCAACCACTTCCTGACACCTTACCAACCACTTCCTGACACCTTACCAACCACTTCCTGACACCTTACCAACCACTTCCTGACACCTTACCAACCACTTCCTGACACCTTACCAACCACTTCCTGACACCTTACCAACCACTTCCTGACACCTTACCAACCACATACTGACACCTTACCAACCACTTCCTGACACCTTACCAACCACTTCCTGACACCTTACCAACCACATACTGACACCTTACCAACCACTTCCTGACACCTTACCAACCACATACTGACACCTTACCAACCACTTCCTGACACCTTACCAACCACTTCCTGACACCTTACCAACCACATACTGACACCTTACCAACCACTTCCTGACACCTTACCAACCACATACTGACACCTTACCAACCACTTCCTGACACCTTACCAACCACATACTGACACCTTACCAACCACTTCCTGACACCTTACCAACCACATACTGACACCTTACCAACCACTTCCTGACACCTTACCAACCACATACTGACACCTTACCAGCCACTTCCTGACACCTTACCAACCACTTACTGACACCTTACCAGCCACTTCCTGACACCTTACCAACCACTTGCTGACACCTTACCAACCACTTACTGACACCTTACCAACCACATACTGACACCTTACCAACCACTTGCTGACACCTTACCAACCACTTACTGACACCTTACCAACCACTTACTGACACCTTACCAACCACTTACTGACACCTTACCAACCACTTACTGACACCTTACCAACCACTTGCTGACACCTTACCAACCACTTACTGACACCTTACCAACCACTTACTGACATCTTACCAACCACTTACTGACACCTTACCAACCACTTACTGGCACCTTACCAACCACTTACTGACACCTTACTAACCACTTACTGACACCTTACCAACCACTTACTGACACCTTACCAACCACTTACTGGCACCTTACCAACCACTTACTGACACCTTACTAACCACTTACTGACACCTTACCAACCACTTACTGACACCTTACCAACCACTTACTGACACCTTACCAACCACTTACTGACACCTTACCAACCACTTACTGACACCTTACCAACCACTTACTGACACCTTACTAACCACTTACTGACACCTTACCAACCACTGTCCTAATAGTACCCTTATTATATTCATGTTTCCAGAGTATATGCTGAAGATAGCTTTACATCACCAAGGGACAAATCCCCAATCAGTGCATCCCAACAAAAACTACAAAGTATGTAATAACCTTAATAACCCACATATGCTTTAAATCTTGTTGTTCTCAGGTGAATATTGTTTTCATTGAATATTGAACCCTTTTTCCCCAAAAAATATTATTTTTCCTAAATAGGAGTGAATGTTATTGGTAGATGTCTTTGGGCAGTGGTCTAGTCAATGACTGTTTTTGCTGTATAATTGAAAAGCTCTGACTAGTGCTATAATAATGCTGCATTGCGTGCCTTTTTTTGTCTAGTATATAGTCATATATTAAATTTTATTTGTGTTTGTGCAGAGGATATAGAAATACTGAAAGGAGAGAATAAAAGTCTGAAGAAAGAACTGATATCAGCTGTTGAAAACAAATCAAAAAGAGAAGACAAGAAGCCTTTAAATGGTAAATGGATTAAACTCACAGTAATTGTTAAGACAATAAATGAGATCTTTATTTGTCTGAGTTTTTGCTTTTCAACGGTGGAAGCTCAGAGGAATAAAGATGCATCACAGTATAAGGCCACATTTACTCCCTAAACCTTTTGTAATGAGAATTTTTTAATTTAGGAGATTTTACAAAGAAATATATGGTTGGTTTAATTTTTATTTCAGTTGATTATGCTGACATGACAAGGGGACAACTACTTCAAAGCATACATGAATTAGAAATGGTTAGTAATATTTCTTAGTAATTTTTAGTATGTTTTTGCTCATGTAAGGAAGAAAGAAATGTAACCACACCAAATGTCTTTATTCAGAAAGTAGATGATTCAGAACATAAATCAAGTATTCAAAAGGACAAAGATGATCAGGATGAGAGAAACAAATCCAGGCGAAAACAAAAATCTAGAGGTAAAAGGTGTATTTTTAATTACTTTAGATGCTGTACATGCTTGACTGTTTTAACCACTTATTATTTATTAGATCGCAAAAGCTCAACATCCAGTGCTGTCAGTACTGCAGAAGACAGAGAAGCTGAGCTTCTTGAGGAAAATGAAAAACAACGAAAAATTATTGAAAGGCTAAAGGAAGACCGTACACATTATCGACTTGTTGCAGATGATTTGAGGTAAGTATTTCTTACAAGCACCACACATAGCTGAGTTTTTATTTTTAGGGGTGTTATACGTGAGCACTATCTAAAGCCCTATTCACATTAAATCATTATTTTGATGTTGTTGTCACAGAAAACAGTTGACAGCAAGGGAAGCAGAGCTAGACGATCTTCAACTTCAGTTAGCAAAAACCACAACATCAGCTGTTGGTCCTGCAGGCAGAAAGCCTAGTATTACATCAACAGCAAGGTAAGAGAGCTTTTATTGAGTGTTTCATTATTGTTTTACATGGAAGAATGGTATCTATTTGTTATATGTAGTCAAACTTCTCGACAACAGACAAGTGGTTATTCTGGAGAGGTGAGGATGACCACTGCACAGAGGTTTTTAAAATAAACCCAGGAATAAACAGTTAATGGATCAGATTAATGGCAGGACAAAATGCTAGCCATTATGGAATGGTGGCCATGGTAGAGATTTGGCACAGTTAGTGGATGTTTCCCCATAATGACTAAACAATTATAACATTCTCAATTGTTTCTCATTTTAGCCAGTACAGTCCTAGAAAACAATCTATTACAGCAAAAGAACGTGATGAGATGATGGAGAGAGAATTTCAGGAGTTTCAACAACGACATGCAGCAAAGGTTTTACAGAAACAATGGCGCAACTACAGAGGAACTAAAAGTGAACATCTTGCTCTGCAACAGACAGAACAAGAGAAAGCTGCTAAAACATTACAGAGGGAGTGGAGAAAACATGTAAGTCTATTTTGTGACAGAACAACATGAGTATATTTAAATACTCTCCCAAATGTTTGCCTGAATGTACACCTTACCACTGCACTGTACACCTTACCCACTGTACTGTACACCTTACCCACTGCACTGTGCACCTTACCCACTGCACTGTGCACCTTACCCACTGCACTGTACACCTTACCCACTGCACTGTACACCTTACCCACTGCACTGTACACCTTACCCACTGCACTGTGCACCTTACCCACTGTACTGTACACCTCACCCACTGCACTGTACACCTCACCCACTGCACTGTACACCTCACCCACTGTACTGTACACCTTACCCACTGCACTGTACACCTTACCACTGCACTGTACACCTTACCCACTGCACTGTACACCTTACCCACTGCACTGTACACCTTACCCACTGCACTGTACACCTCACCCACTGCACTGTACACCTCACCCACTGCACTGTACACCTCACCCACTGTACTGTACACCTTACCCACTGCACTGTACACCTTACCACTGCACTGTACACCTTACCCACTGCACTGTACACCTTACCCACTGCACTGTACACCTTACCCACTGCACTGTACACCTTACCCACTGCACTGTACACCTTACCCACTGCACTGTACACCTCACCCACTGCACTGTACACCTCACCCACTGCACTGTACACCTCACCCACTGCACTGTACACCTCACCCACTGCACTGTACACCTCACCCACTGCACTGTACACCTCACCCACTGCACTGTACACCTCACCCACTGCACTGTACACCTCACCCACTGCACTGTACACCTCACCCACTGCACTGTACACCTCACCCACTGCACTGTACACCTCACCCACTGCACTGTACACCTCACCCACTGCACTGTACACCTTACCCACTGCACTGTACACCTCACCCACTGCACTGTACACCTTACCCACTGCACTGTACACCTTACCCACTGCACTGTACACCTTACCCACTGCACTGTGCACCTTACCCACTGCACTGTGCACCTTACCCACTGCACTGTACACCTTACCCACTGCACTGTACACCTTACCCACTGCACTGTACACCTTACCCACTGCACTGTACACCTTACCCACTGCATTGTACGCTTCTTTTTTGTATTTTAGCTGAATCAAAGAGAAGCAGAATTGCAAAATGAGGTAACAGCAGATTTTAATACAAATCATTTGTTTACCATGTTGATAACCTGCTGCATGACTTGAGCATGTTGGGGACAGTATATAAAATGTTTATGATATGTTTGAGCAGTTAATTTAACTCTGGTTTGAGACATAAAATGAACACTGATTGTCTGGCAACTGTGTTTGTATTAGAGGGCAGAAACTTGGCTCGCACAAAATGCTGAAAAATAGTTTATAAAACCAATCTAAAACGATTGTTTATGTATGTCTATTTATCAATTAGACAACAGAAAGCCGTGCGCCCATGGCGTTATAGACGAGTGCGACTCTAGTTTGTTAAGAGTTCTTTATATTTTCACAAGTGCGTCTATAACGCAATGGGCAAGCGGCTTTCTGTTGTCTAATTGATTTATAACAAAGCCTAGAACGTTAAAAACGGAGCCGTGCAGCCCATGGGGAAATAGTTCATAGATTTTTCAGCCAATCAGAGTGCGCGTTATATGTGCCGCCATCTTAAAAACGATTTGAAAAAGACGATGACGAAGATAGTGCGCGCGCAATGCAGCCCATGGGCTTTCTGGCCAATCAGAGCGCGCGTAAGATTGTAGCTATGTTATAAATTGTGGTATAAACACTCTGGAAGATGTAGAGAAACACTATGCTATGCCTTGTGTTCCTATTAGCTTTTCTTGTGCTCTACATGTACATCTCCCGTTGTGTTGATATCATAGTACAAACATATCTGTGATATTTGTTGTACTGCTCAGAATTAGCATAATTTGTTCAATGCGCTTTCCAAGCAATACGTACAAGTACCTGACAATATTTGTCTATTAGGCTGTAACTGATATCCAGGCTGCATTTCGAGGTCATTTGGCACGAAAAGGAAGGATTGATAACTTGCAAGAAGACTCAATAGATTCTGATGATGCCATTGTTAACGTCCAATCAGCATTCAGAGGACACTTGACCAGAACCAAAAACCGCGAGGAACCTGAGGACGACCAGTGGTCACATGGCAGATCACGTGATTCGTTAAGGTGGAGATATCTTTCAAATTTTTTATTAATGAATTTGGCATAATATTACCCTCTAAATGAGAGGTTCTGGCCTGATTTCATATTTGTGAATTTGTACCCATAAAGTAAAGTAAAATAAAGTAAAGCGACCATATTTTACGTCGATAACTCGTGACAGTAATTTGAGCAACTGATAAACTTGAGGTCGACGGTGCGCTCATTTTACTCCCCTCTCTCCATCCGTGCTCCGTTTTAAGGGTATTTAAAGCTACTTAAAGCTACGCAGAAAGGAAAGAAGTTGAAACAAGGATGTGAGATCCGGGGATCGAACTCTGGACCTCTTGCACCGAAGGCGGCGCACTAACCAACTGTGCCATCCTTGCTCCTACTACTACCCATGTTTCTTGTGCTTTCGTCTAGCTCATGTTGTTATAATTGTAGCTTAAAAGATCTAAGGGACAGGCCTTGTCGATGGATGGAGGGTGCACTGGCCAACTCCTGTAAGATCACTTTCAGATGAAGGGACATGTGTGACAGATAAAATAATGCAATAAAATCTGCAGACATTATTGCTTTTTGGCGCCAACTTGACGCGCGCCGACACTTTGACAACTGACATATACAACGCTCAACTCACACGTTGCTTTTTGCTGAGGGAGGAAAAACCTGAGAACATGGAGGAAAAACCCTCGTAGCAAGGGAGAGAACAACACATCAAACAAACTCAGTTCACATATGATCCAGCGTCATGGGACTTGAACCCCCGGACCACAGCAGTGAATGGCCAGTACTCTTACCATGAGGCCAACCATGCCACTGTTAGATCAATTTCAAATGAAATTACTAAATAGTGTAATTAGATTATTAATGTAATACAAATCATTAACTTTGATAATGGCCCTATGCACTTCTAAAATGTTTAACAATAAGGATATTTTTATTCAGAAATGTCAGCAATGAATTGTCAGATGAAGATTCAGAAGAGGATGTAGTGATTGGTGGCAGGTCGTCTGGAACCTCAGGAGGCAGGAAGATGTCCCCTCGTAGCTACGATAAATCGCCCTTCTCAGCCAAGAAGAGATCAAGTTTTACAGGTACGTACACCAAGTTTTTATACATATTTGAGATATGACGCGAGTGCGGATTGGATAGCTATAGTGTTTTGATATATTAGAGGACACAGACGTGCATGGCTCTCACAAAGATGCCCAAAAATATTTTATAAAATAATTGCTCTGTACTGTCAGTAATATAAACACTGGATAAGATGTAGAACACTTATAAAGCTAGGTTTACTAAGCTTGTACTTTACTAGCCTCCTCCGCAGGCTACTCCTTTCCTTTCCTTTATTGGGTTTCCTGTGGGATCGAACGGGAAGAGCGAAGACTGGAGGCGAGACTTATCCTTTTTTGCTCGCCCCCAGTCTCTCATCTTTGCAACAGGAAGCCCAAGAGAAAGAAAAGGAGTTACCTGCGGAGGAGGCTAGTACTTTACATTTCCTAGCGCTTCGTGTTTATATAACACTAAGTACAGAGACATACACGCGCGTTTGACATTGCTTAGATAAAAATAATAATTGTGTGTGTCTTTCTATAACTTTACTTCTTGACATTGTATCCTGGGATCCGAGCTCAAGTTATTTGTGTTATATACGTTAACGATGATGCTTTGTTCTTTTCCTTGACACAAGTGTTTCTTTGGACTTGACTTCAACACCAGATGAATACTTAATTCATGCTATTACTATATGTTTTCATTTCTGGCCAACAACTAACACATATAATGATGACATCCTAATGGTTCCACCAGCATGAGGGACTGACTAAGAATCAAAATCACAACTACTGATGCCATATAATACCAATCATCCATTCGAAACCTGTCGACTGCTAGTAGGATTCTATTCTTTGAATGGTTGACTTCTGGTGGCTTTTTGCCTCTTTTGTTCTTTGGTAGCACATTGGAATCTTTAGCGAAGTGTTTCCTGTTCTGTTCTTTTCTTTCCTTCTTCATCATCATAATCATCTTTACTTCAATTCACGTATATTTATGAAGTCAAAAATTCCTTCCTCACTGACTTAGCTTTGTCATTCTCATTTCATCTTACACATAGTGATTTGGATCTTTTCGAAGAGGAAGCTATACTTGGTCTTCTTTTTTTTGCCACTAAATTTTGTCTATGATATCTTCTTTATCTTCAATGCACGTGAATATAGCAGGTTAAATTTCTGTCTTATCTTCATGATAGCATAGTCTTAACAGCTGACACTTAATATGACGTCACTGTGACGCGTTGAGCATGTGTAATATGACGTCACTGTGACGTGTTGAGCATGTGCCATGTCAAATACTATTTCGACTCACTTGATCTTCAACTAACCTTCACCTAATCTAAGACTCTCATGGACTTTAATGTGCAGAAACATGTCAGTCTCTGTCTTTTAAGACTGTGACTTGCTATTTGCAGGACCTCCTGATGCAAGCCCCCCTAGGCCACCCCCACGTACTAAACTCACAGCACCACAACCTACACCTAGAACTCTTAAAACACCACCTTCGCCACCACTACGCACTACTCCTCCTTCACCTACTCCACGAAAACGAACCACACCTGTCCATCATGATGATGATGATGATGACAGTGATGATGATGATGTTATCATCGGAGGTTCACCCAAAGTACAACACAAGGGTAAGGATGATTAAGAAAGTGGAAGAATGATTACAATGATGGAAAAGAAGCAAACAATTTTCATAGTGCTTTTGATTATGCATGGAATTCTACGAATATCCATTGCCAGTGATCACAGAATTCAGGATTTTGAAACTAATAATCTAAGGCTATTTATTTCGTAAGACTTTTTTATTGTATTTTCAATGATTTTGCACTTCCACCTGCACTGTTCATGAGTCATTTTCAGTTATTTTCTACTAATTCACTTGCACGTCTAACATGCACTACAGCACAGGCAACCCAACCCAAACCTTCACTTGCACGACCAGAGCCCGTTTCAAGAAAGGAAACCAAGTCTACAACTCGTACTGAATCCAGTAAAGATCAGCTGGGTATGTTAGTCTTGTAAATGCACTGTAACTATATGTCAGTAGTATAGTATGCTGTAGAGTCGGGTCGGATGGCCTGGGAACGAATGCATGGGAACGAGGGTATTGGCTAGCCTCGTTTTTGTGCAACTAGTCCCCAGGTCTTACGGCTGTGTGCGTTTGTTATGTGTATGTTCATTGCATATGCTGCAGTATGCTGTAAATATTGCTTTTTTACAAATTAATAGAGGGTTTAGCTTCACGTACACGAAAAACGGCAGACGGAAGAGAGGGTCACGTGACCTTTTTTCGCGCCTGGCGTTACGCCTTTGGCACTTCAACATGAGCGTGACTTTTCGTAATTACGGCAAACGCGAAATAACTCACCTCGCGTATAAACGGCAACATTAGACGCGAAAAAAAAGTCGGTCACGTGATCCTCTGCCGTCTGCCATTTCCCGTGTACGTGAATTAAGCCTAGTAAATAACAATACTAATACATTAATATATAATGTCTAACCCTGCACTAGTCATCAATATGCTCAAATTGAATCATATAATGTAAGTTAAGACATTTACCAAATTACTGATTTTTAAATAAACAATTAAAATGACCTCTTAGATTAACGATGTAGTTTATCTGATTAATTCATATAAGGATAATGATAATATATAATAGTAAAAGTTTGATGGAATCTAACGCTGTCGTTAAATCGCGTAAGTCAACGTCACGTAGAGTTTGGCCTTACAAAGCACTAAATTTGTTTTCTTATCTTGAAGACAACGTTTTTAGCGAGACAGACTCGGATTCTGATAATCAGTTAGTTGTATGTGCTAAACCACAACGCCTCAAAACACGAACTTCTATCATGGATACTGCCAGGAGCCAAGAGAAAACAATTGATTCGCATGGACAAGAATCTTCAAGGACACAAAAACTGGATATTGATAAAGAGAAGGTCGACCAGAAATTCTTGACAGTTGAAAAAGGAAAGCATGAAATATCGAAAGCCAAAGAGACTGCTGAAAAAGCAAGCGATAAAGCACGAAAATCTGTGGGAATTCCCAGCCGCGACATGGAAAATGATAATTCCATGAACATTCTTCATGGAAAAGATGAAATTGAAAATAGACCTGAGCATGTGAAAGAGAGTGAATTACGTAAAGCCAAAACTGGTGTAAAACTGGCTTCCAGCAAGGACAAAACAACGAATCAGTTATCCAATGAAAGTCCTTCAAATGTGACTGAAGTAACCAATAAGGTTCAAGCGGTTCCTAATGAGATAGCCAAGAGAATTCCTGCAAGCGTGAATGAAAAGACCAATGAAATACTTTCAAGTGCAACAACCAATAGCGTTCCGCCGATTGTAATACAAGATACTTCTGTAATGGCTATTGATGAAAGAAACTCTAGCGGAAACGTGTCTGATATACCAACTTGTAAATCTGGTTCAATAACCACCTCTACTAGTTTGTCAACCGGTAAAACCAGTTTAAACTCGTTAGCCAATGAAAATCCTTTCATTGCATTGACCAATGGCAACACTAGATTCCAAAGAAATAAGTTTTTCAGTGGGATTGAATGGATCAAACCGCACAGATCTTCGCATCGAGAGACAAAAGAAGAACTACCAAAACAACATGACAGTAACTTGTCAAAATCATCAAACGATAAAAGAGTCTCAGAGAAAGACGAACCTATTACCTCTGGCCAATCAGACGCATTAACGAAATCACGTGAGAAATCTAGTGACACAAAGCAAGATCACGTGGATGGTACGTGAGGTATTCAATGACGTCATGCATCTCGTACCACTCTTCCTCGTTCGTGCCTTATACATTCAAGGGGTTTAAGCTAATTCTGGACTGACTACTAATACAAGCTTATTATAGTCTTAGATTGATTATGTATTCTTGATTTAATTGTTTGATTAATAAATAAATAGCAGATTATTAAAGTATTTCATGTAAATATTCTCTTCTTTATTTGATTTACTAACGGGTTGTTTTTGCATCTTTCTGTTCATCATGGATTCCTTAATTATTATTCTAAGCTTCCAATCCTAGTAGATTATATAATCTCGTCACTCTTTCCAATGAATCCATTCACTCAGGTCTTGTCAATAATATGTATGCATCAGCCTCCTAAACTCCATTACTTGGGTGTCCTGTGGCCCTAGAAAGATGAGGGAGACTAGAGGCTAGGAAGGAGGAGGAGAGGATCAGGAGAGGGGGATGAGAGCCTCTAGTTTCCCCCATCTTTCTAGTACCACAGGAAATCCAAGTAATAGAGTTTAGAAGAGTAGGAGGCTAGTATATGCAAACATTTCCTCAATATGTTTTTTTTATTCCTAGGATTAACGAAAAGCATCAACCCACAGCGAACGATTGAGGAAGCATCGGAAGAAAGTGACAACTTTATTGTTTCAAGCCGCAAAAAGTCTTCGTCATCTCATCACGTGGTTTCGTCACGTGATTCCCATCACATGGTTTCGTCACGTGATTCCCATCGCGAACTTTCGTCACGTGATTCTCATCACGATCTTTCGTCACGTGATTCCCATCGCGGGCTTTCGTCACGTGATTCCCATCGCGGGCTTTCGTCACGTGATCAAACATCTACAAAACCCAGTCACTATGAAATTGTTGATAGTGATGAAGACGAAGATGACATAGTGATGTCCACCAAAAGTACAGCCAAGTCTTCTCTCAGGAAAACAAGCACAGAAAGACCAAAACATGACAATGATAGAAAATCTCAAACTCAGACAAAGGTGAAGAAAAGCATACGACAAAACATCGAGGCGTCTGGTAGCGAGGAAGATGAAGTAATGATATCAAAACCAAGGAGACTCTCTCCACGAAGTTCTGCCTCTAAATACAGCAAAAGTGAGTAGGGATATCGTAGGGATATATGTTATAGTCAGATAGCATGAAGTACATTTGAACGCATTTTCTGATTGGCCAATGGAGTACAATAGGATCCAATGTATTCATTGGTCGTTCTAAAAATACCATTGTTTCTTAAGCCAATCAACGCTCCGCTTCAAGAGGGCTTCATGCTTCGTAATTCTTAGAGCAGTTTTGTATGACTGTGGGAACGTCCTTAAAACGTCCTTAAAACATTAATAATTCAAACCATTCCAGTTCCGTATAATGAAACAGACCTTTTCGAACGTATGACAGCAGTCGAAACGAATAAATATTGTTGCACTAAATTAATTCAGACGCCGCTCTTTTGACAACTTTGATTACTATGGGGCATTGCAAGGCATTGCGCATATGTCGAGCTGCGTAAGCTTGGTTTACACTAGCGACATAAGCATAAGTACAAGCAACATACGCAGACTCAGAGCTGTTCAGCTTGTATTCTTTCACACCTGTGCATGTGAGACTGTATGATGCCTGCGCTTATGCTTGCGTTGCTGGTTTGAATCATTCTTAAGAAACGAGTCTTGGTTGCATTTACAAATGTAATTATGAATTTCACTTTCAAGGTGAAGCATCGAGCACGCCAAAGCGTCCCTCGTTAGTCGACAGCCTACTGTCTTCCACGCCTCGTCGTTCTTCAGAGGATAACAGAATAAGAAGGAAGGATCAAGATGATGATGATGATGATGATGATGATGATGATGATGATGACATGGTTATTAATTCATCTAGGAAAAGTTCTTTCAAGTCACAGTCTTCGACGGCTAAGAAAAAAGATTCTTTCACGTATCGTCGTTCTTCAGAGGATAACAGAATAAGAAGGAAGGATCAAGATGATGATGATGACGACCATGATGATGACATGCTTATTAGTTCGTCTAGGAAAAGCTCTTTCAAGTCACAGACGGCTAAGAAAAAAGATTCTTCCACGTATCGTCGTTCTTCAAAGGACAACCGAGTAAGAGGGAAGACTCAAGATGATGATGATGATGATGATGATGATGATATGGTTATTAGTTCATTTAGGAAAAGTTCTTTCAAGTCACAGTCCTCGGCAGCTAAGAAAAAAGATTCCTGTAAGTTAGAGTTTGTGCTTTTTCCAGGGGCAGGTACAGCGTTAATTATGGGAATCGAAAACCATGCATCCAGATGATATTTTGGAAAATTATCGAGAAGAAAAAGGCCATGAAAGTTGTCTTAAGGTACGGTAATACGAGCAACAAAATCACTCAACTTGTCTAGCAACATTGCTGCGAAGCGAGTTGAAGAGCGATGCTGCCCGTTTTACCACCCGAAAACAAACTTGTCTCGCAACAAAATAGTTTGTTGCAGGTTGAGAAATTTTGTTGCAGAAAGTAGAAGGTCGTTCTACTTCTTGCGACAAAATTTTAAAATGTTGCTCGTATTACCACCTCGGCTCAACTTGTGTTGCAGCAAATGATTTTAGGGGCCAATGAGAATACAGGATTCTCTCAACCTGCAACAATAATTTTGTTGCGAGACAAGTTTGTTCTCGGGTGGTAAAACGGGCAGCATCGCTCTTCAACTCGCTTTGCAGCAATGTTGCGAGACAAGTTGAGTGATTTTGTTGCTCGTATTACCGTACCTTTAGGAGAGGGTGCGCACCCCCTGCTCCCTTCCACTAAATCTGCCCCTGTTTTATCGATGCTTCTTTTCAACTATCGGGACGGAGAGGTGGGAAGGGTCTCCCCCTCCCCCCCTCCCCCATGTGGTTTTCTTGGTTACGCGAAAAAAGACGTTATCAAAAAAGGATCTATGGGTAAATGTCTTTGTTGTAAATTTTTAGTAACTAGAAGAACCTAAACTTCCTTGAATGAATAAAGTGTCCATTTCATTTCCATTTCCATTCATACACTGGAATCCATGAGTCGTGGTAGGTTGCTCAAAGAGACCACCACAGGAAGCCCAACTGAGAAGTGAACAGACAGTCTATATTAATAATTGATATGATTTTCCTTTTAGTGGCGAGTCTCTGGTCGGACCCTAAACCCCCCAAGAAGGTAAGAATACATTACATCGAACCAAATTGCTGCTTCTATCAAAATGTTTGTGAAAACATTTTTATCCCTTTTATTTCCTCAGAGTTCTCTGGGGTTCAGTTCGTTTGGAGACAGCTTCTCTTCGTCCAAAAGACGCGTGGAGTCAAATCTTGACGAATTATTTTAGTTTTTTATTGTATAGGAATCCAAATCATTCATAGAGCATAAAAAACACAGGTAGCCCAAAGGTGATAAAACATACAGGTAGCCCAAACCATATAATCAACGTGTGTATAGACAACTTATTTATTGATCACGGAATTAAAAGTAGAAAAAGGACATCAGAAAATAATAAAGGATCTCTGTTGAATATTTATAACATCTGAATTGGGTTCTCGATTTCTTTGCCGTTTTGGTAGCCACTTGGGATTGACAGCTGTGATTGGGGGAGAGAAGAAGAGGAAAAAGGAGTTGAAAAGGGGGGAGGCTCCCTCACCCCCATCTAACCCCACCCCACCCCCTCCAGACCTCCTTCTCAGAAGTCCTGGTACGACTATTAAGGGGGGGGGGAAACAGTTAAATCGATATCAACTGATAAACATGTTCAGAAGTAAGAACAAAGTGACTCAATTTCAATACCGTATTTGTAAAGTTACAACTCGTGATAACATTTTTATTAAATCGTGTAATTGCTGGGAGGGAAGCGAGCAGCAACACTATTCTTGGTGTGGGATTCCTGTGCGATTAATGACGTCACCTTAATATTGATCCGCGAACTCGATTTTTATGTACGGTGGTATGTTCATGGCGAACCTTGACGTCACAGGGATGAATTGGGATTCCTGTGCGATATCGATTCCATTCGAGAGGTTTTATGTTTCTCGAAGTATAAAGAAAGTCACAAAGTGCTAAGTGATATTTTTTCGAGAGGGCAATGTTCTGTTACGGGTCATTTTGCGTGTTACTGTTCGAATCGAAGCTCGTCTACGGGCCGAATCAATTCAAGCCAAGATAATATAAAGTATGAAGTGAGGTCGCGCTGAGAATCTCTGCAATATATTTGGTTACTCTATGAAAGAAAAATTTATACTTTGTATGTGATGGAATTGTATTTATCATTCGTTTGATCTAATAAAAGCGTCAAATAGCACAGTAGACAATGCGGCATCTTTTTTGCAACGTACAGCTATAGCTTTTAAAATCAGTTTTATAATCATTGCCAACGCTAGCCGTTTGTGATTGTTTGAAAAATTCCTGAAAATTGCTTTACTCAAAGTGCTAAATATTTTGAACTGTGTGTGTCCAACACTGATCCTGGAGAATTATGTTTTGTAGTTCAACATTGAAGGTCAACTAGCAGTGTTCGTCACACAACGCACAGGAGATAGACAAGAAACATTTCATATATATCAGAGAAAGCGGTGTACTTTCGTGAGTTTTAGGGGAACAGTTCTGCTAACGTGGATACACCAGCTGTTTTCTGCTCGCAGCACTTCACTTTCTATTAGAAATGGCTAGTATAATATTATAGTCGAGGCTAATAAATAGAATGTCGTTTTCAACGTTTTGTTAAGGCCGGTTTATGCGGCACAATTTTTGTCTACAAGTGTCGCATGCAACTTTCTTCTAACTTGACTTGCGTCCGATTAATTGTAGCTAGTTGTGCCGTGTTAATCAGACGCAAGTCTAGTTGTAAAAATAAGCAAGTTCCACATGACAGTTGTACTGTGTAGCGTAAACCGGCCTTTAGTCGGTTTTCGTATCAGTGTGAAACGGACCGCGCCGCGCCATGACCGTGTAAGTACCGTCATATGTATAAAAGCATTGAAAATTGCAAAACCGCGACCGTGCCAGTGTTTTCACAGCCATACGAAGACGGCTATATGGGAGTGTTTCTCTTTCAAGACAAAATCCTTGGAAGGCCTTGTTAGATGACGCCATTGAGACACCCGAAGTACTATCCTTTCATTACGAGTTTAAGGAGTGTCCGTTTCGGCCTATTTTTGGTCTCATCTATTTTTCGGACTGACTAAAATAAAGTCAAAGGCAATAACAACTCTAACACAGATGGAACTTTAACTGCAAATCTGAAACTGTGCACACTGATTGATGAAGTCTGTCTGTTTTTATCGGATTTAGCACTTTAAGATACTTTGCACTACTGACCTGGCCGAGTACCGAGAGTGTTTTTAAATTGTTTTCAAGACTGATTACGTAAGTAGGTCTGTTCAGTCTTTGGGCTTCCTGTGGTTGTTGAGCGAGGAACGAAAAACCACAGGTAGCCCAAGCTCACTATTAGTGGCTATATATAAGAGAACGTATGTCACTCAATAACACTCAAAATTTCTATCTTAATTTTAATAAAATTCCACGAGACTTCTAGAGTGCGTTGTTCATTCTTTCATCTAACCTCTGGATGAGTTTCAGGGAAATTCGTCGATTAGGGCGAGCAGTTAAAATCGACGAATTTCCCTGAAACTCATCCAGAGGTTAGATGAAAGCATGAACAACGCACTCTAGAAGTCTCGTGGAATTTTATTAAAATTAAGATGGAAATTTTGAGTGTTATTGAGTGACATACGTTCTCTTATATATAGCCACTAATAGTGAGCTTGGGCTACCTGTGGAAAAACTAGGACTTATGGAATCAATCTAAATAGGAAATGTACGTTGGGTTGTAAGATAAAACGATATTGATAAGACTAGATGAAGACTATTCTCTGCTTATAGGTGTTTATGAGTCTCGCCAATGACCGTCGTCCGTTTTAATTTCCAATAGTGAAGTACTCTTCAACTCGAGTTTTTAATTACGGTACTCGACTACTTCAATCCTTCAACCTCATTGGTCAGGAATCATGCAAAACAATACCTTAAGGTAACTATTTTAAGCGCTCTAATATAGAGCTTGGGTTGCCTGTGGCCTAGGCTGCTTCAAGCTTCCTCCGAAGAACTCCTCCGAAGGCGACTATTTCTGTTTTCTGTTTCTCTCATTTTGGGCTTCCTGTGGTCGATTTTTATCGACGTTTCATAGAGTGGTTTTCGTATGAGGGGGAACACCGTACGGCCTACGATACGATACGGTTACAGCAGGCATTCAGAATGCTTTTGTAGAAACTATGATACTGGTACAGTTATGATACGGTACGGTAAGTTTCCCACTCATACGAAAACGACTCTATATAGCTGCTGTTAATTATATTAGCATAAATGTTGAAAAATGAATATTTCTGGAAAAACAACCTTTTAAAATTATAAAGGTTGTTGATAAAGATGATGTGTGCAAGTTTCTAAAGAAAGTAATAAATCCTAGCTTGACAAAATTTTGAAAATACACCAAAACGAGGCTTCTTAGGTACATAGAAAACTCTATTTTTGATATTGAACCAAAAGTGTTGGAATTTTCTGAAAACATTTCTCAGGAAGTACTTTCTCACATGACAATAATTTATTGCAAGAAGCCATCATTTTCTTGAGTGAAAAAAAAAAACAGTTATGAAAGTTGACGACGAAAACCGAATCAATCAATCAATCATTTATTTACCCACATAACGCTTAGGAGCATTTTGCATACTCGTTATAATGCGCACGTGCTAAAGCAACGAAAAAATGCAACGAAAGTGAGGAATCTCAAAATTCAAAAACAGGACAAAAATGTAGGGATTGCATGTAGAGTGGGTTAGGGTGGTTCATACTTGAAACACAAGAGTAAGCAACCGAAAAACTCAGAGTGTTACACTCCTGCAACGTATGCCATTACAGGGTCGTGACATGGTACGTGGGATCAGGGATCACAGGCTTGGGATCGGGATCTCAAGCCATGGGATCGGGGTCACAAACGTGGGATCGGGATCAGTAGTCAAATCAACAGGATTCAGGGATCAAAATTTTCACAACTGGGATCAGGGATCAAAATAAGAGAATTTTTGGGATCAGGGATCAAAATTTTCGACCAAAAAACGGGATCACGAGCGAAAAAACGTACCATGTCACGACCCTGCCATTAGCAGTGCCAGCTTTTGCTTTCCTCGATCAAACGTGTATGATAAAAGCGATATTGAGTCTACGCGTATGTTGCTTTATTTGAAGGGTATTCGGATGAAAAACATCGTTGTGACAAACAAGATAAACGTTTGCGTGGTTTGTACAAATAAAATCCTTTCTTTTGTGGTTTCTTCACTGTTCTTCAATCTTCGATAAAATCTGATATGTCAGTGAAAATGCCTTTTCGTGCAGTGAACAGCTTCTCCTCCCGGCCCGAAAAAAAATCACATTTTGTGAGCGAGATCTTTCTTTATAATTCCCTTTATTGTTCCAAACACTCACGTATCTGGAAAGTCCAAGTTCACCTGGTAACAATATCGCCTGTGGCAATTTTGGTCGATGATAGGAATCGGTCACGTTTCGCCGTGTGTTCGTGGCTTTTACCGAAGAAACAATGTCACGATATGAGATGGGAAATCAGTTGTTCAAGAGTGAATTTCTATTAAGTGATATTCCGCTATATTAATTCGATATGATAATAGTGATATAATGTCGATGTCAAACTATAAATAGAGACTACTTCGTGTCGAAATAATTGCACTCGTTCGTGAGTCGTGACATGAGAGATAAGTATGTTATGACGTCACAATAAACGTCATAAGGACATATACGGACAAACGGATGAAACTGTTCGCGAATGTTTGGATGTCGAAAAAAGGAGATCGCGAGAGGAAACAGCACAATATGTGAATAAAATTTTATGACTGCTGTAACGACGGCGGAAGTAGGATTTGCTCGAAGGGACTGCGTGAAAAAAGAATCGCTTCAAAAGGCGAAACTTGTCGCGCTACTATTCCAGTCTTGTCAAAAAAGGTAGGAAAAATTGATGTATATTTCATTTATTATTCTAGAGTTTTTCCCAATCGTTTATTCCAGTTCTTGGTTTGTTTTGTTTTGAGTATTTCGCTGCTGGCTTTGGTCTGGCGTCACTAAGGCTTGCTATTGTTTTTCTGACCAATAAGAAGCTTCTATTGTAATTGATTGACATATATTAGACAAACCTGTGACGTCACAAAGAAATAAACGAGAAATTGCTCGACTTTTCCGGGAGAAAGGAACGAAAGCGAACCAAAGTTTAGGCGAATTTTCGCTACACAAGAAAACTAGGAGTAAATTCAACTTAAATATTAGGTATGTAAAGGTCTAACATCTACCTTTCCTTGTTGATTTGCTTTATCTTGGTAAATGTGATAGGTTTTGGCTTGGGGCGCTGGTTTATTGCTGGTTTTGTTGTGTCGTTCGCTCGTATAGCAACCCTCTTCTGCTCTTTCTTTATTGATTTACCTTGAATGAATCCTTTTATAATCATACTACATCATTTCGCTGTTGTATTGACTATTATTGTTGGTAAATCGCTTCTTCTTTAGACGATATTTTGGCTGGTAGCGTTCTGTAAAGTGATAAACTCGGGGCTTGGCTTTCTTCATGACACGGCATTGATCCATTTCACTCGACCACATTGCTTTCAATTTCATTCTTTAAGCGTAAATGATTGTATCTTATGTAATATTTCGTAGTTTATCCATTCAGTTTGGTAAAGGTGGTTAGTTTTGGTGGGATATTTCTATTTCGTGCCAAGACTTAGCCTGCTTGCTGAGTCACTCTTGGTTCGCCAACAATAAAGAGTGTTTCTCGTGTCTAAAAATAAATTATAAACACAAAACACTTATTGACTATTTCTCGAATTTCATTCCTATCTATAACACTATATTTTAGAGGAACTTTCCCTTCAAAATAGTGATCATATGGAATTCATGTGCCTTTATGATGCTTACTTAGTAATTCATTCCCTGTCTTTAGACTTATAAAGCTTAAGTTTACCACGTTTATTACTCGATCATCAACATGTTGATGAAATCAGAAATTAATGTATGGGACTCAAAAATATATAAAATAAGACTTTTTAACGAATTTCACCTTTCTTTAATGTTTCTAAGAAACAAATATCTCAACTAAATGATTTGGTAAACTTAGACGGTAAATAGGTAAGCTTAAATGTATGCTTTGTTCTTCCCAAATTGTCTCGGGGAATGTTGAATTGAAAACGAACATTTTCTTGATTGTTTATCATCAGACAAAAGAAGAATAGTTAGTTAAGGAATTTCAACAGGAAAGCATCCTTCCTGTCTTTTCTGTTTTGTTTGAAGGAAATCCTGATATACTGAGTTTATGTTTATAAGGACTTCGTGGTTCTCTTTAGCTGTGGTTGTCAACCCGATGCGCTTATATCTCATTAGATATGACATTTTTAGATCTATATAGTTTCACAATATAGTATGTGTTGTGTCATCTGTGTCATCAGACATTGAATGATTTTTTTGCAAAGGATTATCTTTATATGAGTCATAGTATGTCTCAAGATATCTCATGCATGTCTAGTAGAGTTTGTGATACAGAAAGAATTCTATAAGAAATATTACATGCTTGCTTATGTGAAAAGTTGTACTTTGCATAAGGTTTCTTCATTTAATAAAAAAAAGTTAAAGATGTCATGCAGAACTTAGAAGCAGTATATTACCAAGAAATAATTTTGTTAATTGAATATGTAAAGAATTCCTTTTAGTTTGTTTTTCTTACAAATTGTTGGTTATGATTAATACATGTAAAATAGGACTCAATTGTCGAACTATTCCCATTTTTGTGCAAGGAATCAATTTAACTTAAAATGCTGTAACTATTTGTATCTTAAATAATGACTTGATTTCACTAAGTTGCTTTTGGTTAATAAGATTATAGTCTGGTTTATCTTCTGTGTTAAAAACCTGCAAACAATGCTATAAATAACACACCAAGTTCAAGTTCAGAATAGGTTCCTTGTTACCAATACTTTTAGAATGAAAAATGATAAAATTGATCAATGTGTATATATTTTCTAATGAAAATTTTGAACTTAAACTTGATGTGTGTAACTATATCTTTATATCACAATTGTATTGTACTATATTGAGTTACTGTATGTTAATCAAGAAATTGTTTCACGATATATTCAATAATACTGTTGAAAGTCAACAGTCACCCTGGCAGTAGTGTAGCTGCCTTTAGGCAAAAAGGCACGTGCTACACAAAGGAATCATTCCTGGCGCTGAGATCTATTGACAACTGATGGTTTATCTTTTGTGACCTTTGTGTATTATTTAGTACACATTCAATACAATATTTTTCAACACTTGGACATTCTTCTTTGCTATTTTGATATAAGCTTATCAGAGCACGTGTTTACTGAGGGGCTATTTTACAATGGCTATATATGCCAGCAATTGCCATGAAAATGCATGCATTTGGTAGATTTAAAGGTTCATTATTTCAAACTATTCCAGACAAGCATGCCCCAAGACCCCATAAATGGCTGCCTTGCTTCACTTCCTTTTCTGGTTGCTATGATGAAGTGGTTGCTATACAGAGGTTTTAATATAAGAGTAAATGTATAGATTGACCATGGGGCTTGGGGAATGCTGCCTATTGGAGAGATGGTTATTACAATGTAGTGTAGACTCAACTGCATTTTGATGGCTGTAATATTACTGTCATTCTTTATTAGAATAGTGATAACTCACAGTCTACAGATTTACCCTCTGATAAATTTCAATAAATATTTTACCAGTATCAAAAATTCTAACTATCCTAAACCTAATGTGTATAGTGTATTTTAAAACATCTGAGAACTGATATAATTTCTGACAATACTTTTATTTTCAGATATTAAAATGGAAAACGAAACAAATCAACCAGCCTTGTGTCGAAATGGCTGTGGTTTCTATGGTAACCCAGCAACTGATGGAATGTGTTCAAAATGTTTTAAAGACTCAGTACGGCGGAAACAATCCTCGCCGACAGCAAGTCCATCAAGTACTAGTACAAGTAGTTTAACAGCTAATGTTACAGGTAAGGAGATAGCATTTTGATTGCAAGTCATGTTACAACATTCGGCAAGTAGTTATTTTTTACATTAATCACTTCATTGAGCAAGAGCCAGGGGAACCCCCTTGCTCACCCCTGCTCACCTTGTGATTTTCACATCCGAAAATTAACAAAATTGAACAAAAATCTGTTTAAACCCTCGTTTAGTGTTTCTGCAAGGGATCTTTTACTTTAATTGGGACAATTGTGCTGATTAGTATATGTAATAGGACTCCATGCTGTCCAATTTGAAAATAATTATTGGAGGAAAAAAATTCGGAGGACTGCCAAAATTGGACGAGGCTACAGGCCGAGTCCATTTTGGCAGTCAGAGGAATTTTTTTAGTTCAATTTTTTCAAATTGGACAAGCATGGAGCCCTGTTACTTACTAATTAATATATAGTTGCCTCTTATCCCAATATTATGAGTACTTATCTTTATTCTCTGGTAAATTGTCCAATTTCAAGCATCCAATTGAAAAATTGGACAGTCAACTTAAATGAAAGAAAAATCTATCTCTTGACAATATATGTGATTTAGAGGCAACTATTAATGTAATTAGTATGTTTAATTTCGAACATTTTTATAATGGTTACCATGCTGTAACTTTCATGAAGATTTGTTCCCTATATGGATATAAATGTCCATGTTAATTTAAAATGTACTTGGATATTTGCCAGAACAACATTTTTTCTTGGACATTTGAAAGGTTCAAAGGTTATTTACAGTATTTCCATTTTGGTCTACATTTAAGTACAATAATAATATATTTTTACAATAAATTTGTGGAGGTTGCAAAAGAACAACCCTAGGGGGTTATATACAAGCTCTTGCAACCTAAGAAAAAGTTTTAAGAAATATATAGAATACATTTTATTCAAATTTATTACCTTTTCAAATAATCACAGTCTTTAACAGCTCATTGATTGTAGAACTAACTGATTAAAGTTTGTTTATAAAACTATGAATCGCACCCTGCTGTGGATAAAGAATACTTTTGTATTACAGAGAATCTGACAAAGAATACATGTAAATGTTGTTTTGTCTGTTTTGGTTGATGTGCATAAATATCTGTCGATTTAGCTGAACTAGTGAGAGCAGTCTATGTAAATAAAGCAAACTGTTTGATTCACCACAAATTTTTGCAATATGTGGCTGTCTGTGAGATTTTACCTCTTTGAAGAATGTTGAAATACAACTTATCATCTTGCAGCCTGAATTTGGCTTCGATCGATGAAAAGCTTGTAAAAGAACATTGCCGTCCCCTAGAAATATCACTTGGCATTTTGTGACCTTGATGTATAAACAACTTGATAATAGTTGTGAATAACAATGGATTTACCTTGAAAAAAACCCAGCTGAATCCTAATTCATATCATGTCACCATGCTGTTTTGCACATATAACAAACGTAAAAACACAACTAAATCCACCTATCCAGCACTCGAAATAACAGCAGGTCAAGGGACAATGTCCTTCCAAATTTGCTAAATGACCGGCCAAATCTGATTTTGAAAGGACAGATTGACTGGCCATATTTAGAGAGAAAAAATCAGATTAACAGAACATTAAGTATTCATAGTTTTTGTCCTTCCAAAAATTAGTTATGACTATTCCAAAAATGTATTTTGAAGGACATGCTGTCCTGCATATGTCTGGTCGATATTTCGAGCCCTGCCTATCTCCCAACTGCTAAGTGCGGTTGTCATCTTGGCATAATTTTAAGTGATATACTGGTGACCATTAATTCCGATCATTCCAAACATATTTCGATGATGTTACAAATCATTGTTCAATCTACATGTCTACCAAAAAGTCTAGTACAGAGCTGGTCTATAAACACACCACGCATGACACACAGGAATATATCCCACTGCAAGATTAGTACTGTTGCTGCTAGCTATGCTCGCAGCAAAAAGTAGTGAAGACTAGCAAATGTTTTTTTTAGCTTGCTGGCAATGCAGAGGATAGGAAAAACTCTGCTCACACGGGTACATGTATATGTTTTGTATAAAGTTTTTCTATTTTGTTTTCAATACCAAAGTCTCCCTAAGTATTGGTACCATGTAATGGCCTGGTCTATTTCATGTGGAATATTATGCTCGTGTATTAGGCCTGGTTCACATGACAATAGACATAAGCATAAGGAACAAAATGTTTCCATTTTCTTATGTTATGCTGATGTTGTTAATATGTTATACATGTGAACCAGTAAAATAGCACTTATGGTGTATGTCTATGCTGATGTCCTGTGAACTGGGCATTACGTCATCCTCATAGGATGTTAGTTGCAGAATGATTAAGCCAATTGGATTACAATTATAATGATTTTTGTGTTGTAATTAATTTAGGTTCAAGTAGCAGTTCAAGTGTAGATGGTGCAATGGCGGCAGCATCAGCTTCAATATCAACATTACCAACAACTCTTCCTACCAGTACTACTAGTGATGAGTCCATTAAAACACAAGATAGACAACCTTCAGTGGAACCTCAACCTGGTCCATCTGATGATAACAAAGAAAAATCAAAAACAAAAAGAAATCGATGTTTTTCGTGCCGTAAGAAAGTGGGACTAACTGGTAAGCATTTGTTGTACTGTATTATTAGAACAGATTTTGTATGAGTGTGAAACGGACCACGCCATGCCGTAACTGTGTCAGTGCCGTCTTGTCTATAAAAGCATTCGAAATTCCTGCCCTAACCGTGCTGTGACTGTGTGGTGCCATTTTCACAGTCATACAAAATCTACTCTAAGCAGTATGGTATAGCTTACTTGCATGCCTTTTTAATATGAGCCAGATTTACATGACCTTTCTAAGGCACGGCACCCTTAATTCTTGGCATACAGACCAATTATTTTGGGTACGGCACTCCTATCAGGCCAACTAGTTTTCTATTCACACAATAGTAATTACATGTATGGGTGCCATGCCAAAAATGATGGCCATGGGTACCATGCGGTAAAAAGGTCATCATTTAAATCAGGCTTTAGAGTATAGATACCTGTATATCATGTAATAAATTGAAAATTTATTGACGTGACCTGTTCGAAATCGTAGAACATAAATTGCCAAAATGACATTCGAAATTGCCTAATATTATTAGATGCCTAATCATATGGATGTTTTTGTTTGTTTGTTTGTTTTTTTGTTTGTTTTGTTATCATTGTGTGCAACAAAGATTGCTTGATTACAGTGAAGCAAGTTCTATGATAACTGGCATGAAAAACCTCTCTGATCCCAATGACTGGTTTCCCATATGTCATTTTGGGGTTTTGTGTTCAGTAATTTTAAACTGGCAAATAATTATCCAATTAGATGTCACTAAAATTTCAATAATAATAATAATTATAACTTTATGTTAAGGAGGGTAATACGCATTTAACAGCATTGCTGACAAATCTGTAGCTCTTACATAATGGAAATCATGAAAATCATCATGCACACAGAAAATTGTCTTTCCCAACAATTGGGAGTCTATTGAACCAAACTCATTAATTCATATTATACATCCTTACAAAAGTATTTTTATTATACTTTCAGGTTTTGAATGTCGATGTGGTAATGTATTCTGTGGACTTCATAGATACTCCGATAAACATGACTGTACATTTGACTACAAAGCAGAAGGTCGAGCCAAGATAACTAAAGATAATCCAGTCATCCTGGCCGAAAAAATTCAAAAGATATAACCACCTTAATTAGTACAAAAACTTTTTAGGATTATGGAAAATGAAGAACTCTGGCTTAATTCTTTGTACTATATGTACCATACTATTGGTATGGAAAATAAACTTTTGGTGGTATTTCAACAGTGTTTAAGGACTTGGGATTAGAATTTATGAAATGTTTGGTTTTAATTTTTTTGGTTTGAAAATGTTTGGGTTTCTATGGATTGAAATCTGAGTGGCAGATGTAGAAACAACATATGAAGACAGTATTGCATTTATTTCATAGATGTGGAAAAAAATAAGACGGCACACGGCAACCTTTTAGCATATAACAGCCCTAAATCTTGGCACATGGACTGATTATTTTGGGTATATAAGGCCAACAAATTTTCTGTTGGCATGATGATAATTATTGTAGGGTGCTCAAAAATGATGGTCCCATGTGTCCAGAGCTAGAGATGCTGTACGGTGTAAAGTTGTCATGGAAATCAATGTTTAAGTCTGCATATGTGGTATGTGCTTATGTCACTTGTGAAAACAGGCAATACAGCTACTACGGGGTTACAATGACTGGTTTTTCCTGGCATTTGAAGTCCTAGATTACTGCTGGTCATCTTGACTAACATCACTTTACTCGGAAAAGATTTATAAAGGGATATATAGGGTAACTAGATTACTATTATTAGTAGATATTATTAACAATATATTATTTAAATAAGGCACTTTTTGATGTTTTTGCTTTTTGTTTTTTAAGTATTTTTTTCCAATATAAGCACTATTTTTTCAATGAGCTCCTAGCATGGTGATATTTTGATCCCCTAGTCTTTATTTACCAGAATCCTTTATCTCGAAAAGAATTCTGGTATGGAGAGGGGAGGTCAAAACGCCTTGCTTGGGGCTTAATTATTTTTCTGTTAATTGCTATATGGGAGGTGGAGAATAGGTAACATTTTAGAATATATTTATCAAAAAGTGCCTTGTACACTAAATGTCATTGCATGAGCAGATTTCAAGTTGGAAATATAAAGTAGTAATTAAAAGTTATTGGTTCTGGAATGAAAATCAAGCTTACAAGGATTTCAAATTATGGTGACAGTACTGGTACAGGATAAACTACAGATTAAAATCTGAATGCTTTTGTAGCTCAAAGTAGTCCACATTGATACAGCCTAAACTTCAAAACAAATTCTTTAAACATTATATTAAATTCCTCTTACTAATATCATTAGTGGTTTAAAACTATGATACTTTTTTCTTTGGTATTATTCTGCTAGGTGTGCTGATATCTTTATGGACTTTATATTGTATTATTATTATTCTAATTACTTATTAATAGGGGCAGGGTAAAGGACTTACAGGGGTGGGGTGGGTAGGCATTTGAACACTACCAAAAGTTGAAAATTTTGAATCTTTAAAATAAAGATTAATTAATATGTCTATTAGTTAAAGAAACCACTAAAAATGTGTATATAAATCCCACAATTGTCAAACTATAGTTTTAAGTAAACAGTTATCTGTATTAGATAAATGTTTACTTATCTCATTTGCTTGCATAAAACCCAAGAAAATGTTGAATAGCAATTGCAGTATTATTTTAAATGTATTGCTATTTTATTTTTGTAAGAAATTTCATGGATTTTGTGCTGGTATCCAAATATATTTCTTTTTACTCATCCGATAATCACTAACTTAACTTAATCACACTTTGTTATTACAATAGAGCTTATTATTATCACTGAATTAATAGAACAATAATATACCCAAAGCTATGCATTGGTAATTTTGTTTGCTATTATTGTTGGGAGAGCTATTTACTATAAATAATGAAATATCGTGTTTGCATATTAAACTAAAAGATTTTTACAAACTTTACTTTGCTGTTGTCATTATAATTAACCAGTCAAGGTAGACTAGTACAAACACGAGAAGAATGCAATACTTTGCACTCAGGGTGTGCACTAGAGTGGTTTTCGTATGAGTGGGAACACTGTACGGTTACGATACGATACGGTTACAGCAGGAATTTCGAATGTTTTTATAGAAACTATGATACTGGTACAGTTACGATACGGTACGGTAAGTTTCCCACTCATACGAAAATGACTCTAAGCACTCTACTGAATAACACAAATTAAACAATAGAAAACAGTAGGATTAGCATTAAATAGCACTATTAAGTACTATTCGACTATTTATGTTGCACGATTTTAGTGTTTGTACTCTATCATCAGAACATTAAACTTGTTATGGTAAACAACCATTTATCAATTAGACAACAGAAAGCCGCGCGCCCATGGCGTTATAGACGCACGAGAGAAAATATAAAGAGCGATTAACAAACGTAAGAGTGGTACGAGGCGTAGCCGAGTGCGACTCTAGTTTGTTAAGAGTTCTTTATATTTTCTAAAGTGCGTCTATAACGCAATGGACAAGCGGCTTTCTGTTGTCTAATTGATTTATAATAGAGCCTAGAACGTTAAAAACGGAGCTGTGTAGCCCATGGGGAAATAGTTCATAGATTTTTCAGCCAATCAGAGCGCGCGTTATATGTGTCGCCATCTCAAAAACAAACGATTTGAAAAAGACGATGACGAAGATATAGAGTGGATTTCGTATGACTTTGAAAACCTACGGCACGGTCACGGCACGGCACGGCCACGGTACGGAACCTCACCTGCTGATGTCTTTACAAATTTGCCAAGACATCAGCAGGCGAGGTTCCGTGCCGTGCCGTGACCGTGTTTGTTTTGTTTTGTTTGTTTTGTTTCGTTTTGTTTTTGCGCGCGAAACGTTGCAACGATCGTGCTGTTAGCGCGCATCTTTTGCTACTGATACGCACGTTTCTAACTCGTGGATTAGAAATCCGTGAAATGTTAACTCGTGGATTGCCAATCCGCGAGTTATTTTAGATGGCAGAATCTTACGATGTAGACTGTATTTTGTCCATAAGTCAATTATGTTGATCTTGAAAATCAGTGCGTAAATAATGAGTTATCTTGTCTCTGAAAAATATACAACTGGCCTATTTTTGGCTATCAACACAAGCCCTCATCAGCGTACTGCGCACATAAAAATCGGTAGTTTTTACAATTACGTTGTGATACCTCCTGCGACATTGACTGGCACGTCGTACAAACGCTCCGTTTTCGATTAAAAACGCCTATCAAACGCTTCGCGTACACATTGATCGTTTTCGTCAGTAGCGTTCTTAAAATCCACCCTCACATCTATTCACGGCTTTAATCCAAGTATTAGTTTATTTGCGCAGAAATACAAAGTTCCTAGCAAAGGGATTACCAATCCCCTTCCTTCTTCCCTCCCCTTTCGCGATAGCCCGTATCGAAAACGGAACGTTGTCACGTCACAACGCATAAGCTTGGACGAAGGCTTACACTAATCCGGATAGATTAAGGGAGCATTCATTTTTTAGGAGGGGGGGTGGGCCGGAGGAATTGAGGGGTGGGCCAAAAGAAATTTACTCTATGAAAAGGGGTGGGTCATGTTTTTCTGAAAGTTAAACCAGGTCAAGGGACCCTATTTTCATATTTAGAAGTGGGGTGGGTCATCAATATAGTTCAATTCCTTACCGTGGGGGCTTGCATTTTTTTGTATTTGATTCCTGCAATTCCTCCGGCCCACCCCCCCTCCTAAAAAATGAATGCTCCCTAAAAACACATTTTTTGCTCGCAGTTCAGATTCTCGTCCACACTAAAACGGCATTTATCTTTTGTCTGAGTGTGAAAGCGAAGGAAACAAGATGTGTTTTCGAATTTCTCCAGATTTAGTGCGGAGCTAGCCGACTACTCTTGTGAAATTGTGTGACGAAATAGGTCTAATTGAGTAGTATTTATTTTCACATTCTTTGGAGGAAAATTTGTCTTCACACATGCATGCAATCATAAGCGCAAGCAACACACGCACTGCTAATGAGCACATGGCCTGGCTGAGTTTACGTATGTTGGCTGTGCTTGTGCTTGCGTCTCTAGTTCAGTTTAACTCCGAACATCAAAGCAGTAAAAGTGGTGAGTTCATATTTTTCTTGTCAAAGGGCTTCTTCATGCATGGAGAAGATAAAACTCAAAAATGTCTAAACTATTTGCGCTCAAATTAAAACTGAACCATGAGGAGTCTGAAGTTCGACGTACGCAGTTGATTCTGTCCATTCAAAACATATTGACACAGACTTTAGTGAAGTATTCCAATGTTTTCATTTTTAGGCTCAGGAATAATTTCCACAAAAGCGATAGAACTGCTTGCATGTGGTACTTGGTGTATGGATATAGAAACTCGGCAAAGCATTTCCTCTAAGGCCAGTCCCTCCAAATTTGCTAACCGCATGAAGAAAGTCGAAAAAGAAACTTAATTTTGAAATTTAATTTGGCAAAGTACAAAGTTCAATAAGTTTTTGAATTTTCTTAGCTTACTGTAGCGGCCGAATCGACCTGCTGGAAGGAGTGGAACCAAAAGCCAAAGAATGTATGTTTTCGTTAGGCACAAGCGAAACCGTTTGAACGTACCGTCGTTGAGGTTAAACTCTTTTTTATGAGCCATAGTTCGTTTATTTTAATTCTCAAATCTGCACATATGCCGTGTCTAAAAGGACTCGTTGAATTGCCGTAAATTCGGAATGCGTGTCTTTTTATTGCCACTTAGTCCTTGTCAGCGTACCAGCTAGTTTTTCTTGTCAGGAAACTACTTGTAGACGACTGACAAGGAATACCTGTTTGTACTTCTACAGAAGCATCGAGAAAACGTGTCAAGGAAATCTTGCTTGTGTAGATAATAATAATAACGGCTTTCAGTTTAACGAGGATAACACTAAATAGTTATAAAACTAACAAACATGTATAAATAGTCATGAAACTAACAAACATGATGTTGCAGTTCCAGTAGCAGTTTTGACAAGGTTCAAAAGATACGGTGGCCCACAGGGGCAAAACACAATGCAAAATTGCTTTGAAAACACAACAAAGTTTCGTGGAACACATGCAACAATCTTTCACTGAACACAACAAAGTTTCGTAGAACACAACAAGCTTTCACTGAACACAACAAAGTTTCGTGGAACACAACAATCTTTCACTGAACACAACTAAGTTTCGTGGAACACAACAATTTTTCACAGAACACAACAAGACCCAACAATGTTTTACAGTACACAAGTCTTTCACAAGCAATTAATTAGTTAATGAGGATGAGAGATTTCTTTCAGATTTATATATTAATGTCGTTTTGGTTGAACATTTTTCAGGTCCGTGGACATGGAGCTTCAAAGTGGACGAACAATACTGCTAATTGTATTTGTCTCATTATGTTCTATATTGTATATAAATGGTAAGTTAATCAAATTACGTTTAATAATTAACGCCGCTTGCTAAAGAAGTAATGCAGCAATTATAATACATGGTACTCGGATTTCAACCATCTCCATTCAGAGATCGAAAAGGGTTAAAATTCGAACTATGTTCATATCTAGGCTGTCACGAAAACGAAAACCACGTTTTATGTCGGATCCGTTAACGATGTAAATCAGAAAACCGTTTTATCTATCAAACGTTTAATAGCGCTGCTTGCTAAAAATAATGCATCATTTAGAATACATAGTGCCATATTTCCACCTTCTCCATCCAGAGAAGAAGGTTAAAATCCAGACTATGCTCATATCTAGGCTGTCAAGGAAACGATGGGTGTCAGTAGACAAGCACAAGGAAAAAGCATACGGACTTTAAAGACGTTTATCAGAAAACTGTTTTTATCTACGATTATAAGTGTTTCATTTTAGAACATGTGTAAGAATTTTTGTTCGGGCGACGTTTGAACTCTGGCCCTGCCCACAACAGACGTATGCCTACTTGAGTAGAAGAACGAAAAAAATCGTCGAAATTTATCCGAATTTTCGTTACTGAAGCTCCGCGCCATCTGGAATGTGTGCATTAGCTCTGGAAATGGTAGCCACTAAGGTTTGAAATACCAAAATCCAACTCATAACAATTTAAGTAGTCCAAGGTTATTGCAATGTTGCGTGCAACAGAACGTGTGTTAACCCCTGCAACAGGCGCGCGCAATGCCCCAGAAAAAGCTCTGTTGCACTTCTGTAGCTGTTGCGCAAAACGTTGAGCGATCTGTTGGTATGGCTTCAGAAAAAGAACTCGTTTCTACTTCTCTAACTGTTGCGCGCACCTGTTGCAGCTTCGGACACACGCACGATGCATGTTGTGTACAATGTTACAAGCTATAGGGAAAATAACATCTTGTGTTCTGGATTTCTACAAATTAAGCAACAAGCCCCATTAACAATAGCCCCAGCGCAGGTCGCATGAGACTATGTATAGGATAATTCGCCAGGCAGAGCAGTGAACTGACTTGAAAGATTTCATCATGTAATGACAGCACTATGAAAGATTTAAAAGGTTTACTTTTTGTGTTATTAAGTTTCTAGGCAGAAATGGTATTTCCCAATATTTTGAATACGACAATATATAAACTTGCGCGAGTTTGGCATTCTGCATCAAGAGATTCTCTGTGGAGTTTTCGGGGATACATTTTGACGAGATCAGTTATAATTTAATTTCTCGTCTACTTACACAATTAAACAATCGACCATGTAACTAACAAATTTGGTGTTAATATTGAAGAACAAGCGTGTACATGTAAACAACTACGAGCTTTGTTTTAAAACGATATGAGCTAAAAGTATCAATCCAAATTTTAAATCACCTTAACTTATAAAATAACTTACCTTTGCTGATGTCTTAATCTGATTAGCTCTAGGGATATTCCTGAAATAAGAAACGTGGATTCCAACTGAACATCTTCAGTGAGGCCGATCATTTAACTTTGGAACGGAAATAAAAATCCATAAGTAATAGCGTACGTAACGGCTTGAAGCTTGCTGTACTTAAAATAATCATGAAAATTTATTGATCCCTCTTCAATCGACTAGATTGGTTCTTCTATCTCCCTGGGGAATTGGGACAAATCGATGGAGTAAAACAATGCAGACAAACTCGATGTTCCTGAAAACTTATTCTTTTATTTTCTCTTTCTATTTATTTACAAAACAGCTATTTTTTGATAGCTGGACTTTTTCCTTTTTTTTTTTTCTTTTTTCGAATATCAGGACTTTTTTCTCGCAAGTGATAATATTTTTACTTTTAAATAGCTATTTGAATAATAAAATTGGAAACCATTTGTCCCCGTAGCATGAATTCAAATCGCTTTGATTTGATTTTATGCGTCAGGTAGCAAATACATACAATTATTTTATCCTACACTAAGCCCACACCATAGAAAATACAGCAAATAATGGCAATGTGTCAAGAGACATTTGAATACCGCCGAATATACAACGGCTTTCCTGCTTTCGGATTGGCTGCATTTCCTATGGTGTGGGATAAAACACGACATAATGCCTGGTTCACGCTAACAACGCAAGACAACACAAGACGACGCAAGACCGACAACGGAAAACCACGCAAGACCACGCACGATGACTCAACACAACGCATGCAAGACGACGCAAGACAACGCAAGACGAAGCAAGACGACGCAAGACGACGCAAGACAACGAAAGACGACTCAAGACAACGCAAGACAACGAAAGATGACGCAAGCCCGCGCAAGAAAACCTAAAACCTTCCGTTCTTTTGCGCTAGCGTTTATGCTTGCGTCGCTACTTTTACAAGTGAAAACACGAGCTTGGCGTTGTCTTGCTTCGATAGTGAAAACCAGACTATCGTTTTCATTGTTCTCCGATTGTCCTGTATGTGCCACCTGATCGACGTACTCAAGAACGTTCCATTTGAACACGCAAATAGGGGTGAGGGGAAGAGAGGGATGAGGGAAAGAGGTAACAAGCTATCCCTGAGTTCCGAGACTTAAATAAGCATTAATCTTTATTTTTGAACTCAATATTTGCCATGATGTTTGAAAAAATCAGTCATTTTGAGAGCATTTCTAACAGGGTATATTTGGCTTTCAACCTGGAAATGACCGTTACTAGACATAATCCACAGATAATCAGACTGGGAAGCCTGTGGCATGCAGCTGTGCTTGTGAAAGTGTTGCCCCTTGAAAGATTTTAGTTACTTGTGAAAGACTTGTGTACTGTGAAACTTTGTTGTGTTCAGTGAAAGCTTGTTGTGTTCCACGAAACTTTGTTGTGTTCAGTGAAAGATTGTTGTGTTCCACGAGACTTTATTGTGTTCAGTGAAAGATTGTTGTGTTCCACGAAACTTTGTTGTGTTCAGTGAAAGATTGTTGTGTTCCACGAAACTTTGTTGTGTTCAGTGAAAGATTGTTGTGTCCCACGAGACTTTGTGTTCAGTGAAAGATTGTTAGGTGTTCCATAAAATTTAGTTGTGTTTTCAAAGGAATTTTGCATTGTGTTTTGCCCCTGTGGGCCACCGTAAAAAGAAACGTTTTATCACAATAATATTTGAGAAAAGGTAATTAGTTGACTAAGCTGACATCCCTGAAAAGAAATCCAGTAATGAATTTTAAAATTGAAAACAAAAAAGGGGATAGGAAATCCAAATGAAAAATGTCTCTACTGCTATACTTGTTATACATATTAACAAAATGTTACTATTCTCGAAAAACTCCATGGTAACAAGAATTGTGCATTTTTTAAATTTTTATCGTTATTAATTTAGCCAGTGGACACAAAAGTCGGTGCAAAAACTCCATTTTGTCTCTGATGGTAACTGCAATTATCTCTGTTCTTCAAAAATGTAAAAGTTTTAATGGACCTAATTCATCGGACGTGTGACGATGTTTTCCCAATTCAGATTTTTCTATTCTTTAAAATTCGTGACATGGAGCAAATGGAGCAGGTGGTGTGAGGGACTTCAGCTTTAATCTGATTTCTCGTCAATAACCAAGAAAAAGGAGCAATTATAAAGATAACTTAAGTTAACTTTGACAGCTTTAAATTTTGAAAAGAATCCGAGGTCTTATCGTAATTTTAATGGCCTTATATTACGTTCTTGCATTCGTTCTTGTTACCACCTAATTTGCATTCAAATTGCCACGTCCCAAGGTTACTAAACTTAGTATCTTGGGCTGATAAAACAATATATGTTGTGCAAACTAGGGAATTGACTTATATATCACGACGAAAATGTTTCCAGAAAATCATTTTTAAAACGTTTTGCAAGATCAAATCCTGTTGCAAAACATATAATATACTGAAATAAGTATGACATACAAAATAGCAAGGCTAAAAACAAGAGTTACGAAGGGAGCAAATGGAGCAGGTGGTATGAGGGACTTCAGCTTTAAAATGATTTCTCGTCAGTAACCAAGAAAAAGAAGCAATTAAAAAGAAGTTAACTTTTACAGTTTTTGAAAAGAATCCGAGGTCTTATCGTAATTTTAACGGCTCAGTATATTGCGTTGTTCAGTTCGTTTGTTTAAAAAACATTGTAACACCACCTAATTTGCATTCAAATTGTCACCCAAGGTTAATAAACTTAATATCTAGGGCAGATAAAACAATAGACAGGGCGGAACAGCCTCCATTTATTTATAAGGACACCACCATACATATAGGGTTTTAATGCTCAATACTTTGCATACAAGCAATTTTAGACATAAAGAACAAAATATCAAATAATATCAAAATTTGGTACATGCGTGTCTGAGATATAATGTCCTGTACTTTGGGAGAGGTGACATTTTGATCACCAGAAAAATCATTGTTTTGTGAAATGATTTTACTTTTACCGGCTTAAGCCAGTAGAAGTGTACCAGTTGCTGTTTTTCATGCTTCATTATCAGTTTATGAAAAAATTATGAAAACAGCCGCTTAGCTGTTTTTCCGCTATGTCGTGCAAACTAGGGAATTGACTTATCACGACGACTCTGTTTCCCATGGCAACAAAATGTTTCCAGTCGAAAATCATTTTCAAAACGTTTTGCAAGTTTAAATCCTATTGTAAAACATATAATATACTGAAATAAGTATGACATACAAAATAGCAAGGCTAAAAACAAGAGCTATGAAGGGAAAATTGTGAAACGACATAGTTTCTGGACATTAATATTTCAGGAGACCATTTGTTTCAATGCCAAAATATGCACAGATGTTTCAGTTGTTTTACAGCTAGGGAGCACCTAGGGTAAACTTACAGCCCGCTATCGGATTAGTTGACAACCAGTAAGTTATAAGGTTCATCATGCATTATATACCTAATAGGTAAGTATACTTCACTTTTAAAAACTTTTAACTGATATACTAGTACTTGTTTACTGCGTAGTAAATGTTCTAAAATGTCACCATTCTTTAGAAATCAATTCCAAACTGCCGAATGCACGACTTTGTCAAAACTACTACGTTGAAATTATGTTCGCAACAACTCGAAGGATGTAACTGAGAATTGGATTTACTGGGGTAGCAAATATGGTGCAAATATGTTGTAAACGCAATACAAATCTGGTAAATACCACATTTGTTCATCCCATTTTTCATCCTATTGGCAAATACGGTATTCACCAGATTTGCATTCGGTTTACTATTTGCACCACATTTGCTACCCCAGTAAATGGTTGCAAATTCAACTTTTCGTCCAATTACCACATCTAACATTCATTTTCAGATGAATTTCTTTAAAATCCTCCATTAGAAATAGTTTTTGAAAGTTATCTAAAACATATTGAACTAAAATTGCAGCAGTGTGTACTGAAGAAACGAAAATTCTGAAAAAAAAACTTGAAATTTTCAGTTAGTAATTATCGACGACCATGTAGTTTCCTTTTTATTAAGGAAAACTCCTTTCGTTCTCGATAACAGAATGCGTCCAGATTACCGATATCGACAGCTACTTTCTAGTCCGTATAGACTAGTTAATCCACAACTCTCGTACTCTATCCCTAGTTTTCGCCAAGGGTTTAATTGTTAGAAAACGTATTACGCGTGTTTGCAGGTGTTGCATTTAGATGTTTGTCAGCTAGCTAGCGCTCATCAAGACAATTTGCGTTAATTGAAAACTTTAAACCTTTTCCTTTTTTTTTTTTTTGCGAGGGGGGGTCATTTTTATTCTGACTATGTTTTCTGGGGAATTTCGCGTAAACCATTCCGGAATAATCTGTCTTATACATTGTCTATTCAAGTTCAATTTTGTCGGCAAAGGTGTTTCGTTGTATACTCTAACGCATCTTATTGTTATTAATTTTTTAAAATAATCTTATAATTGATTTTGTTGATTAATTAAAAAAAAACAGCAAAATTAAATACCAGCTCGAAAAAAGTTATTGCGAAATTTCTAAAATACCTAAATACAAAGCTTTTTTTGTCAACTCATCCTCAATTTGATTCCTCAGTTTACATGATCATAATAAGTTTTAATAATTTAAGACGTCGAGACATTCTCTTAGATAATTTATGTACATGTGTAGAGTAGTGCATAACGTTTCTTCACATTACCAAATTGTTTTAAGTGTTATTTTGTATCCCGAGGGGGGGGGGGGGGACTCCGATTGGAAATGGGCGGGGATGCTTCGTACCTTTTAGGGGTCGAAATCAGTGATCTGGTACCTAGCTGGTATATCGTTTGGGGTTGTTTTCGGTAAATAAAATACCTAAAATAAGCATTACTGGAATGATTTTAATGATCTGACTTGTCTCTTGAGCACACCGATACAGGGGCCGGTTGTACGAAGGGTGAATAGCGCTATCCAGCGGATAAATCCTTATCCAGCAGATAAAATCTATACAAAATCTATACAGTGGATAACTCTTATCCGGTGGATAACTTTATCCAACCTTCGTACAACCGGGCCCAGGAGTTTTTATTTTTTAATTGGTACCTTTTAATTTATTTTTATTTTTATTTTTTAATTTATTGGTACCTTTTAATTTATTTTTTAATTGGTACCTTTTTTTACCTTTTTTTGTGGTGAGATGTTATTGTAAAATATTGTAATGTAATTGTAATGTATTAATAAATGTTAATGTTATCGTCGTTTTTGGATAATAAAAACGCTGATACAACTTCAACAGGACTATCAGGTTCAACTTGGTTTGTTTGCTATGTCTTGTATACGACATAACCACAACCCAAGCACAACTACAGTGCCAGTCAAGATACTCCGAATATGGATACATGCTGATTTTATCTTCGTATAAAACCTATACAACTCCCGACCTTAGAACGTGTTATCACGATTGTATCAGTGACCATCTGCAGTGCTGTAGCATAAACTACTCGGCAGGAAAGTGTAGCCGTAATTACGTCACCAAAAAGGAATTTTCCGAGCGATTCATTCAAGATTACAATACCATCTATGTTGAAGTTAGAGATCCAGGTTTGTGATATTTTGTGGGCAGAATATATTTCTGTTCTATTATGCTTCAGTAAGGGCGGATTTAGGGGAGGGGTGCAGGGGGCGCGCACCCCTTCCTGATATTTGTCCAAAACACCCTCTGGATAGTTTCCAAGTTCTATAACGCTAACATCACCCACCCCCCCCCCCCCCCACCCCCCCACTCCACCCCGAAAAATAATCCTGGATGCATCCCTCCCTGAAAAAAATCCTGGATCCGCCCCTGTTCAGTCCCCCCTGCGTTAAGGCCGGCCATTCTCGTCGCTGAAAGCACTGAGTACTAAGCAAGTACTTGCTGAGAGAGTTAAAAAGTTTGAACTCTATTTGCTCGCAGCGAACACTCGCTCAATGTGACCAATGACGAAGTGTGTAGATGTCACACAACCCGATCAACACATCACCTATTATGTTGATATTTCATCATCATTTCTTTGGATTTTAGAGCTTGGTTCCTCTAAAAATACACCAGTGTTATCATGCAAAAGACTGCAAGAGATAAACCCAAATGCCCCATCGGGAACCTACTGGATTAGTCCAAAAGATAACTCCTCTCGCCACAGTCCCTTTCAAGTCTTTTGTGACATGACCACAGACGGTGGAGGCTGGACTCTAGTCTACAATTACCGTTTTACTAATTTTGCGAATTTTGGTGACGTGTCAAATGCTGTTACTCCAATTCCTACTTGGCCATTCAAGGTTCCTGCAAGCGTTGTACCACGGTCAAAAACAGCGCCACTCAACGAGTCGTTTTATTCAGCTCTGGATTACGTACTATGGAAGGTCATTGGGAGTGAGTTTCTTTACAAATCAACGATAACTCACTGGGCATCTTGTTCACCTGGAACGGGAGACCTTTTACGATGGAAAGCCGGGAGTCTGATTTGTAAGAACATTAAGAACGTTTCTCCTAAGTGTTTAAACAATGCACCAAATGCTGTTAGCTTGAGCTTCACTTGTGGACCAGCTTTAAATACCAATGGAGACATGTCAGTGTATTTTGAGGGATATCTGGCTAATTGTTGGCCCCTTCACGATCCTTGCGCCGCACTCTCAAGTAGCAATCACCTGTTAAATGCAGCAAATCCTGGAGGATCTATCTATGTTCGTTAGCACGTCTCTCAAAGGTGTGCTAGAACACGAAAACGTCTCAGAATGAAGTCACGTCATTTGTGAAAAGAGTTTCCATACAAGACAAGTTTGCGAATCAGACACGAAGTCAACAAGTTTCCAAAAACTGTACGCTTACCGCTCGTAATGGAGGAAGGGAAGTGAGATCAATCTCTTGGCTATATATAGACGACTTTCAAAAATAGCGGCCTAGTACATGAGAACGAGGCCACAAAGGCCTTGTTACCAGAAAATAAGCGTGGCGACACTTCTATTGCTATCAAAGACAATGTCATTGTGTTCTTCTTCTTCTTCTTTTTCAAATACTTATCTTCTGTACATTTTACAGGATATAATTAGACTCATTTGATACCATGGTGATTTTGAAAACCTTAATTTCTGACCTCGTTCTCGTGAACAGTGAGCTTGTCATTTTTGAAAGTCGTCTATATGTCCACCACGTTTAAGCAATTTCATACCACCATTGTATTATTGTACCAAATGTTTTTATTTAATCAGAAAACTATAACCTCTATGAGCTGATAACCAGGAAATTGAGACATTCATATTTGGGCTATTTTTAGACGTATTACCATCCACTTTTCCCCGCTGTAAATAGTGTACGGGCTTTACAACTTTACTACTACATTTTCAAACCATTTTTTCTCTCTTACAGCGGTTTTCGGTATTCTGCGAACTCTGACCTTCAAACAGTCCGTTTGAATACCTCAACAAAACATCAAAAAATTAATACTAAAAGTTCCTAAAATCCTACCAAATGCCGGACCAAGTAAGATCTTTAGACTGTATATATTAGCTATACTATCATTTTGGTATTAATAGTTCTTCGTATTAGTGATTTTTATATAATTACTTTTGATTGACAGAAGCAAAAACGAAAATTAGCGGCTCGCGTTTGAAAGTCAGAGTTCGCAGAATATCGAAAACCGCAGTAATGGATAAGCAACTGTGCTATATATACAATCTAAAGCCCTATCAACGGTATATGTAATCTTTCAAACAGTTGTCGAGTCCTGATGACTAGTTTAGGACCGTAAACAATCATTTTGAAGGTTAAAAAATGCTGATAAGAACACGTATTATTATATGGCTATGATAGTACGCGCGCTCTGATTGGCTGATTTCCGGTCTGATAATTTCCCATCTCGGACCGTTTCCATGGAAATCGGTCTGATATCGGAAGTTCGCTTGATTTTTGTCGATACATCGAGGAAAATAGCCATATAATAAACAATTTATTAACCGAGCTTGCTCGGTCTGTACGGGAAAATATCAGACCTCGGTCTTTTTTGTACGGACCTCGCCTACGGCTCGGTCCGTACTGTCAAGACCTCGGTCTGATATTTTCCCGTACAGACCTCGCGCTCGGTTAATAACCCTTTAATACAATGAAGGTAAATAAAAATAAAAATAATCCATAGTTTCAGAAGGATATCACGTACAGGTCTGCGACAGCTATAAGGCATTTATAACCCTTATCGAGCATGCTGAGTTCTACAAAATGTAATATAGAAGTCTATGATTTACTCGGGCATCTTCACGATAATAGTCAATCTACTTTACATGGCGTCGTTCAGGTCGTCAAATTCAAAATCACGGGTTAGCCTTGGAGACCGTGGTGACCTCGTTCCTGGTGCCTGTCTGCCATGTAACCAGTATGTAACCACGTGACCTTTTCCCTGGCAACAGTAAAGCACGTGACATGAACAGACTGTACGTTGGTACCTGGATCCTGGATTTGTATATATAGCGTGCTTTGTATATTGCAACGATAATTTGAACGTAACTTTTTGTTAATATTTAGACATTAGTCCAGTTACGAGATATGCTTCACTTGCCACATACAAAGAACTCAGAACGAGGCTACGTGCTAAAACTTTTGTCTTGTTACGAATGACTGAGCTTTATGTACGTAGCCTCGTCTTGATACTTTTGTATGTGGCAAGTGAAGTGTATCTTGGCTATTGACCGAAGGAATATCGAGGGTTGGACAAACAACCTTTTCATTCAGTCGAGGAGATTTTATTGCCTAGGATTTCAATGCATGGGTCCTTAGGAAACTCGTGTACCATTTTTAGTAATCAACATTCAGCTAGTTATGTCGATTCGATAATACGTTTTGCTTTAGCAACTGAGTATCTATAATCGCGAGATCTGTACATTATCAAAATACAGGTAGATTTTCTTTACCTTGAGATAGACACTTCCTCTCTCTATGATATCAAAGCATTCAAACCGATCCAAGCACTTCTTGGCTTCGAAACTTAAGTGTATCTTTGAAGCTACATTAACATTGAAAATAAGTGATTAGTTTAGTAAAGAGCTCCATTTTGTTCAAATCCAAGTAATCAAACGAGCAAACCATTTGGTAAAAATCCAGAAGATATTAATCTTCATTTATCTAATACAAAACATTTCTGTCAACTAGTGCAAGAGGTTATATTTCTTGTGAATGACACATAGAGGAATTCTGCTTTAAGAACTCCCTCAGACAGACACACCCCTGTAAGACACCTGTGTATGTCCCAAAGCAATTAAAAACTCTCTAAGGTAGACAAGTCCTTCATAAGTTCAGTAAAAACTAGTCCAAAGGGTGTCTAGTCCACCCATAAGAAGACTAGCGAACTGAGCCACACAGGCCACCAGATGTGACATGTGACATGTGGGGCGGCACGTTAAATTTGGCTGGCAAAGCTTTTATAATACTAGAACACTGTCTCAGTTTTAAAGCTTCTCTAAAAAGTACCACCACACTTACTACCAAAATTTAGACCTTGACCATCCATTGCTGTAATTATTTAAACTATTGGCAATTAAAATTATTAAAGATTAAAGATAAGTGTAGATGAGATGAGTGTACGCAATTGCGCTGTCCTGAGAAAGTGATGCCTTCGATCTCCATACCTTCTCCCGTAGACTCGATCCTAGAAGCCATGTTCACTGCATCACCAAACAAGCAATAGCGAGGCATACGAAGGCCAACCACCCCCGCACAAACGTCACCTGAAATGCCATAATGTAACCAAAGGTTTTGATTCTTGCATTGGTCGTGTCTAGATGGGATCCTCGCAAACATGGTTTGGTTAGTTTTAGGGCTAGTTTAGGGCTTTGTTTTTACAAAGTCTTCCCTAATACTAACCCTAAACCTAACTGATCCCAAGGTACTTGAGTGTTTATTTCTACAAGGTTTTCCCAAATACTAACCCTAAACCTAACCAAACCTTGTTTGCGAGGATCCTATCTAGCCACGACCTTGATTCTTTTATAAGAAAAGACACTTGGCAGATAAAGTCTAGTAAGTCTAGTTAGCATTTGCAATACAACCACTACTACTCTGTTCCTTTTATCTTACCACTATGTATCCCGATTCGAAGCCTTAACTTGTCACGTGGTCTGTGACGTATTAAAAATCTTTGCTGTGCATGTAGAAAGTCCAGTGCCATGTCAGAAACCTCACGCGCATGCTCATGGCCATTACGAATGGGAAGACCACTGACCACCACGTACGCGTCGCCAATAGTTTCAACCTTAGAAAAGCAAAACGGAGATTTAGATTATGAGTTACAAGCGTCTTTTTCCTAATAAGAAACAGTGTTTGATTGGGGATGGCAATGACAGTGCATAGAAGCTTGGGGAGAAGAAGGAATGCGTTTTCTTTGTCTTCACTTGCAGGGTTGGTGCAGGGGCGGATTAGGGGGTCCCCCTCCCCCCTCCCCTCCTTCCCCTTTTCCCTCTCCCCTCCCCTCCCCAGGGCCGCTACGCAGGCTATCTCTGCCTTGCGACACCTTCCCAGACTCTCTTTCTTGCCGCTCCAGGACTCGCGGAGAAAGAGAGTCCAGTATAACTTGCATGCGCATGTCAGCTTAGTGACCACGCGATCACCACATTCATGTGGTGATCGCGTGGTTACAAATCCTAAAGTCATCTAATGATTCAAGATGGCTGAAGAAGAAAATGTTTTGTATACACGATATCAGTCTCATTTCGGAAAACCATTTGTTGATTCAGTGAGCTATGCACTTGGAAAAACCAACTATAATCTTTTACCAAAGTTTGAGCAGTTACAGGCCATTTACGGATAGACAGTTGTGAAAGACGTATTTGTGAATTTTTCGATACGCATCACTACCACTGCTACCAAACACTGACATTTGCATATTGCAAGCTCGCAAAATACTAATTAATCAATTGATTGGCTCATTTTGCACATGCGCATGCAAGTTATACTGGACTCTCTTTCTCCGCGAGTCCTGGAGCGGCAAGAAAGAGAGTCTGGGACTGGACTATGCGACACCGAGCGAGAGAGCGCTTGCTTGCGAGACACCGAGTGAGAGAGAGCTTGCTTAAATCCTCAAAGAAACACCGAACAGTATCGATCGAGACACCCGAGAAACATAATGTCTGTAGAAGAAAACTAGCAAGTCTACTAAGTGTATTTCCTCTCACCTTGTAGACGTCGTAATTAGTGATGACACTGTCGAATAACGTGTACAAGTCATTCAAGAAGTCCACAATCTAGATTTTAAAGGAATTCAAAAGAAAGAAAGCAAATGAAAACTATAGTAGGCGCGAAAAATTATTGAATACGATTTACAAGCAGCCACCAATGTGGTGGCGTAAGATGGGGGTACACAACAGAATAACGTAGTCCATCATGCATACTCCAGTTCCGAGATATGCTTCACCTGCCACATACAAAGGATTTAGAACGAGGCTACGCGCTAAAGCTTTTGTCTTGTTACGAATTACTGAGCTTTATGGGCTTTTATGCATGTAGCCTCGTCTTGATACTTTTGTGTGTGGCAAGTGAAGTGTATCTCAGAAGTTGGCTACTGACTGATTCTGATTGTTGAGGTGCTGGGCTATTTAGCCTGTTCACAAGATAGGCCATTTTAAAACCCGTTCTGATTGGGTGAAGGGCGCAGGCATGTTGCATGTATTGTATATTAAAATGTATTTAACTAGAGAAATAAAAGCTACTGAAAATAGATACAGATATCTGTTCTGGTTCAGTTTAATTATGTGCAAGGTCTGAAACAAGTCTGTCAGCGGTTTAAAAAGGTTTCATGACATGCGCACGAAAGGGCGAGCCCTAAATGCGTTCCCTTCCAATCTCGTACCCGAGATTGAGTCGCTGACCAAGAGGAACGCAGGCTCTGGGTACGAGATTGCGCTCCATTCAACAAAGCGTAACAAGGCACGGAGAGAATTCTTAGTTGAAGTCGATTTAGACCGTGACGTGGTGGTGTGTAATTGATGCATTTATGCCTGGTAGAACGAAGCAGTCGCACATGGAAAGAAGACATGAGGACGATACTGATTTCAAACAAAAAAAGTGTTGGTGAATGGTACCAATAAACTATGGAAGCTTCTTACACTATGAATATAACATATAGTAATTAAATGCACCCCATAAGAGGCTGTGTTTGGTTTTAAGTTCCAATTGACCTGGGCAATTGAAGAAAAGGTTCCTGAAACAAGAAATGCAAGAAGAAACAATGCCAACTGAAGAGAATCCCGAAGGACAAGAAATACAAGAAGACATTGATGAGGAAAGGCAACAAAAGCGTCAAAAAATTAGTGAAACGCAGGAACAAGATAATGCAAAAATGAAAACACAGCAAGCCAGGAAAATGAAATTTAATGTTTATGATATTGTTGCAATTCAAATCCATAAGGCTGACAAAGTATCAAAATTTCATCCAAACATGCATACTTCTTGCTAAAATTATGGATTCCTCGAGTAATTATGTTAAAGTGGTAACACGATTCGGTGTTTTCAAAGTACTTAATTATTGCCCCATCTAGGCTTGATCCTTGCACAGCAACGGCAATATTATTTTCAACTCTAATCAAGAAGTTACATTTACATACGCCTGTAAACAAGTGCAATAATTCAAATCAATACAGTGTAATAAAGCATCCATAGAAAGAAACTGTCCTAAGCTACTACTAATAGAGTTTTTCCTATAAATGAACTCTAAACTAGTTTTGAAAAAAAAAAACAGTTTGGAAAATTTAAACTGGGTTTGAAAAAAAATCATAGGCAACTGGCACAATTCAAACCACAACATACATGTCCAGGTTATAAAGTGGATTTTAAGCATTGTTAGCTTTTAATTTCATCTCTGTTTTCATAAATTGATGATAAACGGAATAGACGTATTTCCAAGTCGGACCTTTATATCTAGTGCTGTTGGAAATATACTTGCCATTCAGATTGGAGCGAAAACAATTCTTATACCACCAGGCGCCCTGATAGTACACAGCACAATTTTTGGTATCCTTATCTTTTGTAGAGAAACTTGAATTATGATGATAGAATAAAGAATTTCTTGAATTACCATTGTATAAACCCACTTTCAACCGATATTTATCCGACTCATTACCAATACTAAAACTGTCATATTCAGCAAACATTTTTCTTCCATCCCAGTCCTCCAAATCCACGCGCAGACTCGTCGCTGTTCTTGCTGTCAGTCGATGAATGTAGTCGTTCCCCAACCAAAACTCACCATTCAGGTTTCCAAAACCTGTTTTGTATTGTTGCCAGTTGAGATAAAAGTCTTCTGAAAATGGGTATCGTCTACGCTGGAACACAGCCCACCCCCCACCGTTTTTTGTCATGTCGCAGAAGACTTGAAAGGGACCCTGGTTATCGGGATCAACGGTATAGATTCTGTTACGTCTCTCACCAGTCTTATAAATCTGAGAACAGTATTGGGGATGACGAACGTTCAGAGTTATTTTAGCCTCAGTGATAAAAACATTATCAGTTGTAGCAGAACATGAGAAAACACCTGCATCTGTATCTTTCAAGTTTCTCAAAGTCAACGAATCCCCTTTTTTTTCGTATCTTTTATCACTAAGAACAGCATTCTTCTTCTTTTTCCATGTGATGACTTGTTCAGGGTCACTTCTAGCAGCACATTGAAGACTTACAGTAGATCCCAAAATGCCACTTATTGATGTGTGTGGTTTATGTGTTACCACAGGGTGCGCCGCAACCATCAAGACCGTCCCTGTCCTCGCTGAGCCAAGAATATTTGTAGCCTCACAAAAATATGTATTGGAATCTATCTTCTTGGCTTTCAACAATGTCAGTTGTCCACCCCTGACGACAGTACGATCTTTTGGGAGTGAATAAATAGCCGTTGACCACGTGATCCTTGGTTTGGGGCGTCCAGTCACGTGACAGGTTGGTAAAGTAACATTGTTTCCACGCATTCCATGAATCAATTTTTTTCTTATGCTCACTCGAGGGCGGAAATTGACCTGTAGCGTGGCTGTCCTATGTGCTTTGCCAAGAATGTTGGTAGCTTTACACTGATAGATTCCTGAGTCTTCATTCGTGACATGCTTTATGATCAATTTCCCACTGCTATCAGTTCTAACACCATGGGTGGGTAAAACGCCGTTAACTTTACTCCACACTACATTTGGTTGTGGATATCCACTTGCAGAGCAATTCAAGATGGCCGACTTGCTTTCACTTACTGTCAGACGCAGAGGTGATACAATTACTGATGGTGATTTCAAGGAAACGGATTTTGGACCAGGCAAACCTGGTGGACCACGAGGACCGCGTTTTCCTCGTTTTCCTTGTTTTCCCTTTGGACCAGGTATTCCTTTTCGTCCTCTTTTACCAGGCGGACCAGGAGGGCCGGGGATGTCAAGCCGCGAAGAATTCCAAGCTCGAATTGTTGATAGTGCTTTACCAATCTTTTGGTCCATTATCTTCAGTTTTTCTTGTATTTTCTTGACTTCTTGTGATGTCATTGAGGATGATCTCTTAGATATTAGATGCGTATGTGGCTTTGAGAATCGTGGACCTTCTTCCTCTCTTGAATCCAGTCCAGGATCACCAACATTGGCAGCTTTCAAGTTGCTGTTCTTCGTCCAGGTCATCTTGTCCTCCACTAACTGGCTCATTCTTATGTGTTGTTCTTTCAGCTTTCAGCATCAACTCGATGCGAATAAACTCAACACTACATAAAAACAAAGCCATTGTCGAAACAATGATGATAAACTTGGAAGGAGAACCTGTGTTGACTTTTTGATCGGTCATGTTGAGGAAGCAATACTAAAGGAAGCGAATATCGTAGTTTGGTTGAAACACTGCACTGCGCCGCACTTCTACATGTACAGACAAAATGCAGTGTGATAGCATGTTCTTAATAGTTCTTGTGACCTGTGACTTCCTGTAAGTTTTATTTATAGAATCAAAACAGCGATATTCTGTAATATAAATTTCGCGACTGGCTTGGGAGTTTATAACTAAATCACTCAATACCTTCGCGTAGCAAGGTGGAAAATCTCTTTCCACAGGGTAGCACGTGTCAAATACATTCTCAGAGCAAGACGAAGGCGACAGTGGCTCTATCGAAGCGGGTGTTTGGACATTAGCCAGTAATTTATAACTATATATTACCACTATACTTGAAGGGAAGTCACTTAGTTTTGCTACCTAGCTAGCTCGATTAGCTCTTATAATTATTCTAGGTAGCCTATACCCAATGTCTGAATCTACTATATTTTATGATGATTACTTATTAGTCTGTATGCGGTATTTAATCAAATAAACCTGGTAGACAGGCATTAAATTACTTACGTACTTGTAAAGGTGTACTTAGTGAACACAGTGCTGTAAATCCAACGATGTCACTGAAGAATATTGATACTTCATCATAGTGTTCGGCTGTCACGTGTTTGCCTGCCATTAACTGATCAGCTACACTTCTAAAAACAATTATAACCATTGACTATACCAACTTATTCATAAAAATCACACTTTAAACTTTAAAACCTTAAAATCTAGACCGTGACTTAGTAATCCATCAAACCCAACACTGGTGAACCTAGATCTGCTCCTAAAGCCTTTCTTTGTATTCTACATAAGTATGCGTAAGCTGAATTCTAATGATCAGTAACACAATATAGTTACGCCTTCATGAGAACAACCTCGGCGTAGTTAATAAAATTAACACCCAAAATGAGAACGAGGTTTATATGTTCATAAACGATCTACTCTATGTACAAATTTATCGTCGCTTTTATTTCATTTATGTAGTAAAACATTGACGTACTTAGGAAGCATACTGTGTAATAGTTCTTCCGTTTTTTTCTTTTCTTCTACCCAGTGTTCCGTGCGCTCCTTTACGAGATCTTCGAGATGCGATGAATAATCTTCCAGCATGTAGATAATTTTGTCGACCATATTATCCCTGTTAAAGGAGAAAGAATTAGAAAGACGTCGGATTGATTGATTTTTGTGGAGTATATTTCCGGATTTTCTGGAGCATTTTAATGGAACAAATTTGTACGTTTCGCCGAAAGAATGCTGTCTAGTTGATGGGACTGCAAGCTGATTTCGGCTCCCAACCCGCTTGGAGTTTTGCCATACCTAAAATCAAGAAAATGTACACGTCTTAACGAGTTTTTAAAACTCCTAAGTCCTACGTGTTTAAATAAAGTGTGGTATGGTATGGTATGGCATGATATGGTATGGCATGGTATGGTATGGTATGGTACCACTTAGTTGGTGTGATATGATTCTAATATTCAAGATATTCTGTAATGTTACGTTCTAAGGAGAACAGCTTATCAAAGTAAATCTAATTTACGTTTATAATTTATACGTTCATACTTACTTTCTTCCTCCATTAAGAGTTCTCATTATCTTTTTAATCTCTCGAAAACTCGGCCTTCCATCCGGGACTTCATCCCAGCATGACGTCATCAGCATGCTCAAATCGTCAAACGTGGAAGCGGGAGCGACCTTGGGTCTAAATGGCTCCCCGTTGAGGGCTTTGACACGATCGATAATTTCTGCATCGAAAATAATGGTAACAAACGTCCAATTTTCACATGTAATTAGAATCGAAACATTAAGCGTGCACTGATTGGTAGAAAGCCGTGCTTGATTACAGTACACAGGCACAGATGACGTCAAAGAATCTTACGCGCGCTATGATTGGTTGAAACATTTCAAAAAATATTATATAAAACAAATACATTAAAGTGCGTTGAAATGTATTGAGAATAGCACACACACCACTCGATATCTTTTGTCCAGACGTACTTTCTTGTTCTCATCACATTTTGACGTCATTCCCTGGTCCCATCCCGCTTCATTCCCCCTCTCTGCATTCTTCTTTAGGCCACTGTGCAAACTGGCAGTTCCTTGTTAAAGTTTAGGGGTCAGATACCTTGTGCGTCCAGGAAGTACTCGTGGAACGGAGGAGTCCTGGTTTCTAGTTCTTGTAATATAATAGCAAAGCTGTAGACATCTCCTTGCTGTGTTATCTTCGAATCCATAGAGCGTAAGTGTTCTGGCGCTGTCCACAATAGGCCTTTAATGAGGAATATTAAAGCTGTTTATTTGGGTTTTGTCCACACAAACGACTATAAGCCAGTTCAGAGTTCAAGAATCGTTTCTAATGCGCATGCGATTTTATCCCGAATGTCTCACCTTCTTTTGTTTGATTAAAAACAAAAGAAGGTGAGAAGTTCCGGGGAAAAAATCGCATGCGCACTGAAAACGATTCTTACACTCTGAACAACAACATATGTACTCGTAGTCCCAGCATTTACATGATACATGTTGTTTAGATGATATTGCTATTTGGGGAGAGGAGGTGCGAACGCTGTCTTAGTTATGTACTTCTCGAGTTTGCGTGGCTACTCAACCTTCACATGCAAATGGTCTAATAGCAGATTCATTCTAGAATAACTCTATAGATCCTTACTTTTGACGTCCCTTGTTGCTTTATCATCTCTAAAAGAATGGAGTCCAAAGTCGGTCAGCTTTAAAACCCAACGACTATCGACCAAACATTTGGATGATTTCAGGTTACCATGGACCTTGATTTCAGACGAATGGAGGAACAACATACCCTACATCGATAGGATCGAAAAATAAAACGTTTTTAATGATATAATTGTTCTAAAGTGTTTATGGATATATTTGGCCTGCGTTTTCGCAAGTTCAAAAATCAGGGTCGGTTTGGGGTGGAATTTGACGGGGTCCAAATGTCGGCAGTCAGTCAACATCTAAGCCATTTGTCGGTCGTCAGTTAAATATTCTCATGTTTGTCAGTTGACACTTAATCTAAGTGAACAACTTTTGTCAGTGATATTTTAGTAAATTTTGTTGTCCTTATTCTGGCCTAGCCTGCGTTGCTGGCGGTTTGCGGTTTTTGACCGCTAGCAACACAGGCTAATTCTGGCCTTACGTCGTTTGTTTATTTAATTGCATCTACATCCCGTAAATTAAAATGGAGCATGATTTATAGGCAATCGATTACCTCCACAATATCTGTTACGAGTGAGTTTATGAAAATCGAATTAAGTTGAATATCATCGTCCAGTATAATATCCTATCAACAGAAAAAAGCAAATCTCATGAGAGAAAAGAATGAAGATTAGGCCTAGAGGGGCCTAGCGGTTTCGCTGATAACATATCACGTGATATATCACGTGTTTCGACGATCACATGACATATCACGTGCATAGCTCACATCATCTGATGACATGGTAATTTATGCGATTAAATGGTAAATCACGTGATAACATAACAAATCACGTGATGACATGATAAATCACATGGCAACATAACAAGTCACGTGATGACACGAGAAATCAGGTGATAACAAAATGACATGACAAATCACGTGACAACATAATATATCACGTGACGTGTGCTCACCTGTAAACTTCCTCTGGAGCAGAACTCAGTCAGGATATAAAAATTTGGTGGTTCGATACACGCACCAATGAACCGCGCAAGGTTGGTGTGATGAAGATCGTGGACCTTGTTAGTATTTAGAGAGAGAAAAAGTATTGAAAATATGTTACTCTTCAGTATGGTTGGATATTGGTTTATCATTTATGTTTAAAAACCTGCTTTAATTGTAGTAATCCATCTCGTTTTATTTCTAAGTTATTTTTCTCGATCTTCTTGACAAAGACATCAGTGCCCTAAAAAGGAATTAATGACATAAATATAAGTACATACACGGGTCTTATTTCATAAGAGAGTGCTATATTACCAAAGTATGCTCACATTCTAACTTCGATTATATCGTCACGCGCCCTTCGTACCTATACACGCGCGCACTGACAAACAACTTACATATTTTCAAAATTGATTGACGCAAATCTATATAAAGTTGAGGTCAGCATACATAATGGAACATTTTCCACAGCACTTTCTGCAGCATTATGCGCAGCATAGCGTTGCACCGTGTGTCCACTCCTGCCATGTTGTGCGCAATGTTGCAGAATTTGAACTCGGTCCTAAACCTGCAACTGGTGTGCACTACATTGCGCGCAAGATTGGGCGAGTGCGCACATGGTGCAACACTGTGTTGCGCGCGATGTTGAAGAAAATGTTGCACCTCTAGACCAGGACACACAATGCAACATTTTTCACGGCTTTTTCTGCACCGCGTGTGTCCACCCCTGCAATGTTGCACTCAATGTTGCGCGCAATGGTTGCAGATTTAGGATCGAGTACTACTTTGGCAATCTTTTGGCAAGATTGCGCGCAACATTGCAGGAGCTGACACATGGTGCAATTGTGTTGCGCGCGATGTTGCAGAAAATGTTTCACCGTGTTTAAAATAAATCCTACACTACTTAAATGATATTTTTATGTCTAACAAACCTTGTAATTTCCGACCAGGAAACTTTGAAGATACAGACGCGATGAGCAGTAGACAGATGTCTGTAAGAATTTCAAATTTTTCTTTCAATTCGAAGTATAATTACCTTGGTTGCCAGCCCGTGATTGCCAGAGCTTCTGGGTGTCGTTTCATTAATAGTTAGCTGAGGAGATTCTTGTATCTTCCTATGCAAGTAACTATTAACGAAACTTGACTTAAACCAAAGCTCTGGCATTAAAAGTAAATAAGTTTAATATAATAGGAGTAGAAAGTCAAGCTTTGAAATAGGGGTAGGGTACATACCATAGATGAACGTGTCCTACTTGTGCTTTGAAGTCGAGGAATATGAAAGATAATATCACTGTAGTTGACTTGCCAAGCCAGTTTTGTTAGCTCTGTTTCAAACTTTCTGCGCCTAAGGGGCACCAAACATTTGATGAGGGAAGTTGGAAATTCGATAAAAGAATACAATGGAATACGGCCACCCACTATTTTGGCGAACATATTTTGTCCCGGCGACTAGAGATCGTACTCTATTTTTCGCAAAAAAAAAAAACCCTCGTTAATACGACCAGTTATTTTTGGCTCATAAGTGACCGCATTAACGAGGTTCCATTGTAGAGGGTTTTCACGGCGGCCATCTTTGAGGGCAAGAACAAAGGAACATTTCGGAATGTCAATTAAGAAATTCACTTCTATAGTCCCGCTCTTTATGGGTAAGACCACAGGGAGCCCAGCAAACTAATTTGATTTGTTCTTACCTGTAAAGAGTAATCAATAGAAAGGACACGATGCCAAACAAGATCACGCAGATCGTAAACGTTACGATGAGAAAGGTAGAATTGGTATCAATTTGCTCTTCTAAACAATCAAAAAGAGGATGATTTCAATTCCATAAGATTTTTTGAATTATTGATAATCTGGTTGTCATGGAAACGGAAGCAGTGACCTACTTGGTTCCATTGTGGGACATAATTCATTTTGGAAACCGCATGCAGGAGTGTCTGAAGGCGCACGTTTTTGACCATTTTCAGACCACGTGATTTCCTTATTTGGAAGAAGCTTGAGACTTTGAGTGCCGTTGTAATTCATAATGAGCTCTCCAACTGGAAGCATTTCTGCAATTATAGATTATTTATGTAAGGATTGACAATAGACTTTTTTCGAGTTTGTTCATACCACTGTAAAATTAGCCAACAGACGCATTGGCGCAGGGTTAGCCTCGAGTCAAGGTAAATTATTTGAAAATATCAGCGAGAAAAGCAATACATTTTGACTAAGAACAATACAGAAATCAATTTCATTCCCATGGGTCTTTCTTGAAAAGGAGCGGCTAACCCTGCAAAAATGCGCCTTTTGTCAAGAAGCTCAGCGGTCTCTAGTAATTGGAAACTGGACTATTCTTTAACAGTCAAGAAATACAGAATTGCTAAGTAAATTTTTTACCATTTTGTCCCTTGTTGTTCTTTTGTAAATCAAGAAGAGTCATATTGAATTCTGCATCTCCATTTTCGTCTAAATGCACTTCAAAGCCTGTTATACCTAAAGATAAACAATACCACAGTTGAAGACTCAACGAGCATGACGCCAATCGTATGTGCGTTTGCGTGCAAGATTGTGTAATCACTGTGCTCTCTTGTCTGTGTAAACGGAACAGCAACGGTCATGTTAGAAATTTCGAATAATTTTTATACAATAGTTAGTCAGGAGTCCATTGAATTGGTATATTACGCGCGCTCTGATTGGTCGAGAACCGTGTGTGATTACAGTACACACGCACAGATTGCCTCACAGAATCTTACGCGCGCTCTGTGCATCTATTAGAGTACAAACGCACGAATAGAATCTTTTTGTAAAATAGTCATCGGACACAGAGACGGTTATAGCACGGTGCGGTCCCGTTGACACCTGTACGAAAATTGCTGCGAAATGAAGCGAATTTGTAAGACTGAAATTGTTGCGTTTATATTTGTAGACAAAAAGGACTTACTCTTGTAACTAGCGCCGCGCATGTTTTCAAAGACGGCGACGCCATTTCTAGGATCCATTCCTTTTGCGATAGTTTTGTTCACGGCCAGTGCGTAGAGATATACAGCATCGTAAAGGTAAGCAGAATAGTGTGGTACCTTGGAAACCAAACAAACAAACAATGTACATTAAAGGGATTTTCTCAGTGAATACGTCTGTGTGTAGAATTAGAACATGTAAATGCTTTATGGTGCCATGTTTACACACTAGACGTTTTGATAAGTGTAAAAATTCCGTTCTATAAGAAGTGAAAACATAGACTAAGAAATATCTACTGCTGACCAAAATGTACCTCGGTAAAGTAGTTTACATTTATAGAGTAAATACATTAAGCTACAGTGAACAAAACAAATAACATTTCTTCGAGATATCCGTATGAAGTTCGTTGATGTACTTTGGGAGAACCAAAAACACTTGATTTAAGTTGTGTCTGATATGTAGTGAAGACAATCAGTAAAAGTAAATAACGGATGTTTATATTCAGGCAGTTTGCGCACAGTCTGCAAACAGGCGCAAATGGCTTTGTTTCATTTTCTTTGCCACTAGTGTCTATGACAACCGGAGGTGACAATATGAACAATAGCATCAATAGAGATGTGTATTTCCACTGTTGGATAGGTCTATATCTATCACCATGGCAACTTCCTAATGGTAGATAGATTTATACCCACCACCATGGAAACTTACTACCGCTACTAAATAGGATTGTATACATCACCATGGCAAATTCCTAATGGTAAATAGATTTATATCCATCACCATGGAAACTTACTACCACTACTAAATAAGGTTATATCTATCACCATGACAACTTACAACGACCATCACTTCCTCGTTATAAAAGGGATATTCCTTGAACTTGTCGATGACACGATCCTCAAACTGGGCATACTTGGTAACATTGTAAGGTCTTGGAACTAACGCCAGTACTGAGTGAAAAGCCTTCTCTGCTAGATCTGTATCGGTACCAGTCATTCCCGCCCACCAATAGATACGTGTTTGAGCTATTAAGTAGTCGTAGGATAACTCGTTGATAATATAAACGTACTCTCCATTTGTCATGCCTTTCTTCATGGCGGCTACTAGGAATGGTGGGACGAAGTAGGTGCTAGATGATAATATAACGACTAGGGGAAAGCAAAGATTTTATTTTGTTAAAAAATTAACTTGAAAGCTACTAATGATGTTTCCTTTTACTGTTCATCCATCCCGCCCTTTCTCATCATCCCTTCCGTCTTTAAAAGTAACACCCATGTACAGTCAGTCCAGCTACCAAATTTTTCCTTCACTTGTCGTGTATATATTTGGTAAGAATAACAGTGGTCCTAGAATAGAGCCCTGTGGAATTCCGCAGATGTTGATATTACGATATTGACTCCTTGATTCTTCATCTGATCGAAAGCGATCTTGCAGGGAAGAGGGGGAGGGGGAGGGGGAAGGGAAGAGGAGACGAAGGAGAGGTTATAGACGTTCTGGTTCCCTTGGAAAGATATACTTGAAAGTGTGACCATGTTGATGTTTACTTGTTTAAGCAATAAAAGTCTCGCACGCATGTCTCTGTAATTTCATTCAACTAGCTATTCAGCATGTTGTATGTCAATATCTTATAATTAACATTATTCAATACTTACTTCTCGCAGTCTTTTGTATATCCTGTAAAATTGCTTCAGTTTCATTTCTCTCGTGTTTCATGGGAAGAAAGTTGGTGTATGATACTTCAATGCCATTGCGATGAAAGAACTTAACCATGTCGTCATTTTTAATTTTTAACCAGTTTGATTCACTACATACAGTTGGTTTACAATACAGGATGGCAACGACTCGCCAATTGAACTTCTTTAGTAGGGCAATTAGACTTTTACTTGACTGAGAATTGGGAGGCCTGGTGCGCGCGAATGTAGGATACAAGGTTTTGTTGGATACGATGTCTTGAGTACAAAGCTGTGGAATCCCATAATGATATGTTCGATTGTCATTGAATGATGTATTGAGTATAAGACAGTATATCGGTAGCATTAAAGAGATGAATGGACTGATGTTTCTTAAAGGCGCAAAAAGGAAAAGAGAAAGGAGCAAGAAAAAGAAAAAAACGAAAACGGATAGAAGTGAAGGGAAAACAAATAAATTAAAACAAGAACAAAAATGACGGGTACAAAGTAAGAGAGAAAAAAGAAAGAAAAAATAGATTTTATGAATGAAAGAATGAACGAAATAAACGTAGAATGATCGAATGAAAAAATGAAATGTAGAGGATAGATTACATCAGTTAAAAAAATGGAAATACAAACAGAAATGAAGAAAAACAAAGAAATGTATAAGCGATTATTTCTTCTTCATAAACTTATATACAAAACACTACATACTGACAAATTTGCTTCCAAATGTATTAATATCGGACATAATCTTGACAGTTGGCGAAGTCACAAGATCAGAATCTATTCCTTGTGCAAATAGTTTCACTTCCACTTCGTAGAATTGTATTTCATTTCTCTGTTCTTATTAAAAGAAACAATTTCATCCTTCAAGTTTATATTCTTCAATTTATTAAATGCTTTGAAATCTAATGCTTTAAAACAAATTTTAACAGCGTTTATATTTAGCAAAATGGCTAAGCAAATACTACGTAATCGATTCGTGACATAACAGGAACTAAATGACAAGAAAACGAACGAACAAAGAAATAATCAATTTTAGATGAATTTTCTTTTCTGAGAACAATTTTCCCAGTTTTTGTTTTGTATACCGCGAGTCCCTTTTCTAGAATTCCCGAGTTTACAAAGAAGATCCCACTTCTAAGTGAGCTTATAATTCTTAAAACTTCGCCACAATTATAATCTTCTTGAGCCTCGATGACTCCATGTGGGCAAACAAAAGGGTTAGTTAATATGCGTTTTCAATATCAAGGGTACCGGTCCATCAAGACCAAGATTTCCGGTCAACGACCGAAAGTAAAAGTACAAGGGAAAGAAGAAGGAAAAGAAAAGCAACTAGCTAACAAAATTGGATTAATTGAATGAAATAGCATATCCATTTCTGTGAACCCCATGTTTCATGAATACCCGATCTAGAAAAGTAAAATAAAAGCTGTCAAGCTGTTCAGTTAAGAAGTGATAATACACAATATATTGTTTTCTAGTTTTCACGGAGAACTGTATCATTGCAAGGGAACTGATATACAGAATTTTTGCCTGCAAGATATTCTAGGCTCTTACTTACATAGGATAGCATAGGAATATTCCAAGCTGCTGCTAGCCTGGCTGCAGTGCTGCAGAAACTAATATTCCCTGGTCCAATAAACGCGTCCACTCCACGAAAATAATGCTCCGTCATGACTCGCAATGCCTGTGTCTCCATACTCTGTGTATCATTCCATAAAAATGTAATATTGGTAAAAGGAAGCAGTCGTTGTTCGTTGATAGCATCAAGGGCTACAGTAAAAGCCGAGGCAAAGGGTAAAAGTTCGGTGACATCGTTCTCTTTGTTGCTCATAGGGTAAAGAAATCCAAGGCGAAGCTTTGAATTTTTCGATTTTTCTGCGCCAAGAACGACGAAAAATATCACAGCCAACAAAATCTTCATTTTGATTACAGTGGTGACAAATCATTGTGTTGATTTTCACGAAATCTAAGCATGTTATACAGTCATGACTGTCACTCTGTCACTTTTAATATTGCGACATGATAAGCCAATCAGACATCGATAAAAAGGCGGGAAAACGAGAGCGCTTTCTCGCGAGCGCGCTTTCAACGAGTGCCGTTGTCGTAGTAACGATATATTTTTTCGTGCAAAACCTCAGGTAAGGAAAACAAAGCAATAGAAAGAAGCAAACTGAACACATTTTAAGCAACGTATTCTATAATTTAATAATCCAGTATTCAATTGATATTTAATAATGTTTTTTATTTCTATACAATATTTCTTGAACGAAGAAATCTTTAAACAAATTTCAAAATAGTTTTCATAACCGGATGTAGAAAGTCCGACAAACCCACGGGAATGGAAAAACTAAAGAGCCTAGTTTAATTCTGTATCCCGGCTAGCATGGGTTGATCGGTCTTTCACGATTTAATGCCTGAACTCAGGCTTTCTCTTTTCATAAAATAGATCTTGATCTTCTCTTTTGTACACATAAAATAATGTATTTGATAAGCTTGAAAATTTGAAAAAATTATGCAAAATCTACTTTCCCATTCTCATTATGTAATGTTCTACTGAACGATTTAGCATGCCGTTGCTAAAGGCAACAGCCTAATCACGTGAGCACGATGAGGTACTTTTGTTTTGTATCAAAATGACAGACAACTTGATCTGAAAAGTTAACACTAAACGAAACTGGTTTTCAACTGGATTGACAAGTTTACAAATTCAATAAATATTAACTTACCCGTAGATTAAAAAATAGCCCTCCCAAACGTATTGCAAGTTAAAATCTTAAGTTAACTTCTATCATTTCTAAAATCCTAAGTTAATCTGTAATCTACAATATAAATAATGTACGTATTTGATTATACAATCTTGTAGCATTTAAAGGCGTCTTCAGGGGATATAAGGGGAAGGGGAGGTTAGAAAGTGGATACTTTTGTATTGAGCACAGAAAGTCGCAAAGATTCGTGAATCGAGCTGCCTCGCTATCATGTCAGACGCTTGGTTGCTTTGGCAGCACTAACCACGTACAATAGCTTCAAAACGAGGCTGGGGTTTTCAAATTCATCCATTTACTGTATAATTTCTTATAATTTATAAAACTTCAACCTCGTCTTGAATCTATTTTTCATATTGTTCATTGAAGCGAATTCAGAAAAGTTCTATTCCAATAAAATATATATTCATATTAATTGATGCATTCCGTAGGAATTATTAAATTAAGATTAAAATATATAATTTCCTAACTAGACCGAATTCATCATCGTAATCTCCCATTTGCTTGAACTTTACCAATTTCGGATTTTGGATCCGGCGATCTTGAACTCCATTCAACTTCTCTACAAGACATGAGATGAGCACATTTTGGTGGTTCTCCGTCCACCACACATGTTCCTTCAACTGTCCAAAACTCTCCAACAACTTTATCAATCCAGTCATTTAAGTCGTTACCCCATTTCCTAGCATTAGCAGTTGCTTCTACGACCAACTTATCAGTCTCTTTGCCTTCACGATCAAACTCGATTAAATAGTCATTATTATAAATTCCACCAGGAGGCCCGTGGTTCATTTCGATTGCTTTTTCTAACGTTATTTCTTTCCCATGGCTAAACGACATTGGGACAACTAAAAAGCTGGTCTCCCCTATCACCAAATCCTCGCCTTTCTCTGAGTACAGCATCTTCAAAATCCAACGCCCAGGTCTCATAGGCTTTTTAAAGGAGGGTTTATGAAAAGATACAACCCAGTTGTTAACCACGTGCATTTCATAGACACCACTAATAACATTGATTGGGTCGACCCACATTATTTTGACCTCAAAGTCTTCGCCATGAATCCATCGGTGTACGAGTATGGGGTCGTCGTAAGGGGATAAGAGATGAGCGTGGTTTCTGAAAACACGCTCTTTTTGGTCCCAGCCTGTTCCAACCTGTGGGTATAAAAGATAAAGAAAATTTATATCAATTTTGAAATCTTATCATCAACGGCGTGGATCAATACACTTATTATATACTAATGACAAGTTGCGCATGGCACATGCATTCATTCAGTCAATAATGGAATATCTTAACCTAAAATAAGCGTTCACTCGGCGGGCTTTTGACCCTCCTCGCCTGAGCATGCGCTGTAGAGACCTGTCTACAGTTTGTGTAGCCCGCCGAGTAACAAGGAGTGGTGGAGAAGTTGTTGTTGGATAAATAAGAACAAGACACTTATTTAAGCGTTCACTCGGCGGGCTTTTGAATTGACTCTCATCGGCTGAGCATGCGCTGTAGAGACCTGTCTACAGTTTGTGTAGCCCTCTATATTGTTACATTTAATTGTTGTCCACCTTAGATTGGTCAGCGACATTGTGAGCAATAAGTATTTAACTTTCTCAGAGAAAAGTAGGTTTTGCTTGTGAGATAAGGATAACATTTGGAGACTTAGTGTCGCATTTATCTTACAAGTGTGAGAAGTAAGAGGCATTGCTTATAAGCAAAACATTACAGGGGGAGGGAGAGTACTGATCACACATCACGCAGGATTTTATAAAATAGTAGATCACGTGTCACGTGCGAGTTCGTTCATGGATCACGCGCAAATCACGTGTTACGCGAAACCCTTTGCTACCTTAATCATTACAGACTCCCAGAGGGATGGGTGCAGGAGGTGCGCATCCCCTCCTGACACGAGTTTGGGCCTTTTCCTTCTTGACACTTTAACTAAATATCCCCTGGATCCTCTGGACAGTTTCCGATTATTGTAACGCTGCACCCCTCTTCAAGGGTAATCATGGATCCGCTCCTGTCAAGAGACCATAATACTAAGAGAGCGAAACTCAGTATTGATGTCTGTGCGATGTTCGTGGCGCCTAAGGCTATTTTTAGTAACTTCGCCATCGCGCGCGCAAGGCACTTAAACAATAGAATTCAAACGGTCGCGTCCGCGCGCACGTCAAAAATCAAATTCTATTGGTCGAGGGCCTTGCGCGCGCGATGGCGAAGTTACTAAAAATAGCCTTAGTCGCCACGAACATCGCACAGACATCAATACTGAGTTTCGCTCTCTTAGTATTATGGTCTCTTGCTCCTGTCACATACACTTGTCACTTAATGCAAGTTGAAAAAGTCTGTTGCAGCAAGTAGACAGTCGCTCTATACTTTTTGCAACAAAATTTCATGATGTTGCGCTATTACCACCCCAAAGTCAACTTGTCTCGCAGCACTTCCTTCGTGTTCGTGGTTGATCCAATCAGAAGTCAGGATTCACTCAACTTGCAGCAAACTATTTTGTTGCGAGACAAGTTTGTTTTCGGGTGGAAAAACGCGCAGCATCGCTCTTCAACTTCTTTCGCAGCAATGCTGATAGACAAGTTGAGTGATTTTGTTGCTCGTATTACCGTACCTTAAAAACTAGAACGTTTCAAAAAAATTCTTAATAAAAACACTTACATCAAGAGAGACAAGTCTCTGTGGTCCTTTAGTCATGTTAAGATTCATCAATTCCTCTTTAGGGTTCAGAGAAACCCACGACTCCACAGTGATAGTTTTCTTTCGTCCATACTCAGATACAAACTCCACGTCGTACAAGACCAACAAGCCCGCAAAATGATCGTGCTGATTCAAATATGTAACCTCTTTGATTGGTCCATTTCGACTAAATTGACAATTGCCTTTGCGACCACGTGACAGTAACTTGGTTGCCATGCGACCAAAAGAGTAGAAAAATGTAAGGAATGCGTCTGATGTTTTGGTGATGTTGTCATGGTGATGATATAAGCTTTCCCAATAGTAGTGGAGACCTTTGAAGTCATGTGGATATTCCCCATATAACCAGGCATCTAATTCATTGATGACCTCTTGATTCACAATTGCTTCAAATTTTCGTGCAAAGTAATTTTTCGTTTGACTCTGTCAAAAGTAGGATAAAGAATCTAATAAGCTTCATTAAATAGACTCTCTAAGAAATAAAACCTCAGGATATCAAAACAGCTGTCTTTCACCCCATATAGCCAGGGTCTTTGAAGCTTATTAGGAAGACAGAAGAGAAGCAGAGGAGGGGAGGGGAGGGGGTTTGGAGAAGGTGAAAGGAAGACAGCCCTACTGCGCTTCCCCTCTCTTTCTCCACTTCCATTTTCCACTATGGGAGAATGGATGAAGAGTTGCTATTCAAATTCTTGTGACCTCTCTTTGACTTGACCCAGACTTCCTCCAAACTCCTATTACACAGGGTGACCAACCTTACCTTAATTCTAGGCATGTCCTCTGGTTTAAAATCATTTGGTGAACACCCACACCAGTCCACTATGTGTTTGTATTGACATCGACAGCCAAGTTTTCTCTTCCAGTTTGTGAGACGTAAATTAGTTGAGATCCAGTTCTTACAGAGTGGACCATTACGAAGGACAGTGTGAAAGAATGACTGTACAATAAAGAAACAAAGGGTGTGTCAGACTATTAATAAATACAGCATAGAGGACAATGTGAAAATGGCACAGCAACTGTATTGCAGGTTCACACTAGCCAAATTCATATGGAAACGCATCAGTTGGATAGGAAACTTTTCTACAGATGGAAACTCATCTAATGTGAAACTGGTGTCAAGGACTAGTTTCCTATCTTTAATTTCTCCATCTATTTTCTCCTCAAAACAGACATAAGAGTGGGACAGGAAACTTGTCTGAGAAGAATAAATTGTCTTAATTTCACATTACACCAGCAAATCTTGACATAAGGATACAGATGAATAATAAAAGCCATGAAGTTAGTGATCATTTTGCATAAATCTTCGCTCCCTAACTTTTCAAGTAGAAAATGAGTCTTGAATTTGATCAATCACCAATTACAATGTAACCTCACTTTAATTATCAAGTGACCATAAAACTGTGTTGTTTATACTACAGTTTGATTATAAGAAGGTTAAAATCCACATATCTTCTGTTTCATCCTTGGAACCTTAGGGGTACTATTCTGTGTGTGGTTTCTTGCTCCAAAAAAATGCTCCTGGGAATGTTGTTTGATGGAACTTGTTCCGGAAGTGAAAATTCACTATGACCTTATTCTGACAGTTGTTGTGTCTATATGTAGTGGATGCTGATTGATCAACCTGATCAGGCCAACCAATCAGAATCAAGAGAAAACTTTACTTCTGGGACAAGTTCTCACAGACCACATTCTCAGAGGGTTTTTTTTTCTTCTCAAAGTAAGAAACAAGCCACAGAATAATACCCTGGATTACCAAGGATGTTTCTGTTTAATGGCACAGATTAATTAAAGTGTTGCTGGCTCATTAATGATATCGATAAGAATAGCAGCAACTGTTAAAGCTTACCTCGGCAGGTAACAGAGTATATTTATACATGTGCTTTCAATCCCGTTACTAGGGGATCCGTTGACTGTCGCAAGATAATGACAGTACTTCCGGTTTAAGGCGATCCAATCACTTCCGCCATCGATGTCAATTCCTGGAGGAAGTTTGCGATTACCAAGTCTCCACATGTGATCGTCACATTGTATAAATGTTCTATCAATGCCTTGCTTTTTAATAAATCTGTAGATATACAACAATATGAATGATTAGAATATGTATAGAAAATATCCACAGGAAGCCCAATGTGACTGAACTGACATCATATAAAAAGCAATGAAAAAATGAATGAATGGATAGATGGATGGGTGAATGGATGAATGAATGGAGGGATGAATGGATGCATGGAGCTATACAAAGGAATGGACAAATGAATAAATGAATTGCTGGATATTTCATCAGGTAGTGCGGCTTTTCCTCCATCTTTCTTAGTTGAAGACCTTGACCTTTTCTTATCAAGATCCTGCCAAGATTTGTGGAAATTATGATCAGGAATGATTTCAATAAGATAATATTCTGCAAGAGCTTGCAAGAAAGATCTTGACAAGATCTCAGTTTCCTTGTATCATAGGTATCCATAGCAACTTACCTATTGAGATCTCTCCCGTGAGGTTTTAGGAAATTTTGATCTCGATGTGCTCGTAAGAAACTAGTCAGGGCATCATTGTCTCTGTTAGAAAGAAACAAGGTATATTTATCAGTTGCCCCCTCAGTTGTTTGCTTATACTTGCAGCAGTGGGGAACACCCAAAATTTAAGGGTGTTTTCCATTTCGTGGAACCAACTGGCCAGAACGGCCTGATTTCTTAGGACTGATTCAAGTCGGAGTTGGGAATTGACAGGTACCATTTAAAAGCTGGCCGTTCTGTATGGTTGGTTCCACTAAATGGAAAACACCCTAAGTAACACCTGTGTGGTGTCAACTAAGACTGACATGAGTGAGTACTAAAAATAGAACTTACTTGATTGGATAATCTGATCCACTAATATTTATAAAGAAATCCCACTTCCAGTTTTCCTTGTTGATTAAGTCTTCCATACATTTAAGTAACATTTGTAACAATGTTGATCCTCCCCATATTGTCGACATACTCCATGGTGCTAATGCAGCATTTGGGAAGTCCTTTATAAGTTTTTGAATCTCACGTCGAAGATAATCTGCTCTCTAAATATATAAGAAAGTTATTTTGACATATGAATATTAAATGATACTTGAAAGGATTCTGTTTTCGAATTTCATTGGTCTTAAGTCTTATTCGAAAGTATAGCCTCCTCCCCACTGAGAGCCTGTAGGCAAAATGTCAACATGCAGTATTTTCTCGATTAGGTGCCACAGTGTTCATTTAAAACTCAACGTTGTAGACCCAGCATTTATTTGTGTCTCGACATTCTAATCGAGAAATTACAGTACTGTATCTGGAATCATAAAAAAATTGATAATCATTAACTTTAATTAACTTACCGTATCTACATGAAAGTAATAATAATGGTGATTATGATAAATAGCTTTAAATAGTCTTTTAACTTGTCGTATAGATCTACCATGTACAGTCATTACAAATGCAATCTTTATTGAAGGTCCATGTGGAAATGGTTTAGCATCATTCACAGATTTTGCAGGGGATTTACTTGATTGTGGTAAAGGACAATATCTTTTAAGTCCATTTTTATATAGTTTATTTGATTCTGCCAGACAAGCAGTTTTGATAATCTCTCGTCTGCATCTTTCTGACTTGACCCTTTTTAGAGCTGAGTTTGCGTCTTTGTGCTTTGGTTTACAAGGTGCTTTATAGGGCATATCCAACACGGGTACTCTATCATTATCTGTCACCCTTCTCTGTTGAATAGATAAAATCAAATAGTATAAGAATATGTATATAGACCTATATCACACTAGTTTGACATTATAAGATATTTCATTTGTCTGAAAAAGAAATTTACCATCAAATTTGTCACATCGATAATAGTAAAATTGCACAGTTCAAGGAGTTTTATTTTTAAGAAGGGGGTTATCTAAGATCTAAAGGGCAGGATCATTGAAATTCTTACTTATAACCACCATTTGCATAAAAACTCTCCATGTGTTCTCTATTTATGTGCTTGTTAGAAAACTGTGTTGGACTTACAATAGCCTATCACCAGGTATTTCCCAGTCTAGCTTTTTTCTGACACATCACATATATATATTCATTATGTTCTGTACGTATCAGAGAAATTTAGGTCAAGGGAAATAGGGTGATATCCTCTCATCAATCCAACAAAATGTTCAGTCACACAAATAAGCAGAATTTTCTAATATAAATGGTGAAAACTCTATTTGTTCAACTTTGTAGTGGGTTAACAGTAGTCTATTGTCCTATTCCCACATGCCAGTAGAGACTATTTTTCTGGTATAGTGTATAATTATACAAATGGTGTCAATAACCCAACGTCTTTTCTCATTTACAGTCATTCTCAGAGTTAATTCTTATAAATACATTGGGACCCAGCCTTACAGACAGCTGGACACCAAGATATTCTGTCCCAGCCAAAGAAATGCCTATAAATTTACCCATTTAATACAGATACTCAGTAAATATAGACTCTGTCTCATCCTAGTGGTGTCCACTGTTCACTGTTCCTATTCACCAGGGTTTCACTGTATTGTTCTTTACGCACAGAATTAGTTTTGGGATATGGAACCAATAATATGATTGGTTAATTCTGGGAAAGGAATGTTGTTCATAGGGTAACAGCTATTATGTGAAGGGAGGGTTGCATAATAACAATATGAGCTACAGCTTGGCTATGAAGAAAACTACCAGAGCTAGGCCAGATTCCTCCAGCTAGTTATACCTAAACACTGTTTTGTTCCTGGTCACTTGAAAAAATGAATTAAGATAACATAGAATGTAGTTCCACTGCTTGATACATAGCCCCATTTTAAACCTTGCCTGACAAAGAAGATATGACAAAATTTTGTCTAATGTATCTTAGGCAAATTACTTTCTTTAATCATGTGGACCAAGGGGCATAAATGTGTCAAGTTAATGTCAGACAATCCAATATTGAATACATACATATTTGATTTCTTCTACAAATTGATATGCCAAAACACAAACATAAGTCATTTTCGAAGTAATTATAGAAATGAGTCCAGATGAAGAATTTATGAACCAATTAATGACAATTCAGACTACTTGAAATGGAATCATCAAATGTAATAGCTATACCCTGGAGTTATATTTACAAAATTATTTGTAAGACTTATCTTTTTAGAAAATCATTAACAGTGGAATATAAAGAAATGCTATCAATTTAAGAGCAGAATATTGAAAAAAATCTAATATTAAAATTCAATTATCTTCCAAAGAGCAGAATGAATATACTATTTGATTGTTTAATTGAGAGTTGATGGTGGCGTTATCTTGGTATTTATCGACACCCCTCAATCACTTTTGTAAATACTATTAAATCGGACTAAGTTAATTTATTTCACTGATAAATATCTAAATCTTCGTTGGCAAAATTCGATTTCATTCTAGAATTACATTTTGAGGAAGAGCTAAGCCCATAGCTGTAAAAGATATGTTAAAAGTCAAGAGTTACACCAGCCGGCTTGTTGTAAATAATTTAAAAACTCCATAAGCTACGTAAGCAAACTAAAAAACGCTCAAATTACAGAGGAAAGAAGGTTTCTAGGCGACCAAGAATTCCTAAAGAATGCTTCCAATACAAAACTAATAAAAATGTGTCAGTAAATTGGCTGACACTGTAATGAAACTTCACAAATGTCTGAATGAATTGTGCCTTTCAACATATCACACAAAAGCACATGTAATACGATTTCTACCAAATTCAACTCACTAAAAAGAAAACATCATTCCATTTCTCACGCCAAAAATCATTTATCTTTCTCACCGGAAGTCGAAAAACTCCATAATCACGAAGAATCCTACCTTAGTCTTCGACCCAAACATTTGACTCACGTGGGACAACAATTTCTCGTTGGATTTATGAACGTGATTGTCCCCTTGTATTGGATGATCGTCCGGCCAGTTTCTGGATGAGAAGTGAAGTGTTAAGAGTATCTGTACGATGACAATTAGTAATACTACTGCAATTATAAATCTAACTAAATTAAAACTCATCGCCATTTTACTACTTTACGTGACCACTATCACTCATCTGGAAATCCAACACAAGTCTGGAATGAAGGACTGGCACGAGCTGCATTCTGATTGGTTACTCATTTCAATGGTCGCCCACTGTTTACATACGAAGTAATGTTATTGACTAAACTTCTCTCTTTTCTTTTCTTTTCTTTTCTTTTCTTTTCTTTTCTTTTCTTTTCTTTTCTTTTCTTTTCTTTTCTTTTCTTTTCTTTTCTTTTCTTTTCTTTTCTTTTCTTTTCTTTTCTTTTCTTTTCTTTTCTTTTCTTTTCTTTTCTTTTCTTTTCTTTTCTTTTCTTTTCTTTTCTTTTCTTTTCTTTTCTTTTCTTTTCATTTCATTTCATTTCTTTTCTTTTCTCTTCATCATCATCATCATCATCATCACCATCATTGAGTCAGTAAAGCAAAAGGCATCACACCAACTTTCTTTCTTTCTTTCTCTCTCTCTCTCTTTCTTTCTTTCTTTCTTTCTTTCTTTCTTTCCTCCTTCTTTTCTTCCTTCCTTCCATTCATTCATTCATTCATTCATTCATTCTTTCTTTCTCTTTTTCTCTCTTTCTTTCATCGCAATATTGAAACAAAAGTAACGGAGCACTCGCTCAAATCGACTGCCAGTTTCTTTTAGTACTGCTAGTTGCAAATGATGTACAATTAACTGGCGACTGACTGCTCGCGACTCTCAAAAACCTTTACAAGATGGATTAACATGTGTTTAATGAAGTACTGCCATCTGCAGAATGAATCTAGTGAATGAATGATCGAGTGGATGAATTTCCATATGTGCACGGCAAAATAGTGTTTCATCAGATGAATTGATGGATTGATTGGTTGATTGATTGATTGATTGATTGATTGATTGATTGATTGATTGATTGATTTTCATTCATTCATTCATTCATTCATTCATTCATTCAACCATCCATCCATTCATTCATTCATTCATTCATTCATTCATTCATTCATTCATTCATTCATTCATTCATTCATTCATATATTCATTAATCTATTCAAAATCAGTTTTAAGTTAGAGATAAACTCACTGGAAGTCAAAGTTTCGACATATCCTGGCAAACGCTTTTTTCTGAGTTTTTCCGAGATTTTTCCCCCTCCCACGAACATCCTGATATTGCGTGTGGTTTTCATTCTAGTTAATTCTCGATCTCTTTCGTAATTCTCCCACAAACACAGGTATACCGCCATCAAGAGTTGTCATCAAGAGTTGTCATTAGAGTTGGCATCAAGAATTGCCTGGGGATTTCTAAGGACTAAAGAAAAACTGCATCTCTTTTTCACTGTAATTTCTAGCATGCTTTATTTGAAATGATTTCACCTTTTACAAGAAAAAGACGCGGCACTAAAATAGAAAAATATACCGCAAAATAAGAAAGAGCCTGAGAGGGAACAGGTTAAATAAAACATTGAAAGACAAGACTGATCAAATCGCGAAAAGACATGAGAATAAATCAGGTTTTTTGCTGTTGTTTAGTCGGAGCGACAGTTTTCATACATTTATTTTTTTATACACTGGTCAAAATTTGGTCAAAATTGGAAACTAATTATTCCGAGTCAAGAGACCATTATGGACTCTTGTCCGAGTGGAAATTTTTTAAAGATGAGTTTTCGTTTAAAAGTAAAAAGAGCAATAGGTTTAAGTAAATGACACCATCTACCGACTTCCAATTTAGATACCAAAATATTTAATGATTTTAATTTTACCTGTCTCTTTTGAGGAACTGAATATTCTATTTGGTCACTTGTTATTTAGTTCCTAAAGATAACTTCAAGCCAGTTTTCATAATAATAAAAAGATTAATAATAATAACTTTATTAAAACACCTTAGAAGGAAAAATATGATTTTTTTTCAATTATAAATTATATTTTATTTCATCTTCTTTTTTTAATTTTTATTTTCAATTTTCATCAGAGTAACCCTTTAAGTCTATAGCCTTGATTTCAATCCAGAGCGCGCTAGCTTTGCCCACTTTATTTTGTAAAGTAATTAATGCAAATAGGCCATATGCACTAACAGGTCACGTGACCCTGTCTCCCATAAGCAGCTTCGTCAAAATAAATACCAGAAATAGAAAGAGCACCTCGATATTAGCAAAATTGCAAAGTTTCAGCTCATAAGATGCAATACAGGAGAAATGACAGTAAATTTAAGATTGGATATTTTCTAAAGACGCGTTGGATGGCGCAGGCAAGCTCGTGCCATCCAACGCGCTTTTTCCGGAACGAATCTTAAGAAAATATCTAATCTTAAATTTGCTGTCATTTTTTCTCTTATTGATCCTATAAACCGAAACTTTGCACTTTTACTAATATCGAGGTGCTCTTTGAGTTCATTTTGCATTGATGGTGCTGCTTGATTTAGAGGAGATAGGGTCACGTGACCTGTTAGTGCATATGGCCTATTGTTCTGCTGACAATATACCATTGCTCAATTTCTATTCCAAGGAAGGACGCCATGAAAAATTGAAATTATATTGCGACACTGATTTCAGTGCCGATAACTGCTTTCGGCTTTATCGTGATCGTTAAAAAATATTTACCTTACAACTGGAGCGGAATCTTTGAGTTTTCGTTTGCTATATTTGCTTTTGTTTCTTTAGTTTCGATCGTTTTTCGACGTTATGTTCTGTGTCTGCCTTTCTTTCGTGTTGTCATACCATATGTTTGGGCACGACAATCGAGAATGGTAGCCCGAGTAAATCCACGCTCAAATCATTGCTTTTAGAGATTGATAAATGAGTTGAATCGACTAAATAATTTATCGAAATGACCTCAAGATATTGGTCCAAAATCTGTCAACATCTCAGCCTGTGCTTAATTTTCAGAGCTAGTTGCATTATCCAATATCCAATGACAATTAGCATTAGGGCAAGAAAGACAATAAAACGCCATTTGTGAGCTGTAACTCCACAATTGCGCGCTTCCCAAGGATTAATGATGATTTTAAGCCTGTTTAGCCCATAAATGTCTCCGCAATCGAAATATCGTGGCCTGTAATTGCGTGCACTCCAGGCACTGTGAAAACGAAGAGCATGAGATATGAACGACGATTAACTTTCTTTAGTTCCAAATTAGTTGTTTGTTCAGGGGCTGTTTGTTGTTGTACTTGTTTGTTTAATGACTGTCTTTTTTCGTTAATATCTTGATCCCACAGAGACTACTTGAATCTTCCCCTCATCGTATTTAACAGCAATAAAAATGATCATGAGACTTTGACAGCTTTAAATTTACTGCTAATGCCGTGTTACTAAAAGATGTTATTTGGTGTCCGGTGTGTTGTCATGGTATTTTCATCACTGTTTGAATATCAAGACAAAAAACTATGATTATTTTACTATCATATAATACATTTTTTTACAAATAAATCGATTTACAAATAGTCTGAATCTGACATCCAAATATTTGTAATCGAACTTTGGTTGATTATTGACTAAATGAGTTGGCCTAATATACGAGATGTAGTGAGTTATTGAAATGTCTGGGACTCTTTTTTATGAAGCAGCTGACGCTATTCGATTTACATAATTCTGAATTGGAAGCGCCTTTTTCACTCTATCAATTTGATATTGATAAATAAATTAAAAAAGAAAAAGAAAGAAAGAAAAAAGAAAAAGAAAGAGAGAGAAAGAAAAAGAGAAAGAGAAGAAGAAGGATCGAGAAAGAGAAAAAGAAAAAGAAAGAGAAAAAGAAAGAGAAAGAGAAAGGGAAGAGAAAGGGAAAGAGAAAGAGAAGGAAAAAGAGAAAGAGAGAGTAAAAAAGAAAACGCACCGTTCTTGGTTCTATAACGTCTTTCCGGCCCTGAATACCGATTAAAACTGCTGGTTAGGAATACCGACTATACTATTTTGAAAATATTTTTTTCCTAAGTAAAATCGACTTTGTGATAAATGGCTTTAGGCTAAAGCTGAATAGTGGAGTAACATTCGCGCAAACTCGACTTGGTATATGACTTATGTTTTCACCATGTTTTTTTAATGAATCGTAATTTGGATTTCTACCAAGGGAATATATTTGCATTTGATTTTAGTGATAAACGCTGGGAAAATTGCAAACTATCATTAAAAAATATATCCTCGAGTCATGAGGACTGATTTTCAAGCGTTTGTTGATCACACATGAGACATGATAATTTACATAAGGCACTTTGATAACACAGTCAGATGACAGTCAGATATATTCTTCCAATTCATAGCGAGCGTTAAATCAGTAATCGTGAAGTTTTTCTTTATTACACAGCTTGCATTCACGCATTAGAGCGTCCAAGACTAAATTATTTACTAATAAACCACAGTGATGAAGCCAAATACAAAGTTAATTCGCTATTTTTTCAATAAAATACAAAAGCTGATTTTGTGTGTATTTTGCAGCACAGTTCAAAATGGAATTTGTCTTTGTACAGTTTACGGAAGACAACTTCAGGATGACTTGACAAGTTTCTGAGTCTATTGAAATTACACTTTTATCAGCTAGAAGTGCTCTGAAAAGTTTTGCATATGTGCTTATAAATGACTAAAATTAATATTACTTTGACAGTGAAAAGTTCCTCGCGTCAATGTTGGTCAAAGCTCTTCTCGCTTGCACGTTCTTGAAATCTGTTCTAATAAATTCTTTTTCATCGTTCGGCTCAAAAACGGCCATGTTTGCTTGCTTGGATAGTTCTCCCTTCAAAATCAATTTACAATTTATACAAATCCTCGCCATCAAACGCGCTCATTTAACTCGATAGTTTCCTCGTCTTTTTCAACCTTCTCTCGCAAGCCGCTGGCAGTAAAATAAACATAAACACTTTTTTTCTTTTTCTCTTTTTCTTCGGGCTCGTTGACGAAAAGTTTGTTGCTTTCTGCGCCAGCTGTGGGATCGTCCATATCATTCTCTTGTTGCTTTTGCTGATATCTTTTCCTGTGCTTTTTATGAAAATAGTTCCAGCAAGCATAATATGTAAGAAAGCAGCCGAAAATCACCAAAATCGCCGCGAATCCACACATTAGCACAACCAATGCTAGTGCCATTTTTTCCATGTTTGCTGAGGCAATCAAAATGGAGAACTAATGGTTCCAGCGACGCTCGATTGATGCAATTTTCCCTTCGACGATAGCCGGCTGATAATTTCTTGGATTTAGCGCTTTGGTAATAGAGTGGAATACTGCTCCAGCGTGCTGTGCTAGCCTATTATCATAGAGTGGTACCCTTAAAAGCACACTCTTGTGTTGATTCTTACCAACGGTGATGTCGAATAATATTCCGTGAACGTTTTTAACAATTTTTCACTGTTGTATTGTGTCTTGTAAAAAAGACTCAAATTTATGGTGTTTTCTTTTTATGTTTTGCTGAGACTTTCTACTCGTTTCCGACTCTTACTTGAATGACGTCGAAGGTTTGATTTGTTTCAACAATAAGACGGATTAGAAAGCCACCATTTGTCAAGCTGGAATTCCTCACTGCTATAATGAAGTTATTGTTCGCTTCGTGGAGTACAACAGCTCCGGCAATGTGTTAGGAGCACATAGAATCACCACAACACTATACTTCTGCCCCGTGAAATATCATTACCGCTCGCTATTGTATTATATCAGGAAATGTTGAGCAATGGCAATTGAGCCATACTTGATGTCATTTTACCCAGTAATTTGCATAAACCTCTCAGTCGATATTTCAATTTATTTGACACAGCCTCGTATCTCAAATCGCTTAAAATTGGGATGCTAAAGCGCTTGACTCAAGGGGAGGGGAAACAGACGAAGACCAAAATACCGGCAACTAAAACTTGGGGATCAAGGCTACTTAGAAATTTGCGTAAAATGACATTACTGAAGGATATTTTTATCGATAAAATCAGCTTTACCGCATCAAAAGAAAATATTAACACGCGGAAGAAGGCCCGCCTGATTATGGACAGGCTTTAATCCATATTTTAAAACATTTGTCTCACAGTGCATGTATCCAAAAACACGTCGGTACAAGTTTCTCTCCTATATCTATAAACTGAGCTTAATCAACATATTACCTTCTTCAATATTTACACAAAAAGTACACTAATACTTTTAATTTTTGTTTGTGTTACTTCGGACTTAAAAGCGGGTTTTATTTTTCTTAATATTTGAGCAAACAAAGTTCACGCCTAAGCAGCAAAATGTGACGTGGGAGTACTTCTTGCGGTAGGTCTAGTTGGATATCATGTCGAATTCTGTTCGAATACTGATATCTTATTTCTAGATACACCATTTGCCTCTAAACATGTTTATTTCCATGAAGTATCATAAATATAAATAAGATATTAACATACTTCCTCAAAGCCGATTTTTTAAACAAAACTCATATGATAAGTATTTCTGGCCGCTCTCTATTAGGCACACAAACCACAATCGTCCATCACTCTTGACTCTCACAATAACCATACAAATGGTTATTTGCCACTTCAAAACCAGGAAAAGATAATTTATATATTCATTATAAACTTATGCCGGTCGATTTTATTGGACACAAATCAAAGAAAAACTGACAAGGTGTAAGAAGCAACTGATTATTTGGGCAAATTCGTTTCCCGGTGATCAAAAGCAAATTAGGAAATCTTGTTTAAAAATAAGAAGTGGATACTGATTGGCCCGGCTTTCCAATCAAGTTTTTCTAGCCCCTTTGATTTATCATCACGAGTGTAAAATACGCAACACTAATTTATATCTGGAATTATACCAGTTGTTGGATAATACTCACACACCCAGACATTAATTTTTGTCGATCTTTCAGTTTTCAAAAAAAATAAAAAAATAAAAAATCAGTGTTTTAATTGAAATTTACTATTAGGAGTTCGAGTCATGCATTGAAATGGTGTCAACTATCAAGTTTGTTGAGTTTCTGGAAATGTGATGGCGCATGCGCAAAATGGTAACCAATCACATTCTACGAATTTGTGGGCGTTTGTCCGATCAACTGAATGAACCGATGCAAACACACCATGTATTTTCATCCGGTCAATTAACTGAATTTGCGAATTTGCTTATAAGCGCGCGTTTCTTGTTAGAAACACAAGAATTTCTTGACCACTTCATTCCACTAATTTATTTCAACATATTTTGACAATCTAAATATTACATTTTGTTTAGCTTGAACCACCCCATAGCCAGCCCTTGAAATAACTAGTAATTCCAGCAGCCTTTTTAGTCTCAACACGTTCAGCTAGCGATGGAAATTCGACTTGATTGAGAGCCAAGTCAAAGAACAAAGGCTTACAAGGGATTGGCTCAAATTCTGGCGGAAATGTTGTGACGTTCGGTTTTTTGCTGGTTAATGATTGGTCTTTGTGGTAGACGTCTAGTCGTTCTGACAAAGGCTAGAGAAAATGGCAGAAAAACGAGTTAGTAAATCCAACTGCTTCTGCAGAATAAAAGCTGTGATCTCTTTAATTGTTGATTAAGTATAACAATAAAGACAGGATGTATAAAGGACATTTGTCGTTTTAGGAATGTTAACCCGTTACTGAGAAGGTTTCCGAGTTTCCTGTAGTCAACTTGATTACAGCAGCTTCTTAAGATCTTAATATGAGCGAAAAAACAGTATAGCGTGGGAAACAAACAAACAAACAAACAAACAAACAAACAAACAAACAAACAAACAAACGAACGAACGAACGAACGAACGAAAACTAAACACACACAAACCAAAATACTCAAACAAACAAACAAACAAACAAACAAACAAACAAACAAACAAACAATCGACTTACTTTATCGTGAAGGGTAACAGCACCCATTTCATCTGTGACTGTTTCTCCCTCTGCAAATAATATGAATTTAAATGAATGTTAAATAAATTATCAAAAGAACGGAAACCTGAACACTGAAAAGAAACAAAAAAACTGTCAAACCCAGGAAAAATACTTAAAAGCACAAAAACTAGAGAGTCAAAAATTTTAGATTTACTTGTATAAACATGAAAAAAGCTGTCTTACCTAATATACTTGAAGCATGAGCCGAGCATTTTGCTCCTCTTGCCAAAGAAACAAGTTCTTGTAACTTGGAAATGTGTTGCTAAAGTACAAACAGAACAACAGCTGAACTAACAGTGAGTCAGACGTAAAGGATAACCTAAGTATGCCACTCACAAAAGAATATCTAATACTTCAACAAAGCTTTCATTTATTTGGAGTATTTACGTCAAGCTAAAGTACAAATCGTTCGCTAATGGAATTGAAGTGTTGATGTTAATGTTTTGGGCGTAAATACACGTTAAAATCATGGATGTTGTAACGGCTGTTGGTCTCGCTTTCTACTCTGGGAGGAAGACGAGTTGCGACCATCTGTTTACCCTTAATTAAAAATAGTGATGACCTAATGACATGTGATATGAGGCAAGGGCTTTAGTTGAAGTTAAAAGAATGGCGATTCAAGTGTACAGCACTAGATCCTTATTTTTACATTTATTTCTTTACCTCGAACTATATACAAATTCATAGGCTATTTTTTCAGTCATTCTAAATCGGCGAATTCCGGCAACGGACTATTCGAACTAATTACTGGGCGGCCACTACGTAATTACTCGTAATTGCCTAGAAGGGAATTGGAATTGACTGGAAGATTAATCTATGGACTGTATATGTTCGAGAAATAGAACTGAAGGTGATTCCTTTGAAATAGAGGAGAAACGTCATTTTCCCTAAACTTTGTGTAGTTGTTCGTTTCACCATGGACGCTATCAACATGCAACAAGAGACCATAATACTAAGAGAGCGAAACTCGGTATTGATGTCTGTGCGATGTTCGTGGCGCCTAAGGCTATTTTTAGTAACTTCGCCATCGCGCGCGCAAGGCACTTAAACAATAGAATTCAAACGGTCGCGTCCGCGCGCACGTCAAAAATCAAATTCTATTGGTCGAGGGCCTTGCGCGCGCGATGGCGAAGTTACTAAAAATAGCCTTAGTCGCCACGAACATCGCACAGACATCAATACTGAGTTTCGCTCTCTTAGTATTATGGTCTCTTGCATGCAATCAAAAGAGGAGGTAACAATTCTCGTTTTCGTGTTACATGACCTCAAAACATGACAAAATTTCTGCTTTAATGACAGATATGGCCTACAATGAAGTGCTTTCACTTGTGTTCGAGATATTGGGTGTTTTTCTTTGGAGTTCGAGGTGTCGGATCTTACATTTTTTCTCTTACCTGGAATTGATAACTTTGACTTTCTTGAAAATGATGACAAGCAGATGAGGCGTGGCTTATAACACGATCGTATAACATTGCGGCCTCGCGCCATTTTTTGGCTTGTAAATAAGACTTGGAGATGTAAAAACATCTAAAAGAGGTGGAAAAACAGTCAATGATTCTGTCAAAAATAGTCATGGGTTCCAATAATAAAAAAAATTTTTAAAATATTTCATGGAGATTGATGATGATGATGATGATGATGATGATGATGATGTGATAATGATGATGGTGATGATGATGATGGTGATGATGATGATAATATTGATGAAGGTGATGATGATGGTGATGATGATGATGATGATGATGGTGATGATGATAGTGATGATGATGGTGATAATGATGATGGTGATGATGATGATGATGATAAAGTCATAGTATGTGCACCTGTAAGCTTTGTACTCAAGTATCTGCGCAGCAATGTCTTTACTCATTTCAAGGTCATCGTCTACCCCAGGAAGCTCGGCCATGTCTGATAATGTCTGAAAATGAACTTTACTTTAGTTGACAAAGAAATAAGATTGAAATTGTAATATTCAAAAGAAGACCCTAAGGATGGAAGAGTTATTTGACACTGTTTACCTGCCCTAAAGTGAATAAATAAGAAATAAACAAATGAATAAAAAAAAAAGGAAAAGAAATCAGTATGTTACCTGTAAAATTATATCATAAATTCTCACAAGGTCCTCTGGTTTTGTAAGCTTTTTTGGTTGGATCTGGTTCCATAGCTTCACTGGACTCCTGTAGGCTAACTGGAAGCTGTTTCTTCATGGCTTCAACCATTAGCAGATTTCTATCAGTTGTTTTGCTTAGTTTGACAAAAGTAATGTAAGACTGCAACGACTGGAGTTGGGCTACTTGTGCCTCAGTTTTCTGAGACCTGTTCTTTCCTGTGGACTGATAAAAGGAAAATCACATTGTACTACAAATTTCTATAATGTGTGTGAGGTGGGGGATGAGGGTGGAATAGAAAAGAGATAATAGCAAATACAATGTGACATAAGGAAAGGATGTGAGATGATCAATGTATCACAGTCATTCATGACAATGTCCCAATCCTGTGTTCAGGATGCCACTTGTTTTTTAGCATCGTCTTCTTCATGTTGGTGACATCAAGGATAATTTTGAACAAAATTTGTCATCATGCATGGCATCCACTTTCACATCACATCATGTTTGCTAAATCAGTCTATTCTCCATGATGCATCCACTGGGCTACAAGTCATCTCCATTCCCAAGGAATGATATATTTAGCATGACCACTTAATACAGGTTTGAGAAATGGAATTCTTCTTCCCTTAGTCACAGTAAAGTAGATTGCATATGACTGTGAAATGGTACCATCATGGCACAGCACAGTTATGGCTGGAAATTTGTGTTTACAGACATCACGGCACTGACATGGTCATGGCGCAGCTTGGTCCGCTTCACACTCATATGAAAACTGCTCTATAAAAATATAATTTGATAAACAACTACTTACTGTATCACCCTTCAATTCATCTCTAACAGCTTGTAAAGCATCTTTACATTCCACCAACAAGTCTTCATACATACTCATCTTGCCCTCAATGTCCTCTGCACTGTCTAGTTCTCTGGCAATTTGCTGGGCATGCAAAATGAATGCACGGACCTTCTCATTTTTGACGGGAATTGAGCGACCCCTCCATGTTACCTCTGTCATGGACTCTGCTTCTTTTTCTCTTGTCTGTGCTAGAACTTCCTGCAATTGAATTATAACAATGGGGTTGAAGTGCTGCAGGAAATACTAATGAATTCCTCCCTCAACTAAGACCAACAGGCACTGCCAGGTTGCATGAAGGGTAGATAGCACTATTCATTGGATTAATCCTTATTCAGTGTATAAAATGATGGAGTTTTCAATAAATTTGTCTACTGAATAAGGATTTATGCAGTGGATAATTCTACCCATCCTTGGTGCATCTGTGGCCAGGACAACAGTCTGTTCATAACATATTAGATTCCTTAGGTCCATGTACCAGGCAAATTAACCAGCTATTAACAAAATGACTTAGTTTGTCTCTGGGTTTGTGCTAAGACATGAATCTAAAATTCCAGCATAATTTAAGGAGTTTTCAAGGACCCTGAAACAACTTTTCAAGGATTATAATGAGCTGAATTACTCTCAATTACAGGGTGTTTTTATCAGTTTTTAATACTGATCAGAAATTCTTTGACTATGTACCAGACCTTTCCCTCACTGAAATGAACAAAGTAAATTTCTAAATTTCCATCAAGGAGTTTGAACAGAATTTGAAAAATTCAAGGGCTTTTCAAGCGCCCCTGAAAAAAAAGAAAAAAGAAAAAAAGAAAAAGAAAAAAGAAAAAAAAAAGAAAAAAGAAATTCATACATGTAAATGAAATTCAAGGAGTTTCCAAGGAGATTAAGGAGTAGTAGGAACCCTATTGTCTAGATGTCTTGAACAATTCAAACCAACTTTCCTCAATTTTGCCTGAGTGTGTAAAAGCTTGCCATTCTGGCCAGCTGCTTCCACTAAATGAAAAATAATCTAACTATTCTGGTAAGCAACATTTCATTTTTTCAAACTTACATCAATTTTAGCAGCAAGGACAGGGTCTTGAACACCACCAGTAGAGCTCATTCTCATCTGCATCAGGTCATTGATGTCTGTGCCACCCTCCCCTAGGTTATAAGCACAATATCGGATATTTGGAGTAATCTCCTCAGCTCTTTGTAGGTACATGTTTCTATGTTCCTCTGAGAATGCTCCAGCAAGCTTTTCATAGATGGTCCTAGTTTAGAAAGAAATATATTATTGAACAGATGCAGTTACAGAGAAAATTTCATACTGTTGAGAAAAGCACAGCCTGAAGTAAGGTTGGGGTTTCATTAAAACATATGAACCAAACTGCATGCATGGTTTAGATAAAAGAGCACAAGAGAGATTTTTGTGTGACATGGCTATGGAAAAGTAATAGTCACAGCAATTATATTTCCATTTATATGAATAACGATCATATGAATTGCACTACAAGTGCAGTTGATGTGTAATCTATAGCTTTGCTGACCATCTCTTTAGAAATGGCAACTACAATAAATTAAAACACTTGTGCAAAAGATTACCTTGCTCTACCAAACAACTCCAGTGCCTCTTTCCAGTTCTGAAGTTCAAAGCTGACACTGCCTTTCATGTAGGAAGAATAAGCCTATAAAGAAATATCAACATAATAATCAATTGTCAAGGCTGCTGGCTAACAGGTGTCCAGTCACTAGATACAACCAGGAACAACATAAGTGAACCTTGATCAAAACCTGAATTCTCCTTTGGAATTCAAAGGAGTTTAAGGAGAATATATAATTTGACCAGGGAACACCATGATTATTCTTACATGATCCAAGTTTTTAATTATTATGGAGAAAAGTACCTGAGCCTCAAGCTTGGTTCTGGCATCACAGAGGTCACCTTGACAGAGTTTTTCCAAACTATCAGCATGTCCTGCTGCATTACGTAGTCTTCTAATGAGATGAAACCTTTTCCTTGGTTCAGTGTTAGCAAGTAGTTTGAGCTCCATAGCATAACTCCAGGCCCTTTCTGCATCTATTAGAGGGATGTGCAAAAACCTAAACAAGAAACACAAATTGAACCTAAGACAATATCGACAAACAACAACAACAACAACAACAACATCTAGAAAAACTGGAAAGCTAATCTAGCTGAGTAACTACAAATATTATTAATAAAGATATAAAAAAAATTATTTAAAAAAATCATATTATTATTATTAATTATTATAATTATATCCATTTTGAAATCACTAACAAATCCTGCAATCTGATTGGTTAAAAAGTGTGCGATTTATTCACGAATCGCATCTTTTTTGCTCTAAATCGCATCAATTTGAGCCATTAATCGCACCAATTTGAACAACCAATGAGATAGCAGGAAACATACATTCTGACCAATCAGAACACAGAAAAAAATAAAGCCAATTAAAAGTATGACTAAAAATTTGAGGGGATTTTCTGGGGAAAGACAGGTGAAAGGCAAAACTTTTACAAGAAAATGGACAAAATTGAAAACTTACAGTTTCCAGTTGACGACAAAATTCTCCTCAGAGCTATACGAATAACTGTTGAGAATCATTGTCCTTCTGATCATTCGACATTGGAAATGTCAAGCTATGTACAAACATATCATCAACAATCCAAGTACCGAGTCCATTGAAGTTCCTGCTTTTCAAGAACAAAATAATGGTTTGCTTTCCATTGACACAAGCCAGGATATCTCACAACGTAAATTTGTAGCTACCAACAAAAATACAAGCTGTTGAACTAAACAGTTCCTTGCTATTTACAACAAGACAAGAATCCTGTCGTCTTGAAATGGACATCAACAACATCGTTGACTGACACATGGCGCCCACAAATCTCGACAAAAGACTGTAAAATTTCATTTTTATCCATTTTCTTGTAAATCACTTCAGATAATTCGTTCTCTAAACAGAATGAGGAAAATATCGTGTAGTAAAATTAATTAAGACCATATTTCAGCATGCTTGAGGACGGCCAAAGAGCTGACATCGAAGATACATGCAAAAAGACGTTTCTTGTCAAAATTACATTTCTCAAAGCACGTTTTATGCTAGTTCGATCATGACTAAGATGAATGCCATATATTCCAGCAAAGAGAAATATTATCCAAGTAGGTATTATCCAAGCTTCAATGCTGGTTTAGTATCCTGTCCAATTCTGACAACAAAATTTTGTGTTTTGGTGATCAAGGAATGGCGCCAAAGTGAGCCACCGGCCAACCTGTTGCACAATAAACTTCTTCGCCAACAAACAGCAGAAAGAACCAATGAAGAAGACGAGACGAGCATTTATCATCGACTCTGAAGGCCCACTCAACTGCAAAATCAGTTTTAGACTGATATTATAACTATGGACTAGCTGTCGTGAGCAGCATGCATTCAGTAAAGACAGTAATTTTGACGTGACGTAATTATGTGATGGTCACGTGAGCAAGGTTATAAATATTTGTGTAGTTTCACTTCCAGTTATAGCAACGAATTCTTTTATAACGATGTACAAACACTTGAAAACCATCTAATAAATATACCTGTCATTTCATTATCAAGTTATCACTATGTATTGCAAGTATTATTACTGTAGATTTCAAAATGGATATAATTAAGTGGTAATTGAACTTCGTGTCGTGCAATTTTGGTCTGAAATCATACTTGTGATTAACAAATTGCACTCCCGCTACGCGGTCGTGCAATTTTGTAATCACTCGTATGATTTCAGACCAAATTGCACTCCACTCAGTTCAATTACCATTATTTATTATTATTATAAAGTAAGTTGATAATGCAGCAAGAACAAAATAATAATATATTACAAAATACAAAACAATGCATTACAAAATAAGAATATAATCAAAATATATTACAAAAAGAAAAAGAAAAAGAAAGAAAAAAGAATTTGATCAGATGGTCTCAGATGGTTATATACAAAGATATTGCAGAATTGCAAAAATATTTTAACCTTTCATTAATGGAACCACTGGAAAGATGAATTAAGTCTATATAGACTACAACAGTATAATAGTATCTGCAATGTTCTTCCTAAATCTCAATCAAACTACAGCAACAACATACTTGACATCTTTGACTACTTCTGCAGTCACTTTTTTAGGTTTGAAATTACTTCTTGATCCATGTTGGAAGTGAAGTGTCTTGTACAAACGTCTTAACCTTCTTGTACAATACTGCCTATAAATAAATAATACCATATACATTCTCAAACAATGCTACCAGTTAAAGCCATTCTCCACAACTTGCTTAAAGCACTCACAGTGAGCTAGCAAGTATATTTCTACTCACAGCAAGTATAGACGACTTTCAAAAATGGTGGCCTAGTACATGAGAACAAGGCCACAAAGGCCTTGTCACCAGAAAATAAGCGTGGCGACACTTCAGTACATACTTAGACTCATTTGACACCAAGATGACTTGGAATCCATTCTGGTCTTATAATTATTGTTCTCGTGAACAATGAGCCTGCCATTTTTGAACTAGCTCATTGTGAGAGCTTTCAGCAATGATTGAAGAATCATTATGGCTATTTTGTCATGTATCGTTAATAGATTCTTCTGTTAGCTAAATTATCCAGTCCCTGATCAACAAATTAAAATAGGTAACTCTCTGAATAAGAAAAAAATTTCACTACCTGTAACGTTGATAGTCACCATGACGTAAACCATGCTGACTCTGATTTTCCTTTATTAGAGGTAAAACTAGTTGCATGTCAAGAAAATGCTTCTTAACTCAAGAATAAGATGTAGAAATAAATAAAATAATTTTCTACAGCAGATCCACGTAATGGCTATTCTTACTGCTGGCACTCACACTTGCTCTGACACTACCTCTACATTAAATATTTTGCATACATCACTCAACTCACATGCTGATTTTTGCTGAGGGAGGAACCAGAGAACTTGAAGAAAAAACCCTCGTGGCATCACAGGCTTACCATCCTCAACGTTTGTGAATCGGGTTAGTTCCGGTTTAGTGGGTTTGGGATCCCTGTGTTGTAATTCAACCCCTTGTTTGGTAGTTGAATAGCATGAGTTTAATTTTGCCTCTGAAAAGCTTTCTTTTTCTAATCGATTCTTCGAAAGTTTGTTAGAAATAGAGATTAATAGTTACTGAACACTTCTGGCTAGTTTTTGGGGGGATTTGAGGCGTATTTACTTAGTTTGAGGCCGTTGAGTTTTGAGCTGCGTTCCCACATACAGAAGAGACAACAAGGTAGGCAACTTCGGCGACGCGAATCATCCACCGTGGCTCACAAACCACGCGAAAAATCAAACTTGCCTTCGTTGGTCGGCATTCAGCGCTCGGCACGTCAAACTAGATACATCTAGTGACTACTGGAGCGAGTTTGAGAGAAATCGGTCACGAAGAACAGCCTGAAATACGAGATATTACTATTAGTATTACTGCAGGGGAGGGCTAAGTGGCGAGTTCACCACCTAAACACATTCTTGGGATTCCATTGGTCCTCCAGGTCAGCACAGATCATCGGAACATTCGAAATTTACCACAGTTGAAGAAGTTCGGGCCCGTATTTCAGGCTGTTCTTCGTGACCGATTTCTCTCAAACTCGCTCCAGTAGTCGCTAGATGTATCTAGTTTGACGTGCCGAGCGCTGAATGCCGACCGACGAAGGCAAGTTTGATTTTTCGCGTGGTTTGTGAGCCACGGTGGATGATTCGCGTCGCCGAAGTTGCCTACCTTGTTGTCTCTTCTGTATGTGGGAACGCAGCTCAAAACTCAACGGCCTCAAACTAAGTAAATACGCCTCAAATCCCCCCAAAAACTAGCCAGAAGTGTTCAGTAACTATTAATCTCTATTTCTAACAAACTTTCGAAGAATTGATTAGAGAAAGAAAGCTTTTCAGAGGCAAAATTAAACTCATGCTATTCAACTACCAAACAAGGGGTTGAATTACAACACATACAGGGATCCCAAACCCACTAAACCGGAACTAACCCAATTCACAAACGTTGAGGATGGTAAGCCTGTGGTGGCATGGTAGAGAACAACATGTCAAACAAACTCAATTCACATATGATCGGATGTCTGAGCTGAGACTCAAACCCGGACCACAGCGGTGAAAGCCCGGTGCTCTCACCATTCGGCCAACCAATTGCCACCATACATACATGTACATATACTTTTCTAGAAACTCTTGGGAAAAAGAGTGTTATTTCAGATGGTGAGCACCCTTTTTTGCCACTGAACACATAATCACAAAAACATCAAGAATGAGGAAGAAAAGAAAAGGAAAGGAAAAAGAAAACAGAAGTAAAATAATTTAATAATATTGACAACAATGGCTTGTTAAAGTACAGTTCGTAATATCTAATATTTCATCGTTGTGTTCCGAAAATGTCAATGGAATTGTATGATTATGACAATATTTTTTTAAAAAGAATGTGTTCTCGAGTTATCAATATTCAAAATAAACGAACAAGAACCAATTATTCTGACGTGTCCTTTACTTTTTTGCCATTAACGATTAAACATAACATTGCCTTACCTTATGGTCCCTAGGGAACCAAATATTTCTATGAAACTACATCACAATTCAAGCAACCAAATAAACAATAACATTGAATCGTCATTCTCGCAAATTTCTGGGTAAAACCGTCACAAATTTTTAAAAATTCACAAAACGGGGAATAAATTTTCGCGACCTCGTGGAACAGAAACTTGCTAATACGATATCATTTCGAAACATAAATACTTTACAAAACCTATTTTTCAATAAATACGTAAGGATACTTTCCAGAGTAAATGTTTTAGCATGGCTTGAATCTTCTGTTTGATTTGAACCCGGGTTATCAACCTCCATTTTCGAATCTTTTTCCCCGAGCGCCATCTTGGAACATTCACCTGACCAAGCGCGCAAAGCACGATGGTGATCATTACACAGGAATACCATAGCGGCGAAATTTCTCTCGGGTGAGAGATGAAAGAACATGTGAAAACGAAGCAAGGAAGGGTTTTGCCTGTAGACACAAGACTCGTCTGAATGACTAGGCAAAAGAAATTTTCAATGGCCACCTTTCACTGCGATTCAGTCTGAGATAGAGGGCAATAAAGAAATGAATGAACTTCAATCATGTTTTACTCTTTATTTCGTCACATTCCATGTTTTCTTTTTGATTAATTTATTTACATATTTTTAAGGAAAACGTTCTCACAAGGACTGAAATTTACTAAACACAGCCACTGAAAACGAAATGCAAATTGATTTCCTGTTGTCATGGTGATAGTAGTAGCGTTGTTTCTCCGATATCCTCTTTGTATGGTGGACCATGGCCTGTATCTATGTACTCAATCACGTTCTCTTGTTCTTCATCTTCTTGTGAGTTATCCTACAAGAAAAGACAACATTAGGCACTGCGGCACTGTCTCGTTCGCTCGTTCATTCGTTCATTCATCCATTTATCCATCCATCCATCCCACAAACTGGGAATGAATGAATGGCATTCATTCATTACCATAAATTCATTCATTCCGTTCCCAGCTTGTCTAGGTTGCTTCAGAAATATAAAAATAAAAGTATGACGGAAGATGCAGTGCCAGCAGCGTATTCCCCGATAGCCTGTCAGCAAATGCGAATTAAGGGATATATGATCAATTGCGCTATTGACTGCATGCTTAGACTGAAACGATATGTCAATTATTATAACTGGAGAATGGAACGAAGTAAGGTTAAGGTGGCCCGTACCGATTTGTTTGTCGGGCATGAATTTCAATCGCATCTTTTTACATCAAAATCTTGTCCGATTTCTGAGAAATTTGCAACCATTTGTCTTCAGCCTTGAACTTTGTACCAGCAAGAGACCATAATACTAAGAGAGCGAAACTCAGTATTGATGTCTGTGCGATGTTCGTGGCGACTAAGGCTATTTTTAGTAACTTCGCCATCGCGCGCGCAAGGCTCTCAAACGATAGAAATCAAATGTCGAAAGCGAACGGTTCCTTCCGCGTGTTGGTCAAAAATCAAATTCTACTGTTCGAGATTCTGTTCGGCCTTGCTTGAGCGCGATGGCGTTATTACTTAAAAGAAGACGCTATAATAGCGTTCACTTGGGCAAAACGAGGAAGCTCGAGTAACAAAGCTTGCTTGCAAAGGCCACTTGGGTAATTTTGCACACCTGCGACAGGTAGCTCGGCTATTACGGAAAAATATCAGACCGAGGTCTTGACAGTGCGGACCAAGCCCGTAGGTCTTTAATTAATAAAGAAAGTGCATTTAAGTCTCAGCTGAATTTGTATGGGTTCCTTACACGCGCGTAGAAACAACATACTCATGATCATAACAAGCTTGAATGAATTATCCAATTTTAAAATTGTTTTTAAAAGTACTTAACTTTACTGACGCTTTAAGTCTTCAAACGTGCCTCAAGATTGTTCTTGAAATGGGAAATCAGTTTTGATGATCATCCAGCAAAAGAAAAAAACCGTAAAATCCATAAACAGTCATAACTTCTTGACTTTGCAAAGAACCCTTTATGCACTTAGAAATGTTCACGGAAATTTATTCTTTTATTTATTCTTTCTCTGTTTATTTATGAAATCATTCATACTGGACTTTGATTGGTTCTCCTATTTCCCTAAAGGTTTGGAATAGTCCTATTAGCATAACAATGAAACTTCTCTTTCTATTTATTTATAAAACAGCTATTTTTTGATAGCTGGACTCTAATTGGTTCATTTCTTTCCCTGGGGAGTATTAGCATTACAATGAAACTTCGCCGAATAGACTACCCCGATTAGTCATTAAATTTATTAAGTGTCTAGGTAGCGCAGCGGTCTAAGGTGATATCTAAAGGTATGGATTAGGGTCCGGATATCGTCTCCCTCCCTGGCCTTCGGGCTAAGTCAACTGTAATATGTAGCACCGGGATAGCGTGGATGGGGCCGAAATCTTCATCCGTAACGTAAGTCGATTCGATGTCTCAGCTTCTCAGAATGTCTCGGGAGAATCGTCCCAAATTTCATTTTTAGCTTTTTCCTATTTTTCAATTATCTAGTTATTCTTTCCCCATTTCCGGGGGGTCCGATGTAAGGGTTGTAGGTTCGAGCCCTGTGTAGGTCGGAATATTTTTCTTTTTTCCCCTTTTTTCCTTCCTTTTTACTCTCTTTTTTCTTTTCCGGTTTCTTAATACTTAGATTTTAGCATTTTCTGAATTTCTAATTTTTTTTTGCAATCTGTGCTAATATAAATATTAAATTAATTGCATCATTATTAATTTATTCAAATTTTGTTCTTTTTATTTCTTGAATATGTTACCGATTTTTACTTGACTGGTTTGTATGGTAACGTGTTTCGAGAGATCGAGATTTTAATAGTCTTCTTTGTTCCTAACTTTAATAGCAATCAGTTCTCATTTTCTTTTTTCCCCTTTTTTCCTTCCTTTTTACTCTCTTTTTTCTTTTCCGGTTTCTTAATACTTAGATTTTAGCATTTTCTGAATTTTTAATTTTTTTTGCAATCTGTGCTAATATAAATATTAAATTAATTGCATCATTATTAATTTATTCAAATTTTGTTCTTTTTATTTCTTGAATATGTTACCGATTTTTACTTGACTGGTTTGTATGGTAACGTGTTTCGAGAGATCGAGGTTTTAATAGTCTTCTTTGTTCCTAACTTTAATAGCAATCAGTTCTCATATTCCTGTTAATATAGTGCCCTGCCAATTTAATCTCTTTTGAGTAAATTAAATGTACATTTTGTCTTCTTCTTATCGAGCCTCACCTTGTTCTATGAGCGAACGAACGAATGAATGAAAGGATGAATCAACGAATGAATGACTAAATCAGTGAACAAACCACACCAAGCAATGCTTGGATTGAAATGCCGAAAGCAAAAGGTCCTGTGCGCGCTCACGTCAAAAATCAAATTCTACTGTTTGAGAGCCTTGCGCGCGCGATATATGGCGAAATTACTAAAAATAGACTTAGCCTCCCCGAACATCGCACAGACATCAATACTGAGTTTCGCTCTCTTAGTATTATGGTCTCTTGGTACCAGTAATTATTTTTCTGCGAATATCTCGAGATATTTGATCCAATTCGCAGAAAAATCATTACAGGTACAAAGTACAAGGCTTGTAGACAAATGGCTGCACATTTCTCAGAAATCGGACAAGCTTTTGATGTAAAAAGACGCGATTGAAACTCATGCCCGACAAACAAATCAATAGGTACGGGCCACCTTAAACCGATACTGATGGAACAAAGCCAAGCTCCGGCAGGAGCCTTGCATTCTCCAAATAGATGCGTGAGAAAAAATTAACATGTTGTTATTACTGTATACATTGATCAGTTTATCAAGAAATGGTTGACACCGGTAAAACCAGGAATACAAATCCCATTTCTGAACAGTATTTTTCATGCTTACTGCTTTATCGACTTGTCCACTACTCTTATATTTCCATCTTTTGTACAAGAACAGTCCCGTCAAGGTTGTTAGTCCAAACCCGAAGGCTAGTTTACGGCCACGTTTTTTCATGAGCCCAAAGGTTGGTTTGTGTATGATGACGTCATAATCAACAAAATCCACGAGTTGGATAGCGTTAATCCGCGCGCTCGGAGCCCGTCGAAAAGCCCGATAACTTTACGGGAAAAATTACGGGAGTGCACGAGCACTTGGCCGTAAAGGGCCGTAAAATCATAGAATTTAAAATAGCGCGTTCTTCGAGAAACAGGGATTTTTAGCACCGAGGTGCATGCCATGCGCATTCTGACCCACGCATTATGTACAACTCTTAGGCCCAGTTCAGACGTCGAACTTTTGCCGCGTCGAATCTAATGTAGTTGCATTTTGTAGATGAGAAGTGCGGCTTCTGAACCAAATGAATTAGACAGATTTGATTTAAACTGAATTTTTCAATTTAATACTTAATCAAATCTGTCAAATACAATAGGTTCAGACGCCGCACTTCTCATTTACAAAATGCAACTATTAGATTCGACACGGCAAAAGTTCGACGTCTGAACTTGGCCTTAGCCAGTGATGATCGCCCCTGAGAAAATTCAACTTTATCCGGTTTTCTAGACTTTCTAATCTATCAGGGTCAATGCATGGTCTTCGATCCGATTTTCCCCATCCCAGTTTTTCTGATCTCTTACAGAATTACTTCTGTATTCAGAGCTGTTAAAATGTAGATCCCCATGCAGCCGATCCGAGAGGTCATTTTAGATTTGCGGCGTTTATAATTTTGAGAATTATTAGAATTTTTTGGTTGGTGCGTGCCGAGCAAGTATATATGTCTTTTATTATCACAGAGTGCAAACATAATTGGAAATTTAAAAACCATTACAGTGTTCGTGTCAATCAATTTAATTGGCAGCTGATTATAGCTCCATCATCAGTGGTTAATATCCAACATACAATCAAACATTACACTCCAAATAGAAAACCGGTTAATTATGTTTACTAAATCCGTGAGTGCTGTCGTTTGCTTGAAGACGAGAGAGTGAACTTTGTGGCTATATAGCTCTCTTAGATGACACGGAAACTTAAGTGACGACTTGTACAAATCCTCACTGGAATAAACTGCTGTATCATGGTGCTTCTTACCAGAGCTGTTAGCGAAGGCAGAACTAACCAAGTCAAACTACTCTTAAAAGCAGGAGTCAATGTGAATTTGCCAGACGAAAGTGGCCAGACGGCTCTCATTCATTGCTGCTTTCTTGGAGACCCCAAAGTGAGGATGACAATTTTGAAGCTTTTGGCTGCTAACGGGACGGACGCCTGCAAGAGGGATAAATATGGTCGCAGTGTGGTGTCTTGGGCTTGTTTGTATGCACGAATTGATATTTTGACTTTCTTGCTGAACGATACCACCTTCGAGTTGGATTTTAATACAATTGACAACGACGGGAACACTTGTCTTTTGCTTGCTGTAATGTCTGGTAATTTGGAGATGGTGAAACTTGTTTTAACGATGGTGATGAAGACAAGCAGTTTGGCTCAGACTCATAGATCTAACAACGCAGGAATCTATCCTTTGTTGGCAGCGTTTCGTCGAGGGGACAAAAAGTGCGCTCAATTGTTAATCAAAGAAGGTGGTGCTCGAATCTCGAGTGTGTTGAAGTACGTACAAGAGCAACAAGAAACTGACCTAGTGCAATCTCATCCAATTTATGATTTTCTGTCGAAAAGTCATGACCCCGCGAGAGGTTTGGCAGATAATCCTAAAGTCGTATCAGAGAAAGATATTTTGCAATTTTTATTTACCAAAGGTGACACTCCGTGTACAACTCAAGTAAACAAAGCGAGAACATCATTAAACTTGAAGAAAAAGTCAAACACGGTACATTTTAGCACGCAAAAATCGACCATCGCCACAAAGAACGGACATTTTACGTTCCCGGAGCTTCCGAACATTACCGACTCGACATCGGAAATCGATATAACTTCGCAATCACCAGACACAACTGCAAAAATTTCGGTAAACAAGTATTACTCAAGCCAAGAATCTGTGTCTCAGTTGTATGATCTCTACCAGGAGCAATTGACGCCGTCTTATAGAGAAGGACTACCAACTTGTAGGTACAGAACACCAACGCCCCCACCCTCACCCCGTAAGGAATCCCGTGCACACAGAAACAGTATTCAAAATGGCGGGAAACTTTCACCAAAGAGAGGCTCAATTTCCTCTAATTCAGGTAGCAATTTATTATTACAAGAATCAGCGTTGGACAGACAAATTAGGATGAAGTATGCGCGCTCCAACAGGGCAGCAAGTATGCATGTTGCTAAGTTGCCGCCGATACCTCCACATTTGAGGAAACTCAAGAAAACTAAATCTTCTACCTCACTGAAAAGCTGAAATTTGATCAATTTTTCGAAGTCACTTTATCTTAAATAAGAGCAGATGCACGTTGCATGATATGAATTCTTATCCAGTGGAGACAATGAATCATATTATTCATGCAATAGATTACCGTTTGGTAGCCTGGTTCTCTCTAGCGAGAAAAGACGACGCAAGCGTAAGCCGACGCAAAAAAGAAAAACTATCCATTGTCTTGCGCTTGCAGAGTTTGTGCTAGACTGATTCACTGCAAAAACGCGCGAGTAAATTTACTCAAAAACTTGAGTAAATCGATGCGTCCACAGTAACTCACTTATCCGAGTAAATTTACTCAGTTATCTGAGTAAAGGGTACTCGGATTAATTTGTTACTGTGGATGCATCGGATGCACCGATTTACTCAAGTTTTTGAGTAAATTTACACGCGTGTTTTTGCAGTGTTCAAGTTGTAGTTTTCGCTCTTTTATACTGGTAGGAGCGCCCACCACAGGAAGCCCAACTGAGGAGCGAACAAACCGACTTATAGAATAAGTCTACGTTTGTGCTTGCGTCGCTACTTTTTCAGAACACGAGCTTTGCGTCGTCTTGGGTCATCTTGCGTCGCAGGGGCGGATTTAGAGAGGGGGGTGCAGGGAGTGCGCACGACCTGAGACGACTTTGATCCGTTAGTTTTTCTCAATTTTTCCGATGATATTCTCTCAGCAGTTTCCAATTTATATGATGGTACATTCCCTACTGAAGACAGTGCACCCCCTCCTGAAGATAATCCTGGATCCGCCTCTTCGTCGCTAGTGAGAACCAGCTTCAGTGCTACCAGATCTGGTAGCACTGAAGCTATGGCGGCGGATCCAAGATTATCGAGCCAGCTGTTTGTGCGAAAATGGCGTTTATTACTCAAAAATATTTGTTGAAATCACGGTGCTTGTCAGTTTCGTAAAAAGTGCTACTTTACGATACAAGTTTCAGGGTCACACTCGGCAGTGACGAAGAACTTTGTAAATCCCTACGGCGACGTACACAAGACATATCGTTTGCATTGAGATTACACAGGGATTAATAAGGACTTATTAGATATGCTGATTAAAGTGGCTGTGAAATACTTATTAGAGATTTTGAATATTCATAGCAATTAATTTTAGATATTAATAATAGATGTTCTGATCCATTTTGTCTATATTATATAAGACACAGGAAGGACAGGCTTAAACGGTCATGTATGCATGTGTTTTTTCCTCCGAAGACGTTATTTCATCGTTTAGGGCCAAGAGAAGGCCTTGACATGGCGCTGCTTGACGTGAAGACAAAGAAAACCAGTTCAGTGTCTTTTATGAAATTTAATTTGTTGTTTCTGAAACTACAGTACTATTTTTGTACACATTTTACTTATAAAGTTCTTTACGCACAATATGAAACTTTTATTCCTGTTTCAGTGGATTAAATCGGTAGTAGAAATCTAGTTCTGTCCAGTTTTTCATGCTCTTTCACGTCAGTTTTACATGACACAACAGATCTACATGTTCTTGGGCTAGGATACGAAAGAGTGAGTTGTTCAGTATAAAGGTTGAATATTTGTGGTAGATTGCAAGGTTTTCTTTGCGCGGTGCTAGGTTTAGTTCGACCTGCGCTAGCAGATTTACTGATATAGCGTTTGGAACTTAAATACTGTAACTCCCCAGATGTACTTGTTACATGAGCAACATCGAGTAGAATAGAAACAATATCTTGGTTGCCTTGCTTTACAGCAACAGAGAGTGCTGTCTCGCCTTGGTTATTCTTTCTATTGACATCCAAACGATTTCTCTGAAAGACTCTAGCAATCGTCCCAACAATATTGGCATTACCAGACATACAAGCCAGCAACAAGTTCGTATTTCCATCAGCATCAACACTATCGTATACAAGGTCAAGTTCTGGGTTGCTCTGAAATATTTTCAAAGAGTCTTCTCTGCCAAGTAAGCAAGCCCACGAGAGGGCAGTTCTTCTTGAGTTATCGGCAACTTTGACTTTTGCTCCATAGTTAATCAGCATTGATGTACAAATTCGACGGAGTTTACGGTCCTCAAGAAAAGTAGCCCTTACTAAAGCTGTGTGACCCGTTGCTGGGTCTTTGCAGTTCACGTTAATCCCAGCATCAAGAAGAAGCCGAATTTGGCGAAGACGACATTTTGAAACTGCATCAAGAAGTATTTTTGGTCTTCCCCAGATAACTTTGTTCGTGTTGTCCCAGCCACTTGCCCAAGCTTCTTGTAAAAACAGTGGCATTCTAGTGTTTAGTGTGAATTCAAGTGTTTTTCACAGGTGTGTTGAATTTAATTTTCTTTGCGTATTTGCTGAAAGATTTGCAGCTGTAAATGAGAATGGTAACCAATGGAAACGTCGGGGAATGATGCCAGCACTGTCACCTTTGCCCTTGACAATATTACATCAAGATAACTTCTAGTGTTGTACCTCCACTAAAAACTTTTGTTTCTATGGGTCAACAAAGCTTTTATAATCAATATGAGAGAAGACAATTGAAGAATAATCTACCGTGGATTATCAACCTTCAATTACAGACGAAGTTATTCATTAACGCTATAAATGATAGGTGTCAATTACCACAGGCAAAAGACGTAACATGTTGTTCATGTTGTTCAGCTAGCCTCAGAAGCATAGACTGTCTCCATTGCCGCTCGTCCGCGCGCGCATTCTAAAAACTCGTCTTTACTGAATCTGGAGGGGAAATGGACTGCTCGCATGCAGTCTAAATAAAGGCAGTGGGACAAAAGCCGGTGATCGACCGGATGCTTCAATGCACAAAACCGCCAGGGGAGGGGTAGGGTGCTAAGGTAAAGGTAAACAAGCTAATTTAACGTCGGTAACTCGTGACAGTCAACTTGAGTAACTAATAAACTTGAGGCCAACGGTGCGCTCTTTACCCCCCTGTTTCCATCACGGCTAAGTTTTAAGGGTATTTAAAGCTAATTAAAGCTACACAGAAAGGAAAGAAGTCAAAACAAGTGTGAGGTGACTGGGAATCGAACTCGGTCGGGATCTCTCGCATGGAAGACCGCGCAATACTCAACTACGCCACATTTGTCCTTTAAAAAGAAATACATGAAAGAAGAAAACTTCAACGATCTGACTCAGAAATTTTTGCCAGAAAAAATTGTCTGTTTTTTTTGTTTTTTGTTTTTGAGAATCCAAAAGTGTCACCATATACTTGCTCTGCATATTGTCAAGTGGAAAACAAATAAAGTTCATAATTCGTGTTTTGATTTCCATTTTATGTATCGATCGACTTTTTGCAGTTCTTCCACAATTACTTTTCTAACAACTAATGATTGATTTTACATCATACGTTTGTTTGGTTTCTTTCTTTGTGTTTTGTATTAATTAACTAATATTTACTTTGCTAACAAGTCGATACAACCTTTATTTATTCTATACACGAATTAGGAAGAGAACTGAAAACAAACTGTAACATCTGCTTCCTTTTCCATTCATTTCTTTCATGGAGTTCAAAAGTAACTTTAGATAGTTTTTCATGGTTTAGTGTTGCTATGGAAACCAACATGTTGATCTTCCAAAACCACATTAGTGGAAAAACAATGACTTGTCGTTGAACAACTGCTTGACCCATGAGCGTCTGATTGGTCCGTGAATTCTCAAACTATTAATTATTCTTTTATTAAAAATCAATCAAGTTGAATTGGTCTTAATTTCTTTCTTGGAGACACAATAACAAATATTAAGCATAACTTCGCACTGTGACGACGAGTTGCGACGAACCTCTTGCTGTTTCTTTAATTTGCTGTACTTTTATTGGATTTTATAGTAAGTTTTACTTAGCGAAAATGCTCCTGGAAGCTATCACTCGCGGCCGTTTGTATCAAGTTAAATTCTTACTTGAATTAGGATCGGTTAATGTCAATGTAACGGATCACAATGGCCAAACACCGCTGATGAAAGCCATTCAACTTAACGACAAAATGCACCATACTCGTTACAAAATCGTGCGTCTATTACTCGATCATGGAGCTAAGGTCAATGTTGCCGATAAAGATGGTAAAACCGCACTTATGCTTGCTGTAATTCATGGCCAGAAAGACATCGCTGAAAAGATTCTCAAATGTTCTGTCATGGACATTGATTTGAACGCTGAAGATTACGAGGGTAACACAGCATTGATTTACGCAGCTTTGGGAGGGCATGATAGCATCACAAGTCTTCTTATAACTTCGTTGAAAAGGTTTGGCCTTGGCGTTGATAATAAGAATCGTCGAGGACGTACTGCCATGTTAGAAGCAGTGCAATGTGGACACGATCGATGCGCTCAGGTATTAATGGTGGAAGGAAGCGCGAGTTTGACCATCAGAGATCCTGAATATTTCATGAACGCTGAGGAATGGGCTGAACAAAATCAGTTAGTCGATCTTGTGGCCTTGATAGAGAAAACAAAACAACAGTCTGCTCCCTCAAACCCCCAACAAAATAAAAGTACGGATAGTGCAAATGTGAATCCAGACACGGCGAACAATTTAGGGATTCCAATAGATACAAGAGAATGTGGTTCGAGGCCAGAAACCCCTCGTGACATCACAAAACGACCGGCTTCTCGTAAAGTGAGCGGTCGAACAAGTCAGTTAACGGTACCAAAAATAATGCACAGTCTTGAAAAAGCAAATCATCAGGATTCAGAACTAGTTGGAGCCGAAAACGCTGTGAATTCAAGTCCCCGGGAGTTGTCATCAAAAACCAACGAAGTTTGTCCTGTTACCGGTCATACCACTATGAACGAAAACGAGGCTAAGAGGTCAAAAAATTTGAGCCCCAGAAGTGAGAACTCATTTTCACGGCTCACAAAGAGAAAATCGTCTAGACCTCGATTAAGTAACGCGGGTTCTATAGATCGCTGTTCAAGTGCGAAAACCGAGGTTCGACGATTACTCGACTTGTATGGCGTTCAAACCTCGAAGAATTACCGAAAAGGCTACGATCCCGCGACACTACCGCCGAGTGGAATGTGGCCTGATCCGAATGCAAGTTTATCGAGTTCGGTGGAAAATCTTAACGCTTGTGACAGAGAATCGGACTTCGGTGACCCATATAGATTAAATTCTCGTCGATCAGTTCTTTCCGAAGCCTCGATGAGAAGACTGAGCGTCGTTGGAGGCATGAAGGAGGGACGAAGGATGTCCATTATGGGTCAACCAAATGGTCCTGCTTCAGAAAGACGAATATCTGTGATGGGACGTAAATCTAATGTTGGACAACCTTCGTCTAGAAATGTCCTGGAAGCTTTTGGAAGAAAACCTGGTGAAAGAAGAATGTCTATGGCACCACGCCCAAATATGGACAGGCCAGTTTTAAGAAAAATGAACAGTAGTTTAAGCTCGCTTGTTGCATGAATGAGATTGAGTTTGTAAATAAATAAAGCACTTCAAAGAGCTGATCGAGGGTGCACTCCTATAAAGTGCATAATATTTGTATAGAAAACAGAAAATATTTAAGGCTCTCGCCTGCGTATTTATAGAGGGCAATTTTGGACTCAAGAAGTTCTGTATCAAAAATTGTACAGTAGGATAGAGCATAAAGAATCATAGAAAACGTCTATACAAATTTATTGGCCATCATATTGTTAGTCAATTACAAAGGGAGGTAAGAGAAATAACGTCTGCTCGCAGGGTAATTTTTCAATAGATTGTCTCAAGATGGAGCCGACACGGGTGAAAAACTCACTGCGCATACTCGGAAGTTTTAAATAAAACCATTGGAAACTAGTAAACCTGCGGAAAGTTAAGGCTGTCCGTGAAAAGTTAGCGCTTATTTTTTGCTAAAACATTGCTTTTGTTGTTCTCTTTCCCTGGTCAAATAATACACGAGAAATTCGCATAATACACGACAGTTGAATCGACGGTACTTTAATTTGTAAACACGAACGAAAGCACGAACGCGTCTACGAATTCCCGCCGAATTTTCGAGCATGCGAAATGCGTTTTTCACCCGTGTCGATGAAGTAACATACACAGCTAAATGTAAACTCAGTAGTGTACTTGTCTTAGTCTTCTCTCTTCATGCATCATCAAGTCAGTATACAGTATGTTAAGGCGCGGTAACACGGTCAACAATCATGCAACATTTCGCGCAAAATTGTTTCGTTGCAAGTTGCAGAGCAAATTTAATGTTACTCGTACAAATTTTCCTTGTTGCACGAAGTAGAAGTGGTAATACGAACAACATTTGCTCTGCATCTTGCAACGAAACAATGTTGCGTGAAATATTGCACGATTTTGTTGACCGTATTTCCGCGCCGTTACTTCTACTTCCATTGCGAAATCGCGATTTCGTGTCAGATCTACAAACGACGGGGCGACCACTAATCCAATTAAACAACTCAACAAACCAATTCAAATAAAACTCATTTTAAAACCATAAAGTTTTACGTGTGCAATTTTATGCCGCAATATCTAGCAAGACAAGAAGTCTGGGAGTGTTGCGGGCTCGTTACACACTGCAATCTTTCTCTGCAACTGGTTTCTCAATAGCATTACACAACAGCTACAATCTTGGATAAAACCCTGGAGACAATTCAACATTTCCTCAAGAACTTGACGTTGAATTCGATAGCAATTCACTGCCCCATCCTCCCCCCACCTCAATAGAGAGATTAAGCATCACGTAAACGGGAAACGGCAGACGACAACGTGGATCACGTGACATCGTCTTTTTGCGTCTAGCGGTTGCCGTTTTAACGCAAATCCGAGTCATTTCAAGTAGGACGCTGACGCTAGAAGTTACTCTCACATTTGTGCAAAACGCGCCGCGCCATGCGCGAAAAAGGAAGCCACGTGATCCTCCCTGCCGTTAGTCCAGTCCCAGACTCTCTTTCTTGCCGCTCCAATACTCGCGGAGAAAGAGAACTGGACTCTCTTTCTCCGCGAGTCCTGGAGCGGCAAGAAAGAGAGTGTGGGACTGGACTACCCTGCCGTCTGCCGTAATTAGGCCTTCTGTATGGGCGATCCTCTGAAACAACATTAACCTGTTAACAGGATTCCCACTCTCTTGGTAAAACAAAATCCCCCGACTTTTTAATGACCAAATAGGCCATATGCACTAACAGGTCACGTGACCCTATCTCCCCTAAATCAAGTAGCACCGTCAAAATGAACGCCAGAAATAGAAAGAGCACCTCGATATTAGTAAAAGTACAAATTTTCAGCTCATAAGATGTAATATAGGAGAAATGACAGTAAATTTAAGAGTGGATATTTTCTTAAGATTCGTTTGGAAAAACGCGCTGGATGCCAAGTTCGTGCCATCCAACGCGCTTTTCCGAACGAATCTTAAGAAAATATCTAACCTTAAATTTACTGTCATTTTTTCTCTTATTCATCTTATAAACCGAAACTTTGCACTTTCACTAATATCGAGGTGCACTTTCATTATTTGGCATTCATTTTGACGGTGCTGCTTGATTTAGGGGAGATAGGGTCACGTGACCTGTTAGTGCATATGGCCTATTCCATTTTTCATTGACGTTTTAGTGAACACTAAAGGGCCGTTTCACCTTTCCACACAAAATTCCGACTTTTCACTGACTTTTGTAACATTTTGACAATTTCCCTGACCAAATTAAAAATTCCCTGACAATTCCCTGACCTTGAAAAATTTTAGGAATTCCCTGACTTCAAGAGACCATAGTATTATGGTCTCTTGCTGACTTTTCAAGGCCAGTGGGAACTGTGATAGGGGGTTTTAACAATGTTTGTCAGTGTAATGAAGGTACCGAGTCAAAACCACGATCTCTTAAATCAGCAGTCTCAACCAGTTATGTCCGCAAGCTTGTAGTTGATGCAATCACTGTCAAATTAATTTACTTTTGCAACAATTGCAGCAACTTGTCTCTCAATGATTCTGTGCAATGTAGAGTGTGTTACACAATACAGTGGGTTGTCCAAGGCCATTATGAGATCAGTGGCAGAGGAAAATATGGAAGGAATTATCATGGAGATCTCTTTATATTCCAACAACAATTTTATTGCACTTCATAAAATTTAGAAATACATGTAAGATATTGGACACTTCCTTAATTAATACACACAACAATCATTTACACTTGAGTTCAATAAAATACAGTTTGTTTGTACTTGTGAGTTAGGAAAACTGAATTAAGTAAATAACCTAACAGAACAGATCAAATTCTTCCAGCAAATGAACCATTTTCTACTTGTTCATTCCAATTCTCAACCTGCAACATTGCAAAATAGCAGGATTAATATCCACAGTGTTTCCTAACAGCAGGATTAGTATTCAATTAAGTGTTTACCTAATAAACATCAAAACACTCTTTTGAAAAATTATTTAGCTAACAAGTAGCTCTGGGGAGGGGACGGCAGTCAAAACAGTCTTAATATTCTTCCCTTAGGGAATCAAGGATGGTGGGAGTGCCAGTCTGTCACCTCTGTGGTCCCAGGGTTGATTCCTGCACAGGGCATCATATTGCTTGAGTTTGTTAGATCATTCTCTCCCTTGCTTCAGGGTTTTTGTCTGGGCACTCTGGTTTTCCTCCCTCAGCAAAAACAAACTAGTGAGCTGAGAGTTGTATGCATGTTATTTAGAAAGTAGTATCTGTAAACTATCTGTATACCTAAGTGCTCTTCCACTATAAACTAAGCATTTTTTAATCTCATCACAAGCTGATTCTGTTAATCATATTCTACTTATACTTACCCAAGCTGCAGGGCAAAGTGAAGTGAATGTTTTCTTGAAGTGAATGCAAACAGAATGTTCTTCTCCTAGCTTTTTGGAGCACTTCTGGAAGTCAACGTAGTTCTGCCAACAGTTCTTTGTCTGGTTTGTGTAGGGGAATCTTGCATCAAATGGTGCTGTTTCAACTTTTATCTCTTCTGACATATTTATATATCTACAAAAGCAAAATCAATGAAGATTTTTAAACAAAAAGTCACAAGATTTAGTGGTCCTCCTCTAGTATACAAAATCTATACATCATTATCTTGGAGTAGAGAACCATTACTGCTGATCTGATAATGCATGACCATCCCGCCTTCCATATCAATATTTGCACTTTGCATCAGATTGTGGAACTGAAGCCAGTCAATATTTGCAGCATGCACACAGTGTGTATTTGTCAGATCAGATGAGTTTGGAGGGAGGTGCCTGATAAGGCTGTGTCAGTCACGTTGACTGCCCATAGCAATTTTATATCCTTGCTGATCTACAACATTGGGCACCACGTGACCCTGCAATGCCTAGGGTGCCCCCATATCACCTAATACTGCTGCCCAGCGTGCCTCGATTTTAACTTTGCCTAAATTTCATTTAGCTACATATTAGATGTCACCTGCACTTATAAATGTATATACCTCTGATTATGAATCTGGCTTTGGTATAGTCATTCCGTTTTCCACAGTTTTTGAACAGTACATCAACTCGATGCAACTTGTTGTTTAAATGTTGACAGACTACGTCTTACAAGATTATCTTATGTACGTTTTATAGTTTACAACATCAACAAGACCTCTTTGTCTTTTATGAATGCAGTCACAAAATTGATAACAAAAATCAGTAAGACTTTCATCAACACCGATCAAGCAAGATCACATGTATAAATTCCCAAAACATGACCCCAAGCACGTTTCACAAAGTAAAGTTGTGTAACTCTGTCTTCAACCCGGCACAAATCTATCCAAAATCATAACCAACTTTCGCGAAGAAAACAAAAATTCACAAACACATCTTAAGCTAACACACTTACTTAACACATCTAAAACGTTAATCTGTAAAATGATAGCGTCAAAGAACAATAATTATCAAAATTTACCTTCTACTTCTGCTACAAATATCAGGTAATCCAAGATGGCGGAGAGAAGGGACATGCGCATTGATTCAAAAGGGTCTAAAACATTGGGGATGAATAGCAATTGATTGACCACCCTCAAGGGATACCCATGATGCATTGGAATGAAAGGAGTCCATTACAGACGTCACAATGATAAACTGAAGAAGATAAAAAATTTGCTCTCTAATTTCTCGATTTTTTCTTAAAAATATAACCAAATTAAACAACAAAAATGATATCTGGATGGACAGCAAGTGATATTACAGCCGCAGCAACATGGTAGGTTGGTTTTTGACGAATAAAAGTGGCGTTATGGCGAAGTATTAGGGCGTGAAGATGAACTAGCTGACGAAGTCAAGTAAAAATGTGCTGATATATTTGTCATCTTTCGCCTTTCTTCTGGATCGATTTAGAGCTGTTGTAGACAAACAGAGGTATCCGAAGAGAGGGTGAAGTTGTTAAGAAAGAGTTGAGCCACAAATAATTCAGACAAAGCTAACAGATTTGCAGATTTTGTGCTTGAAATTATAAGAACATTTTATAACGCTCATTTTACCACGATCCATCCTCTTGGCTATTAACTATTCAGTGTTTTGAAAATATTTTCTTTCTAACTGGTCTCATGAGCAGGTTGATAAACTCTACAAAAAGAATCATAGTATGATAAAATCACTACAATAGCAGTTATTTCATAAGTTTATTCTACTTCTATTTTGAAATCTGAAAGTAGGGAATTTTTTTGCAACCATGCATTTTTCATAATAATACTTTTTCTGGATCCTATTCAAGTTTTTTCCTCCAGAGGGATTTCCCAAAAGTATTTAAACATGTACAAGAAATCTCTGATGAGATTTCAATCTCTGATGAGATTCTAAAAAGAGGCTCTACAATCTACAATCCTGCTACATGTATTACACCCTTTATATTTTTTTCAAATCAATCCAAATCCTGCCATCCTGACCATTTTTTCCCAACTTTCCTGCTCTACTTTTTGCTTGTATCCTGAATCTTGCCCCCCAAAAGTCAAATCGCACAACTTGCTTTGCCTATTGTGGAACCTTTAAACATGAATTTCTCCTGATGGGTCTTAAATTGTTTTCACAAGGGGAAGATAGTTTTTATGATAGAGTGAAAATTGTCTTGTGTGTGATGGATTTATGTATATAGTAACTTATTTGTTAATTTCCTAGGATTCTAAGTAAAATTCTAAAATAATTCCTAATATTTTTGCTGCCAGGTCTCAACAATATGACACCAAAACTACTCAATCAACTGATAACTCAGAAACGACAGATTCAACAAGCTCAAGTGAAACTAAAGCAACAGAAAACCCAGAATGGGAAAAAGCCAGACAAGCACTGGCGAAAGTAGCTGGAGCAAGTCCACAAAAAGCAAACAAGCCAAAGCAAACCCAAAATGCTAATAATAATGTAGTGAACTCTGCTTTGATGGCACAATATGGGCAGTATTACCAACATTATACATATCCTGGCTACGCTTATCCTCCTCCAGGGTACCCTCCTTATGGATACCCTCAACCATATCCATATCTACAGCAAAATGGATTACCTCATGCTACAGTGAGTATTAATATGTATATTTGGTGGCTGACAAAATGAGGACTTTGTGCAACAGAAGGATCTTAAGACAGTGATTTTGATTTGAGTGTACTATGTACCAATTTATTTGTGGATTTCAAGATGTTTAAGAATTGTGATGGAGCTGTCAAACATGTTTGTTAGGTCAATCCATCTTCACTTGATTGTTTTTGAAGGTGTTTGCTCTGTGGGGACAGTTTAACAGTCCAAACACACCAATTGTGGAGTGTTTTAAAATCAGCACATGCCACACTCAGGTGGAAATCACAGCAATAGCATTTTCTATCAGAATGAATCTCCATTTTCACAACATGATACTAAGTTGTAGAATAATTTTGTGATCCTTGTAAGGAAAAAATATATTAAGGTTTCACAAAATATCAAACTGAGTGGAAGTGTATTTATATTCATCTGTTATGTTTTATAAACTTTGCTTGTCCAATGAGTAAGAAAATTTGTTATCTGTAATATTTTTGCCAAGTATCTCTCTGTGATGACTAATTGAACTATTTTATTATTTCAGCCACCAATGCCTTATCAGCAATATACTAATACACAGCCCCAAGGCCATTCATCAGGAACCCTTAAATCAGAATCCTCATCTACAGAATCACAATCCACAGTTAGCGAATCTAGAGGCCAGTCTGAAAATGAACAACAAGCACAAGCACAAGCTCATGAAACAGCCTACAGTAGACCATTTCAGCCTACATCTGGTGGAGTTCAAAATACATTTCAGTCTAGAATGGTATGCATTTCAAGGTTTAGTGTTCATATCAACATAGTCTGTATTCTTCATACTAACTTGTCTTATCTCTAAGGATAATGAAGACCAGGAAAATAGAGATTTTCAAGGAAATGTTGGCCAGGGTATGTCCAATAATAGACCACAAGATAATTCAAGTTATGCAGATGCTGTGAAAGGGGGACAGAGGAAGATGTTTTGGAGACAGCAACGAAATCTACCTAGACCTTGGCAAGAAGGTAAAGTACTACCATATTACCTATATTATTATTATTAATTATCAACTCTCAATACTTAAAGGGACACTGATGGCCCTCCATCAATTATTGATTGTGAGACTTGTCTAGAGTAAAATTTGTCATGAATTTCAAAAATTACACTTGGAATTCCTGTGATATTATGACATCATGTGGTTGCTTGGAGCAGTTCAGTGTGTTCACACATGGTTATTTATTCATTTTGTGTCCACATCTAAAATTACTATTTTGTTATTTCACAGGAAATACAGAAAACCACAAATTTCATGCTAAGAGGTTTAAACCAGCATTTGATCCACCCACCAACACCCAAGTTAATCTGAATGAACAAAATGGACCATATAACCAAAGTAACGATAGAGTTTCACCATTTAATGCTCAAAAACCACCATCACCCAAACAAATGGTCAGTGAAGAGAAAAATGATATGAGTTCATCGCCTAGTACAAACAATGAACAACAGTAAGTATTTGTTTTATTCAAAGTTTAGTATTTGTATAGGAAATTATATTGGTTTCGAGTGCAATTTGGAATAAATTTGAACAAGTGGGATTTCAAAGAGTTTCAAAAGAGCGAACTTTTTGGAATAAAGCCTGAGTGCGGGCTTGATGACGTGTGATGGTGTCAGTAGAGTGTGCACATTTCAGCAAAAATTTCATTCAAAAACACAACAAAATTCTCACCTTTTTTCCATTCAAAATCATTCCTTTGTGATCAAAATATGCATAGTTTTGATGTTAGATAATGTGAACAACGGCAGAACTAAGAAAACTTGGATTTTGACACTGTTTTGGAAAACTCAAATTTGTACTAAATTTCCTTTTTTTGCACTAAATTTCCTTTTTGCTGCACTAAATTTCATTCAAACAGCACTGCTCTTAGCCAATCAGCATCAAGAAATTTTTGTCATGTATATTATTAGTAGCAAAAAATATGCTACTTTTGATGATATTAATGTTTATTATTTTTGGTTCTGCAGAAGTGATGTAAGTGCTCAAGAGTGGCCGCCAAAATTAAGGTATACTGTGTACTTTAGAGAATTACAGCAGTCTTTTAAAAGCCTATATAATATCTTACCCATGTCTGTAAATTTTCTAGGGATTATGTACAAAGGGCTTTTTCACCAAGTAGATGTAAAACTGAAGACGACAAAGATGACGTGGAATTAGCACTCAAAAAGATGCTTACAAAAGTCTTTGAGGAAAATAGGGCTAACTTTATTGACTGGGATGAAGAACCCTTACCAAGGTACATGTAACAGAAAATCTTCCTTGCTTGGGTCTTTATGTGTTTTGTTGACATTTCAACATTTCACTAAAAATGACATTCGTAACAACATCTAATGGTGATTTTTCCTATCAGGATAAAAAGCAATACTGACTTCAAAGAAGACCGGCCACTTCCAAGATGGCATCCATCACGAAGACGCCAATCATCCCCTCACAGGTCACCACCCATGAGAAACACATCACCACCTTCATGGAGGAAAAGAGGCCGCAGTAGGTCCAGGTCCAGAAGCCCTAGTCCACCTTCAATTCAACAAAGCCCGGTAGACATAAGAGATAGGCTTGGTGGGAAGAACATGGCTCAAAAAAGTGGACCAAAGCAGAAGTTAAAAGCTAAGAATAATAATAAAGGAAAGAAAGGCAAAAAAGCAGTTGGGTAAGTATGTTTTTGGGAAGTCAACTTTCTCATTCCACTGTTTCTGAATTATGATTTTGATGAGTTGCAAGATCACCCCAACATTTTGTGTTACACATGGTCAAAAAACCAAACTCTTTGTACTAAAAACTATTTTGTCCTCAAACTAGGCCGGTGTTGGGTGATATACCTGCTGACCCAGAGAACCAAAAGAAAATAAATAAAAGAGCACAAAGATTTCAGGCTTCAATGGAAAACTCCAACCGATCAAGTCCAAATATATTAAGCACACTAAATTCATATGTAAGTAGTAGCTTGGAATGTTAATCACATATCAGATATTTCATGAAAAGTCTAAAGAAATCTTCTTTCTTCAGATTTATAATGATGGAGATGAAGAGGAGTTGGATTGGAGTAAATTCCATGTTGTTGGAACCTGTCAGGATTTAAAAAAGAACTACTACAGATTGACTGCAGTAAGTGTTTATTGAAGTAATTGAAAAGTTGCTCAGAGGCTGCCTTGAGAGAGAGGGGTGAGGAGTAGCAGGCATCAGGCCTTAACCTTCTAGATATTGAATTTCACCACAGCAAAATTGCAGTAAGAAATTGAGAGACTGAGCAGTACTGGCCCAGGCTGTTTTCTTTTTTGCACAAATGCTTATTAAAATAGCAACTTACATGATCAGAGATCTACATGATCACACAGATCTACTTACAAATTTTGTGTCTTCTTTCAAGGCACCAGACCCATCTACTGTGCGTCCTAAAGAAGTGCTCATAAAATCCTTAAAGATGATTAAGGATCATTGGAAAGCCAACCAAGATGACTACAGATATGTTTGTGAACAATTCAAGTCAATAAGACAAGACCTAACAGTAAGTGGATGTCTTTACATGGAGTGGAATGTGATGTCAGAAAATAAAAGTTTGCACATTTTATTGTTTATTACAGGTACAAGGGATTCGGGATGAGTTTACCGTGGAGGTGTATGAGACTCATGCAAGAATAGCTTTGGAGAAGGTAAAATTGAAGGCTTACACATCAAAATGATCTAAGTGACTTTGATGGATTCCAGACTTTGATATTTGAGCTTAAGAAAACTAGTTTGTATCATTTTATTCCATTGCAAAAAATCACTTAGGCCATTTTCATGAGCAGCCCTTCAATTGTACTGCAGATTTTGTGCAAAAAATTCACCATGTGACATTTTATTTTAAAATATTGAGAAGTGACACATGGATAACTGTGAACATAATGTCTGCTCTATTCACTGGCTGTGCTCTAGCAGTGCCTGGGTGCCTGAGGCAATTAACATATGCACTTGAGTGACTGAAAGAAAGTACAAATGTAGGGCCTCCCTGGGAGCACAGCCTATTTTCAACAGTTTAAAAACTGGAGACTTTGCAATAACAATGATCGATGTATTGACATGGTACCATTGACACTGATTTAATTCTCCTTTAATCTTCCTATTTTATGATTTCCTTAGGGAGACAGAGAAGAGTTCAACCAGTGCCAGACGCAGCTTAAATCATTATATGACAACAATATTGCAGGAAATGTTATAGAGTTCACTTCATATCGACTGCTGTACCATCTATTAACTAACAATGTGCTTGGTATCCTTTTGTTTGCTTTTGTTTTTTCCCATAAACCTTTTTGGCAGCCTGTAACCTGCGTAATGATAATTTATATATTTACAATATTCATGAACTATTGAGTTATTTTTATTCATTATTGACATCTATTAATAACACCATAAAATTCTATTTAAGCCTTAACAGACCTTCAGACTACTCAACAGACATATTGAAGCTGAAAGAAGAGGAAAAACAAACCGTACCTATACAACATGCACTGCGTTTGTGCTCTGCATGGGCACTGTCTAATTACCACACTTTTTTCCAACTTTATCTTTGTGCTCCCAATATGTCAGGATACCTAATTGATCTGTTTGTTAAGAGGGAACGAGTTGCTGCCATCAAAGCCATGATCAAATCGTGGGTTCACTTTGTTCTCATTTGTAGGATGATTTTGGAATATCTGCAAGATTCAAATCACAATTTTGAATTCCAGGATTATTGCAAAAGTCAAATCAGGGATGCTTTTCACTATCAACAACCTTTCATTTTTTAGTGGAAAAATACCAATTGAATTTTCTTGTGGAGTGATCGGCTCTTTCTGATCTTTCAATAATACTTGTTTTACACTAATATGGTATCAGCCTTTGAACCCATGCTTGAATGGATATACTCCGGCCTAAGCAGTGTGACAGTACTATACTAGAAGTGACTGTTAAGTGTACCCACTATGGCTAAATTATATTCGTATTGAACAGTTCAAATCCTTTTCATCGCAATTTCAGATAGAACTACTATTTAGAATTTTTGCCCAACAATATCTTATCCCAAAATTCTGCATCATTGTGGCCCTAAAAGACTTTTTACCTTGTGATATTGGCAATTTGATACTAAACATATGAAGTCTTTGTAGATTTCGAAAATCATCCTTACAACTTGCTGTACAATGTAACTTATCATCATATTGATGTAATGTACATTATACAACACTACTGTGTGTATATGTGATATTTTGCATCTTAACAATCTGTGAATTCATATTTGTCCATATATATCAAGTAATTTCACACTTCACTCAAGAGGTATTATTATTTCACAAAATTCCATTCCAAAATTCTGTATATCATGTGTTAACGTCTGAGCAATCATAACATATGCCAAAGAAATTGTTTATAATATTATGATATATCTAACACACATCCCCCACCCAAGTATTTGCACCATGCTATCCTACCTGTTACTAACTTTGTTTTTTATTTCTCCCTTGCTTCCTTGATGGTGTTTCCTGTAAACAGCTACCGTCCCACTTTGCCTGTTGCCTTCATTCAATCTGAGCTAGGTTTTACAGATGAAGAGGATTGCAAGAAGTTCCTAGCAGAAGTAGGTGCAACTCTGACTGCCCAAGGTGCCAAGGTGGATTGTCGAGTTGCGTTAACGGAAGTCTGATGAATTCCAAGATCCCATGTGTGCAAATTTGAAATCAGTTATTAATCCACAAGCTGATTTCATTTTTGCATAGATTCATAGAATAGATTTACCAATTTTTGCTATGATAAATATTGTACATATTGAACTAAATTATCTGTAAGAGAAGAAAAATATTAATACGGTCACCTTTTTATACAAATATTATTGTAAGTATTTACAGCCAGTTATTAGAGAATTGTACATTGGTGTCAATAGTAGAGGGAGTGTGTAAGGTGTTAGATTTACAAACCTAAACTGGAGATCATCTTGACGTGCCATCCTTGTCCACACATTGCATCAAGTGAGGAGTGATAAACCAACAAAGTAGAACCCTACGTCAAGCTGTGCTATGACTGACTGCAACATTTAACTGGCTGCCCCCACAGAGCTCAGTGATATCTAACCACACCTAGATTGATCACATATTACTGGCAGCACTTATAGAGCTGACACCTTTACAACATCACTGGTGATCAGCAAGCAATTCACTGTCTGGTTACTGTCTAGTTATCAAGTTTCTTGCAGGATGAAGTCTCAAGAGGATGGGCCAAGGTGACAAGATTCTACACGTGTAAGATATTATTTGCTTTTTAACAAAATGAAAATAAACTTGGAAGAAGTAAAAAAATCCTGTGTCAGTCTTCTTTAGCCTACTACTGCATCAAGGAAGGAGTAAGGATGGCACAGTTGGTTAGTGCATGGCCTTTGGTGCAAGAGGTTCAGAGTTCGATCCCCTGGATCTCACATCCTTGTTTCCTTTCTGTGTAGCTTTAAGTCTAGCTTTCAAATACCCTTAAAATGGAGCACTGATGGAGAGATCGTAAATGGAGGGGGATGCTAGTCGTACCTTTTAGGGGTCAAAATCTTGCAATCTGGTACCTTTTAGGGTGTCTCAGACTTAAGTGGACTACCAAAGACATAGCTGGTACCTTTTAGGGACTGTTTTGGGATAAATAAACTGCCTAAAATAAGCATGAAAGGGATGATTTCGATGATCTGAATTGAATCTTCAAAGCACATTGACAATGTGTTTCATTACTTTATTCTTTATTATTGTTTTTGACTTGGCACCTTTTAGGGGTAAAAATCAATTGTTGCCACTCCCACTCAGGTACCTTTTAGGGGTCATTTTCAAAATTTCTGACTGAGCATCCCCGTCCTCTTATATATAGGAGTCGCCCCCCCCGGGAAAGATATACATACATTAAATGAGCTTTAACTCCAGCTTAAACTCCAGATTTATCCAGGTTCTCCAGATTTTTGAATCATTCAACATGGTGCCATTCCTCTGTTCTTCCTCCTATCTCCCACTGGGCAGGAAAACGCAATAACAGTAAGGGAGGTTTCCAGTGACATCTCTCCAGGTCTTTGGGTTTTGGATAGCCTGCATCACATCCGGACTTTCCCTCCGTTAATTAACGGAGGAAAAGCCTGGATGTGATGAGGCTAGGGGCTGGATGGTCTTGAGAATGGACCCTCGGACCCAATATCTATGGTTCCTATGTAAGCTAAAATGGACTGGGTTCAAAACCTAGAGATACACCCACAATGCAAATAAAAACCACATGCTAAACCTTTGATGGGACGTTCATTCCATCTTGGTCTAAAGTAAGTACTTGAGATTTATGGGAATTTGATGTTGCGGGTACCCTGTGTATCAAAACATTACCCATACGTCAATGCGGTGCTCCCGTGGTTACACCAACAAACAAAATGGCGGCAAATCGATGTGTTTGTGAAGACTGAGCCAGATGTATAAATGAGCTTTGAGCTAAAGTTTGCCATTTGAAATCGATTTGATCACGAAAATTAGGACTTTGCAGACTGCCGTGTTTAATCATCCTTTGGTTATAAAATGCATGATGAACTAAGAGAATGGAAAGTAAGTAAAAAATGTTTACCTTTACGAATGTCAATGAAAATTTTAAAGGGAAAATATATATAACCTTACTTCGAGTTTGCATTTCTCGCTCGATTTATTGTTGAAAATGTTGGTGCAGATGTTCGTAGACGTACAGAAAATGTCTATTCGTGTGTTATTTTAGGATAGAATCTCGATAGAATACGAATAGCGCCTACAATTTTAAAAGCTTAAAAGTGCCCAACATATGAGTAAGCTTATGCTTATCATATGTAAACTTTATATTGCTGGTTAAACTTAACGAAACTCTGTATGTGATTGTTTTAGAGTACTCTTCTAATAAGTGGGATAAAAGTAAAGGAAAACAATTCAAACCAGCAAAAGAGGTGAGAACATTCATAGATCAATGATCTTACTAGTAAAGTGTGAAATTAGGGGCGTTTTACAAAATTTTAAATGGGGGATTTAATAGCTATTTTTCTGAGTGCTTTTAGTCTCACTGTTGAATTGTTGATGTCACTCTACCAAATAAACAAATTAAGTGGATTTGCAGTTCATGCTGAGTAAATAGAGACCTTTAGCTCCATGTAAATGTGAAACAGCAGACAGTGGAGAGGATCACGTGACCTGCTTTTTTCGCACCTGGCAATATAATGTACGTTTGACACTTAAACGTGAGCATGACTTTCCATGTTAACAAGGAGTGCAAAATGACTGACCTTTGAATTGAAATGTAAATATCAGATGCGATAAAAGCAGGTCACGTGATCCTCTTCGTCATCTGCTGTTTCCCATTTACATGAAGCTAAAGGTCTCTAATATGATTGTTTTTCAATGTTTGATGATGTGATAAAACACAGCCACCTTCAGGAATAACTTCTAAAGATAACATTGCATCAGGATATGAAGACTACCTTTTGCTTCTACAAGAAAGAAACAGGTAAATATGACATAAAAATATTATTGATTTTAAAGGTAGGTGAACCTGGTTGGATCTCGGAAAGATTACCATGATATTTACTCATTAAATTTCTAGGGTTTCAGATAAGTAGCACTTATTCAGGGATGGGGTTAATTTGAGGGTGATGTTTATTTAAAAAATCATAATATTTATAAATAATTTAATATGTTCAGCAAATATTTTTACAACAAAATAAACATTTCAAACTGTTCAAACCTCATATTTTTACAAAATTTCAAAGTTTAGTTTTAATGTACTTGTTTTGTTTTATTCAAGTTGATAATCTGATAGTGCTTTGGATAAGGGGAATAAATAATGATAATAACTTAATTAATGTCTCAATCTTCTAGCTGGGCACTGGTGCCTACTTATCGGGGAGACAAAAAAACAACAATATCAAAACGCAGTGCTAAATTAGTGGTGGTGTTTAACAGAGGGTGGTTCTTAAACAAGTAAATATCACTGAATACATTTAACTTCCTTAGAGTTAGTATGTATTTTATGGTCACTCCGACTCTATGGACAATGTGTCTACTATCTCTATGACTATAAGGGTGTCCATGAATTGCATAGTGTCTTACTTGAAGTTTCCACGAACAGTTGACATTTAGCTATGATATTGTAAACACTTGTATTTGGGCTTCCTGTGCCATAGGAAGCCCAAACTGGAAAGATGCATTTCTTTAATAATTGACTTTTGGGGTTAGGCAAGATGTTCAAATAATCCTTTTAAATACCATTTCTTTTAGATTATTAAAGAAGCTTAAAGAAAAAGATAGCAAACAAATTGAACTTGAGAAAAAGGAGCAAGGTTTCTCTATTTATGTTAATGGTGCCAATGCTGATCTTTCTTGTGTTCCAAAGCCATCAACCTCAAAGAGTAGAGCGCCATCACGACAAACAAAGACAGCAGGTAATGCTAAAGATGTTATTGGCAGATGGAGAGGATTGATGTGATGATGTTTAAGAGGAGATTTTTTTCAATGACGAGCAATAATGGCGAAAAGCGCCAAAAACTAGACCTTCGTGCGAGTTTTAATCCAAATTTTCGTTCTGGATTAACACTCAAATCCTTTTTCTACCGGTTAAAAACTGATGTACCAAGATAAAATACCTGTTTAAAATGAATTGTTGAATTGTACAAGCCTTTTTCTTGACGTTGTGTTGGGATTAAGCTTTTTCAAGCTGAATATAAAGACAACATACAGAAAATGAGCAAATGAAGGCCTAAACCTCATTTTCGATCCAAATTTTCGTTTTGGATTAACACTTTGATTTAACTTTCATCGGCCAAAACTACTTACAAACAACTTCAACTTTCTGACAGAAATAATTTGAATTCTGTACAACAGCTATTCTTCAACTCAGGAGTTTTTGTCGTTCACTGCTCGAACTTGAAAAAAATCCCCTCTTAATGTATAAACTCCACCTACCAAGACATTAAAGTGAGGGGCCGGTATTTAATTGGTTAATGGTATTCAAAGTTGTCAAAAATCTACCAAAAAGTGATCAAAACCTTTGTGGTAGTGGCCATGGTTCAAAGCGTAGCTCCGTAATTTTATGACCAATAAATTCTTGTTGTTTTTTTCAGATGCTTACAGTGAGAGAAGAAAACAACTAGAATATGAGCTGCAGTGGCTCGAACGAGAAGTAGGGTAAGAAAACACATCATTATTTTTTTTCACAAGGTTTTGGATGCTATAGTTTGTTAGATAGAAAGATGAAGTTACAATTTTAGTTTACTTCAGTTTTTTTTCTTGACAATATGAGTTTTTTTCTTTCAGAGAAGCTAGAGCCAAGACTGCTCCAATTCCAGACCAAGCACCACGCAAGGAATGGCAGCCAGTAAGTAAATCATTACAGTTACCATAGTTACCTGCCATTTATGGTTACCATGGAAACCTGTCATTTCCTTATACCCACTATAGTTACCTGTCATTCATACTGTGGTTACCATGGAAACTTACTTCCTAATAACCATAGTTATATATCTGTCATTCTCTCTGGTTACTATGGAAACCTACTGTCTTTCAATAGTAATGTTGCAATGTTTACCTGTCATTTACTGTGGACTTATATGTAACTGATTTTCTAGGATTCAGTGCAGATTAAAACAAATCAAGGATTGAAAGTCCAAGTAAAGGCCCCAGGTAAAGTGTTCATGCAGTTTTCATAGAAGTTTGAAATATTCTTCAAATCCTGATTGGCTACATTTCCTTTGCCATGGTTATCATATATGGAAAGGAAATATAGCCGATCAGGATTCAAAGTTAGTTGAATAAAATTATACACTATATCCATTTCCCACTTGAACAAAATCTCATGTAATCAGTGAGGTGCAGCCAGTTGTAATTATACCGGTAATGATGATTTACCAAATGCAAGAACAGGATGTGAAATGATGAAAATGACAGCATTGAGACGCCATGTTCAGAATGCAATTTTACTTCTAAGGCATTCTTTTTCATGTTGCATTGTGTTTGCTAAATCAGTCTGGTGTGAGAATTCAACATGATAATAGAAACTGCAGCTCACATAGAACAGTTTTTGTATGACTGGGAAACAGTATGGTCACTGTACAATGTGGTTACTGCATGGTTATGGCAGAATTTTCGAATGTTTTTAATAATAGAAATTACGGAACTGACACGGTCATGGTACTGACGGTAAGCGGTTTCCCACTCATATGAAAACCACTCTAATTCCTTTTCATAGGTCTGCTATCAGGTCTTTACAGTGAAGACTTTGATGTGATGGATGATGATGATGACAATGCTGCTGCTGAGAACACCTTTGATGATGACCTCAATAACTACCTGAACTCATCGGAAGAACTTGGTCTAGAAGACAATAGTGATGATGAGGATGAACTCACACTCAGCATGAATGATGTAGAGGTATCTATAAACATATAACATTATCACTGTAAGGCCCACCTAAGACCCATTCCATACCCCATGTAAGTCCCATTCCATATGTCAAATCTGTCATTTACCTAATATTTCTGCTGTACCTCTATTTGCTGAAGTAAAATGTCAAAAGAGCAGATTCTGAATCAATTTCTGGTTTGACAGGCTCTGTTACATTATGTGACAGTAAAGAGTAGTGGTTGAACAGTCAAATAATCTTGAACATTTTTGTTCAGTTAATTGAGTGTATTTCTGTATTCTGTTTGCAGACTTTAAGGAAGTCATTAGAGGCAGATGAGAGTATTCAAGAAAGTATTAAAGCTGCACAAGAGGTATGCATATCATTCTTGTCAAAAGGATGATTTGTTGGTCAAGTGTCACTTTCAAAGTTTCATATTTGGGTCTTTTATCCCTAATCTCTTCTCTTTTCTTAAACTGACATTATCAGGTGAATATACTGTTACCAGGGGACTGAGATGTGTGCCATGTGATATGATAAACCACCAGCCATGTGCATGCACTGAAAAATAGATGTTTTCTTAATATTGAACCAAATCAAGTTTTTTAAATTAGCCAAAGTGAAGCACAGCATATCAAGTTTATCTCAGGGACTGTTGATATAAAGGCGAGTTGTCCCTGGTAGCTGGGATTAGTCTTCTGTTTAACTACTATTCAAAGGGAAAAGGAAACAAAATAGTTATCCCAGCGGCTAGGGACTATTTGCCTTCAATAAACAGCCCTCAGTCTGATTATGCTGTCTAGACATCATTATGATTTTCTTTTCAGAGAATTAAACTTGAAGAAGAAAGTGGTAAGCATGACGATGATGATGAAATTGAAGAGGAACTAGAAGGAGTCAGCAACAGTCTAAATTTGGCTGAGATCGATAAACTCCCTCATCTGACACCAACAGAAAGCATGTCTATAGAAATCAAAGATAAATCAGAATCACTAAACAGTAGTACAAACAAACAGAGTATAAGCTTTGAAATACCATTTCATGATAAACCAGAGGAGAAGTCCAAGACATCTGCTCCATTGCTGAAGGAGAAGACTTTTGTTAAGGAACCAGCAGTAAAGCAAAGAGTTTCAACCAACAAAACTGATGAAGACTTAGTGGTACTGAGTTTCTCCAGTAGTTCAAGTATGTGATGGTGATGATGATGATGATGATTTTAATGATAATATATACTTAGATATTTAGAGTTATTGTAGAGATGTTTGATATATGGCACTAAAAATTGTGATGAAAATCTAGTGGTTCTGAGTTTCTCCAACAGATGATGATGATAATATATGGTACTAAAATAGTGACAAAGACCTAGATACTGAGTTTCTATAGTAATTCAAGTATGGATGATGATGATGATGGTGATGATATTGCTGAACTTGCAGTTATCATAGAGATGCTAAATTATATACAAGGTTTATACAGTGCAATATACTGCTTTGCCTTTATTAAGGCAATGTATTTTTTACTTGTTCCCAAAATAAATTCCCTGAAAACATTTTATAAATTCTAATAACTAGTATATAACACAGCTGAAACTTATTGAATGTTATCATTGGTGATTCTGTTGTAACTTGAATATTATAATTGTTATACATTGTACTTTATATTGCATTTATATTGCTCCTTGATGTTAAACTTTAAAATTTTTATTTCAGAAGCTAAAAAACAAAGAGTTCTATCTAGCACAAGGTAACTACCGGTATTACAAAAACTAATACACACTCCATTGATAATATCACAACTTTCATATTGGACATTTTATGACAGTATGTTGATCATGAGACAGCGGCAGATAATTTTACAGTGCTTGTATAATGAAGTTATTTTCTCTGGTTGTAGAAGAAAACAAGATGTTGACAGCACCTTGCTTGCTTCATCTACACCCAAGAAACAATACGACAAGTAAGTTAGTGACATGCATTTATGGAAGATAACATTTTTTATCATTAGAAAAGGAGGACTGTATACTTACTTTGGCCAATGGATTGACTTGCAGTTTTCCCTCCTCAAGATTTTCTCTCAGTCAAAAGTGGTATCAATACACTTTCTTGTGCAAAAATATCAATACATGTACATCAAAAGGTCACTTAGGCCATTTTTGTAGTTATCCCTTCAGTTATTGAAGGAATGCCAATGAAAATGGCTCAAGTGACTTTCTGATAATATTGATCATTGAACTTTTCTAAGTATTTCAAAATATCAGTACATGTACAGTACTATATGCATGCTTCATCAATAAGTCACTTAGGCCATCTTCTTGGGCCACACTTCATGAATAATTATTTGTATCAACTGATGTTTTTCAAAATTTGTGTTTTAGGCAGCCTGTACCTCCATCTTCCAGTTCTAAGAATTTAGATGATAACCAGTTGGAATTCCAATCTTGTAAGTTGATCAGTGTTAAAACAACAAGTGAATTGTGATCACATAGTAAATTCTCCCTTAAATTTCTTTATTAACATAGGAGAAAGTTGACTTTTGATCATAGCTCACTTATGCTGTTTTCTCTGTTTTTCAATTACATCTGTGACAGCTCAAAAATATTGTAGATTAATTCAATAAGTTGGTCTGTTTGCTTAGTTGGGCTTCTGTGGTGGTTGCTCACATACCAGTGCAAAAGAGTGAAATTGAAGAGGTCCTTGCAAAAACAATGTGAGCTATGATCAAAAGTCAACTTCTCATAGTATGTTGACTAAAAAATGTAACTAAAGGGAGAATTTACCATTTGATCACATGTTTACTTGTGTTTTTGCACAAATGTCTTCAATTGCTAATGATATATAAAGTTTTACCAAAACCAACAGTGATATATGATATAACTAAAGACATTCATGGAAAGTCAAGTTACTCAGCCTTTTTTGGGACCTTCACAATTGAACAGTGACATTTTTTTGACATTTGACATTTTTTTAATTTGCCATTAATAACATATAGATTTACACGTTGAAATAAATAAAGTTGAATTATCTACAAAATAAATATATAACCAAGTTTTTGACAAAGACAGAAAATGACAAAAAAATCACAGAAAAAAAAACCCATTAAGGCAAGTATACACACACAAAAATAACAATGGCGAGGAGATCTAAAGGAAACCCCTAGGCTTATGGAATTTAGATCCCCTCATTCTTGAAGAAACGTTTTTTTAACTTATTGTAAGGCAATGATGACAGTGAGTAGTAGCAATTTTTTAGACAGTGCCACACATCACAGACTCATTGAGTTTACAAGGCTTTCTATTTGAAATAAGTTGCAGGGGGCAGAATTATCATGTCAAAGACATTATACGCTGCAGAAGATAATAATGCATTTAATACTTCTTGGAAATGATTCTTCTTTTAACAAACGAAGAGATCCCTGCAAGAATAGCATTAAATGGTCTCTGATAAAACACTAAAAATTCTTCTTTGAAATGAAAAGACTTTTTGGGAGAAAGTATACTTTGATCAGAGAACTCTTACATTGTTTTTGTACTGTTACATACTTTTGTACTGATGTCAAATAGTTGTCAGTGTCAGTCATTTAGTCACAACTAAATGGAAAACCCTGGGTTTAAGTCAATTCATGTTTTTATTTGCTTACAGCTAATAAAACAAGAAGCCGGCCATTATCAGCATCAAAGAAGAAACAGTCTACTGAGCAAGTTGCAGAAGACAGCAATGCAGATGAAATCTTCAAAGCAATGGCCTTAGAAAACCAGAATATTGGTAAGCTGCATAAGTGTGAATATGTTTAGAGTTATAGTCCAGCAACGGGGAGCCTGAAACTTTTATTCATTGTGAGGTTCTTGAAAATTAATCCATACACCACTGTGGGTGGACTAAAAAAAGGTTCCTAGTATTTCCTCGAGTCCCATTGAACATAATACAGCACACAGTATGCGGTGGTCAGTCCAAGCCCACAACTCACAATATCCATACACCACCATGGGTGGACTAAAAAAAGGATCCCACCCCTCTGAAATTTTCAATATTCTTCCATACAAACCTTGTTCTTCCTCTGACTCCTTTTCCCCTGGGAATTTTTGATTCCCTCCTTAGTGGGGTATGTGTGGAAATTTTATGGAATGACACAATTTTATTGTAAGTGTTTTGCAGTTGTGGGATTTTGTATTACAGTGTGTCTTTCATTGTCTTTAAAGTATCCATTCAAAGCACATTCTGTAAGGTAAATAAATTTATCAAAATTATGATAAAAAACCTTCATTTTATTTCATTGTAGAAAAGCCAAGTGGATTTCATACTGCACCAGAAAACAGAAAGGTAACTAAAGGTCTTTGCTTGTTTATGTCATTGCAATTAAACTTGCTTTTAATAGAACCCTTGAATTCAAACTAAAGCTGATGGGATGCTCATGAATAAAAATGACCTAAGTGACTTTCCTAAGTGATTTTTTTTTCAGTGGTATAAAATGATATCATCAAATTATTATTTAACTTTCCTGTGCCAAAAAATCAATGTCTGGACATCCATCAAAAAGTCACTTAATAGGTCATTTTCATAGTCAACCCTTCATTACTGGTAATAAAGTAGGTTTGATGAAATAGGGATCGAAACATAAAATTAATGTGTAATATAAACACACCCTGGATTTTGTAGAGTGTGCCTCGTTTCTCTTGCATTCAAGTGTACATATTGTATGATATTGAAAAGATTTTATCATCATTAACAGAACAACTTTGTGAGGCTTACATTAATAGTTTTTTTGTTTGTTTTAGACTGATTCCTTTAAGGACAAACCTGAACAATTAGCACCAAGACCAGCATCCATTGCCTCAACATCAGGCAATACCATTTCACTTGTTACTGAAAAAGTTAGAAGTATGGACCCAAGGTTAGCAAAAAGTGATCATAATGTAATTAAATGGATAGATTAATCAAAATCAATAGAAAGTGTAGCCATGCAATTAAAAATGGTAGAAGAAAATATTCTGCTATCCAACATACAAGTACAGCTTTTGAACAAGCACACACTGAGACAAAGTAAGAGAGATTAAAGACCCACTCAGATACCTGAACAACTTTTTGAAAGGTCATATACCCGGGTCATACACTAGTGTGTTTCTGAGCCAGAAACTTAATAGTGCATTGATACATGTACTTTTATAACATATTTATTGTGAATTTTTTCCTGTTTCAAGGCAACAACAGTATTTGATATCCTTGCTGTCTAAACTGGAGATAAAAGACCCACCCTTCAAGGCTGCCAGTCCTGTGTCGTCTAACAGAGGACCATCACCTATGAAGGCTACTGTGCCATATACTAGTGCTCAACAAAGTCTTACATCAGAGGCTGCTGCCTCAAGTTTGGTATGTGTGGTAGTTTAGCAATAGACCTTTTTGCCTTTGTTGTTTGTTGTCCCATATTTCATAGTGTGTGATGTCACTCTTGGGAGTTGATTCTTTCATATGTAAATATTTTACCATGTTCATCATAAAAGAGCAATTCTCAAGGGAATGTCACAAGGTCTGAAATGGGCAATTTACATACAAATTAAGGTTAAGAGGTCTATTAAATTGTTGTTTTTCCTAAATTTCTGAGATAGTTAAAATGTAATCGTTATTAAAATATGGAAGTTAGCTTGGTAGTTAAGGGGGTGTTATCTGTCCCCTTAAAGAATGGAGGGGAGGGGAGGAGGACCCTACTCAGGTCCTAGGAGATTCCCTTAGGGATGTCTTAAGCACCAGCTACTTTTGCACTGAAGATTTGTTCCCTTTAGACTCTTGATTGGCAAGTATACACTTCTTCAAATTTGTGGCTGACAGCTTTAGAATATCTGAAGAATATTGATGAAGAGCTGTCACTGTGCTTTGATAGTGAATTTTGTCATGGTATTTCACTTGCAGGCATCCTCACAGGGAACTGCATCAGTAGAGTCCTCGTATGTTGAGTTACAAGAAGAAGCTGTTGTAGATGTCAACATAGAAATCCAGTCCAACTGGGGGCATCCTAATACTCTTGGGATGACTGAGGTACAAAATGGGAAGCAGTGCCTCCAAAATAAGGCAGAGATCAATGAAATGGAAAGTGGATGAATAAATGAATGAATCAATGAGGAAAATGAAGTCAGTGAATGAATGAACTAAATAATAATCCTATAAATGAAAAAATGAATGAATTGATGAATGAATGGACAGATGGGTGAATAGATAGAGCCACCATATTATGGCTTTCCCTTGCCCGTTGTGCTAACATTAAGAATAACATTTATTTTAAAAATTCTGCTAAAAAGTCAACATCTTGTTTAGGTTCAGTTCTATGATGATAAAGGTTGTTTACTCAAATACAACACTAGTGACGTATCTGTGTCGGGATACTTTGGAGACCAAGGACTGCTGGCTAATTTATCAAATGCAAAGACAAAGGTACAGACAGTGCTTTTAAGGTCCAGAAACACTGTGCAACTTATCCCTCGACTTTGGAGAAAGTCTGAGTTATGTCAGACAAATGATATCGCGATGAAATAAAAAACAATGTTGATATTTTCCTTCCAGACCAATAAACCAAGGTACATGTGGTGTTGTCAATTTATACCTGGTTCACCAGTGGAGTTAATGTTCCATTTAACAGTCAAACCCAGCAGTCTGTCTAAAATAGTTGTCTGGAACTTTAATGGTGGGGTTAGGGTAAGTATGCTGTGAAGCACCTGTCTCAGTTTTGTGGCTGTGTTCAATATAGCTTAATGCGGCATTAAATGCTCATTGTTAGAGCCCTAGTTTGTGAAAGGTGCATTGGTATTTACAGTGCGCAACAGAAGCACAGAGGTATACATGTTCAATGACTAGATGCCATGATATCTTAAGCAATGGCTTATTTTTTTGGACAAATTACACTTTTCTGTATTAATGGCTCATGCCTTTCCTGCAATCAATTGGAAAGTGCATTCTATTTTAAATTTGGCTGTCTACTCTGAAAATTCATGTCTTGTATGGAACGTATGTGTATATGTATGTTGTATGGAATGAGTCTTGTATGCAAATTAAAGCATACTTAGAAGAAGTAAACATAAAAAATGACTTATAATATTAAGTGACTTTTCTGATGAATTTTGTACATTTTCTTGGTCTAAAATGGTAGGTCATTAAGGCTGCTTTAATGGGTATCCATTCAAATGTATCAAAATCCTGTTCCATCATGGTATTTCCATTCATGGACCACACATAGTGTAGTTTTGTTTGGGGGCTAATGAAGTGCTGATGCTACAAACCATGGCTTGGTTAGGTATATTCCAAAACATTTACTAAATATCTGGGGAGGTAAAGCCCCAATAACCCACCCTCTCCACATTCCATTTATTTGACATTGGCATTCTTTACACAAGGACCTGAATATGGGTATCAAAGACGTAAGAATATTTATTGGTGGTGAGCTTGTATGGAGAGGAACTATTGACAAGGTTGGTAAATCTGTTTCTACAAGTAGTGAGTAAATTTGTTTCTACACACTTGGTCATCAATACTAACTTCATGTCATGTACTGGGATAAGGACAGTAATTAAAAATGCTTTAATTTGTAAATGCATGCACTGTTCCATTTATTGCTATATTGTTTTCTACAGGGGTGTGGTAACCAGGTGTTTGACTATAGCACTGTCATAAATCTAAGTGAAGCAGAGAAGAATACTGAGAATTCTGTCCAGGTAAAATGACTTATTATACATGGTGATGATGATGATACGATGATGATCACCATGGTAATACCGATAATGATAGCATTGACAATGATTCCAATATTTGATGGTCTTGGTAGAGATGATGATGATGATGATTATGATGATGATGATGATTATGATGATGATGATGATGATTGCAGACCATTAATTATGATAGTGCTGGTAGTAGCAATCATAATGATTGTCAGATTGTAGACCCAAATTGTTTTTAATTTACATGTATATTGGTGTAGACCTATAGACATTTTTGTTCTGCAGAAAGTACAGCCAGCTGTTCGAAGTGAAACTGTAGTCCTAAAGAAGTCACACAAGGAAACACAACAGAACATTGACAATCTGCCTGTTGTTTCCATACCACCAAACACTAAGGATTTCACATCAGCAAGGTATGCATTCTCTGTTATAAATAAATAGGTTTTTCTTGTAGATATATCATTCTATTAATAATGAAGGCATGTCAGTGAAATAATTATTGACATGGACAATTCTGACAATTTTTCTAATTTTTCCCAATAATTTGTCAAAAAATGTATCAGTGGACTTCTCTCTGATAAATATTCAATATCCCTGGTGTTTTTTGAGTGATATAACTTCAAGAAATTCTTCTCTAGCAGCATTGTTATGTACCTCCCTAGCCGACAGGCCAGCTGGCCCAATGAAATCTGTCTTTTTAATGCAAATTCTTTTTGGTTCTTGTTCACTTAACAACTTTGAGACCATTGTTTGAAGGCAAAGATGCCTTGTAATATTTCCCAGATCATATTTGTATTTTTTTAAATAATTGACCAGAAATATTGATACTTGGATGAAGTGTCTTTTGTACACTATTTGACTCAAGAGAAAAACCGAAAAAATCCATCAGAATCATCACTTTACATCATTATCATGGGTGTTTATGCATGTGTTGTTATTAATTTTCTAGATCATCAAATCTGACAACTTCTTCCTCACATTCAAAACAATCTGTCTCAAGTCCTTCCCACAGACAATCTCCTGCTGCTACTACTGCTGGAGAGCAGTCAATTTCACAAACAACAACTCCTGATATCAAAAGGTATTGAGATGTCATTTGACTCAATTTAAGTGTGAGTGAAAGGATTGTTTTTAATGTCTTTGCCATTTTTGCCACAGCCTTAAACAGGTAGCCTGTGTACAGCCGTTTCCCACCCCTCCCCCCCCCCCTACGGGGAAAAACGGGGAGGGAACGTCTGTGAAACGGCGTTCTTAATCGTGTTCCAGGTCATAAATTTGCATTATGTAATTAGTTATTTACATACGGAGAAAATGAAGATTTTCGAAGAAATAATGAATAATAGCGGGTTTACAACCCTTTATTTGAGTCTTTTAAATCTTTATAAACACTGAGTTAGTGACCAGAGCAGAGAGAAATGTAAGAGAAATAGTTTATTGTTTTGTTCAGTGCTGAAGACAAATGTCGGCAGACTCAGTTGTCGAGTCCAATCGACCCCGAACCTCGCTAAAAAAGTCCTAAAAATGTCATGTAATCAAAGCAGTCAAATCATGTTTTATACACTTTTACTGCTGTGTACTTACTGAATATTCTGATGACTATTTTTGCTCTAGATTTTGGTCTGATTCGAATGACATGCCTACAAAGCCGTCGGGTTTCATACAGACTTTGGCTTTTGATAGATGTAATTAAGAACAAAATAGAAGCCTTTGACACCCAGGAGTGAAACTGCCATGTCCAGGAATGTTTTCCTTGATATATTTTCGATGTAAATAGAGAATTAAGCAGTAAAACGGTGTTTGCTTTAGTTCATTGAAATGGGGGTTCGTTGAAATTCGATCGGCAAGACGATAACAACCAATCAGATTTGTCCTCAAAATCTTGAGAACCTCACATGACCACGGAACACGATTAAGAACGCCGTTTCACAGACGTTCCCTCCCCGTTTTTCCCCGTGGGAAACGGCTGTACACAGGCTATAAACAGGCTACTTTCCAGCTTACTCACTTATTGTGCAACAGGAGTATATTTCAATTTCCTGACAGTAAAGCTCAGTAATTACATTTTTATACACTTGAGGATCACAGAATGTTAAGTATCAACTTTGACCATTTTTCAGAAACAAAATCCCTGATTCTCTACAACCAAAGAAAACACTGGACTCATTAGAAGGAAGGCTTGTTACTCGGTGAGTTAGTCAATTCAGTCACATATATATATCTACAGACTTTATATTGTGTCAGTATTTTAACTCATAACAATTGTATTGTGATTCTTTAGCTCCAGTTCCACAGCCAAATTTGTCATCAGATTTTGGAGCAGGTTTAGGAACAAGTGACAATGCCTTGAGGTATAATTATATTTGTTTCAAGATGAATTCTTTCCTTCCATCCATTCTTCCATTTCCTTGCTTTCCTAAGTAGGTGCCTCTGTTTGTTCTTTCTGTGAAATTCGATATTCTTATCTGCCCCTAACAAAACTTTGAATCCATCATCATCTTTGAGCAAACCATTGATGCTGAAACTTCAAAACCCAAACCTTTTTGACATGAAATTTGAGATAATGAAATTGAATGCAATTAAAAATTAGCTTGAGATTTTTGATAGATTATAATTTTGTGATGTTTCAATCTTCACAGAGGAGATTCAGCTGCATTGCCCAGCAAACCACCATGGCTTGAAAGCAGTAGGAAGAAGTCCAGGTACACGAACAAATACATTGTGATTACCACAGTTATGTCAAGCCATCTTGTCAGCATAGAGTCGTTTTCGTATGAGTGGGAAACTTACCGCGCCGTACTGTGACCAGTGTCAGTGCCGTAATGTCCATAAAAACATTCGAAATTCAACGTAACTGTATCGTATCATAACCGTACAGTGTTCCCACTCATACGAAAATGACTCTATCTTAAAATGTAAAGAGGAGATTTGACAAGATTTGGTAAGATATTGGGCTTTATGTCAAATTTCCTTGCCAATTATATTAGTATTGTGATGTGTAATATTTTATTTATTAGTATTGGCAAATAAACAAAGTTCCAAGTTCCAAGTTCCAAGTTTTTTATTATTATTATTCAGAATCATAAAATATTTTTGTGTCTAATCAGATCAAGATCCTCATCAAGGTCTAATTCTCAGTCCAATCTGGCTACAAGAAACTGAAGGTGAAATGCTGAGCTTCTTTCAACAGAATTTTTATGCTTAAATGTAGATGCTATTTCTTGCTTTTGCTGTTTCTTTTGTCTGTTACATTCATTAAATTATAAGTCCTCTTTTTAAGCACAAAGTTGCAGATTAAGAATGTAGCTTCATTTTAGCAAGACGTTCTTAGTTCTTATTGTTAACTTGAGAATCCCTGCTTTATTCTGATTGAAGGCATCAGTGCAAAAACAAAATAAATGCTCTTTGATCAAAGTATACATTCTCCTAAGAAATCTTTTATTTTCAAAGGAGAGTTGAGTGTTTGATCAGAGATTGTGTACCTTATTTTTTACAGAGACCTGTACATGATTGTATAGTGAGCACTATAAGAGATTTTTGTTGTTTGTTTATTTATTGTTGTTGTTGTTTTTTTTTACCAAAACCTCAGAACAGGTCTCATGATTGGGAAACAGACTGCACTGGTGGTGTGACCACTGTCAGTGCCATGATGTCTATAAAAATATTTGAAATTCTTACCTCAACTGTGTCACGAACATCATTGCCTTTTTCCTAATCATATTAAAATCACTCTTGACCAACTGTCTGATCTTGTTTCTTGCTGCTGTTACATTGCAGGTGATGGACGTCTTTCTCCAAAGAGAAGCTTGAGTTCAACTGAAATGAGATCAAGAGAAAGTCCTGCTCCAGTAGAAGGTACAGTAAGGTGTAGAAGCACAGGAACTCGCAGCTACAGCCTTCCTGGTAATCAGGATAGTGAACAGTGGCCTGATGACTTTGCCAGCAGGTAATGCATCTCCATCATCTATTATTATCTAATCATTATCATCAGTGTTGTCATCATCATCATCATATACATTTATGCTAAGGGGGATTTCCATATATTTTGGAGAGGGATTATTAGTTGTACCTTTTAGAAATCAAAATCACAGAGAATGCTACCTTTTACAGGGAATCTGATGGTCAGACACTGGTATTTTAACTGGAAATCAGTACCAGGAATTGACTTTTTGTATTTTTTGTCAGTACCTTTTAGGGTTAAAAATAGCTTGCGCCAAGTCAGTTTTGGTACTTTTTGGGCTGAAAATAAAAATTCCCTACAATCATCCCTGACTGAAAGATATGGGAGTCCCCCCATCTGTAGTAGATGTTGCTTGGTCTCAATTGTTATGGTCATTAATTAATTAATTAATTAATTAAACTTATTTTATCTAGTATCATGTATATGTATTTGTTTTACATTGTAAATTTATTTATTGTTTTATATTGTATTTATTGATGTCAGGGGCACCAGGGAGAACAGGTAACTGATGGTGTTCCCTGCATAAATAAAGCTATTATTATTATTCTGTTATTGATAATAATAAATCTAACTATCAATTGAAAGGATCAGTCAACCACTGGCAATTATCCATGTATAGATAGTTCCAAGATTCACTATTAAGTAGTCATTTCATAGTAAGATTCTTCTAACTAACTAAGATTCTCATAGTGAATCTTGGTTATCATCATCTTAGTCATCATGTGCTATAACTTTCTCCCTTTAGAAAAGAAGAGTCATTACCAACCTGTTTAGATTCTTCTGTTGAACCAATGGTAAGAAAGTCCTTTTAATTCACATATTAAATAAAATAGATATTATTAATTATTATTTTATCTGTTCTTTGATAATGTGTTTGCTTTACCTCTATTTTAGCAAAAGAAAAGATCTGAATCAAGACATTCAAGGCAAAGCATGAGAACATCTTCTCCCTTGATTGGACCCTCTGACCATGTGGAAAAGCCACACCCACCTACTGATGCTTTAACTAAACGACAACAGTGGAGAATGTGAGTTCAGTCAAACTTTTCATAGTTGGTGTTAGTAGTATTTTACCTCAGTAGGTTCTGACTACTCTGCAGTCAGGTAGCACTTGATTCTGAATGCCTTGGAAGATGGAGAGCCACTATATGAACCTGTATGATACACCTATTTCAAAAAAATTGTTGGGCCATTAGGACCTCAAGCAAATGTGGCTTACCCAAAAGGGAGTATGGGTAGAAATGATTTAAACAATGAAACCACACAAGTATCAACACAACATCCACGTCTAGCTTGCTTTACCCTTATACAACAAAGACCTTTATTTCTTGATACCTAAAATCAACACCAGACCCAAAAAGTGAGTTAAGTTTGCATCTACCCATGCTCCCTTTCGGTCTAGTCGCTTGTGCTTTACATCTCTTGTCCGACAACCTTTTGTGAAATGGGTGTATGGAGTCACTCAATGGTCTTCCTGGGTTACCTTCAACTATTGTCAAATTCACCTATTTTCTAAGTACAAATTCTAAGAGATCTTACTTGAAACATTTGTAGGGAAAAGAGTTTAAGTCTTGAGGAGTCGTGGAATGTATTATCAATGTTTGAAAGATGTCATAAGGGTCGTATTACAAACAATATGGACCTTGAATGTCAGGGTAAGTCAAGCTATTACTGGTGGATGATGTTCAAAAATGAAGGGTCTAGGTATACAATCATGTACATTGTATTATTTTGAGGTGTAAATTCATGAAAGGTTTTCAGTCTGAAACCAAGTGTCCACTTGCTTATTTCTAATGGGTGTCCACTATGGCTCAGTGGATACTTATATGTATGATGTGTGTTCAAAATCATCTGCAAAATCATCATGTTTTTTATTCCATTTTAAGATGATGCCTTGGACAAGTTTCTATCCAGTGAAGCAAATAAACCTGAACCCCCAAAAGAACAAACATCAGACCAAACAGACTACAGACCAATGGATGAAGGGTAAGTAATGTGTTTACCTACAGCATGTAGAAGTATGTACATGTACACATGCTGTCAGTGACATGTTTTGCTGTTCTTCTATGATGAAAAGACTGAGTGCATGTTTCAGTGTGCTAAGTAGCACCCACACCCATTCTAGCAAATTGGGGTCATGACACCCCAACCATGGTGCCCCAACCAACCACACCCAAATACAATTGTAGCACGGAAAAAAAATTATTGTAAAGATATTCTGACATTGAGACCAGATTTTCATAAGTACTGGGTAACTATTGAGATTTGACTTACAGTAATGTTAAGTTGAGAGCAATAACTACTATAATAATAAATTGTAATGATAATTTGTTTCAATAATTATGTTTTGTCTTAGGGCTGTGCTACAAAGAAGTCAAGAGATTCCTACCCTTCCTAAAGGCAAAAAGCTGGTGATAAATATCCTATCTACTTGGGGTGATAAACATTATGTAGGTTTAAATGGTATAGAGATATTCACAGAATATGGGAAACCTGCAAGCATACAAGAGGTAGGTGTAAGGGAAACTCAGTGAGCTTTTCTCACCCCTTGCATGACATTTTAAATTTTTCATCTAACAGCAACAAAAACATAATTATATATTGAAAAAGAGCACAGCAAAGTTAGCAAAAAGTGAAAATTTAAGATAGTTTCAATGAATAGCCCCAAAGTTGTGGCAGCCGAAGTTAGTGTTTTTTTGTATAGAAACATTTGTTGGAGGGCAGTATGAACCCATAGAGCAATTTTCATATAACTGTGAAAATGGCACAGCCATAACACAGTACAGCTATGATAGGAATTCTGAATGCTTTAACTTATGGACAACACAGCACTGATATGGTTATGATACAGTGCAGTCCATTCATTATACAGTCATGGTATGGTGCAGTCCATTGCACACTCATATGAAAAGTGCTTTATTGATGGCAGTTGCTGTCACAAAGCACTCATCTCTGAACACATTGTCATGTCAGAGAGATTATCCTGTGACACCTTTTGCAAAGTTCTATATCTGGCCATGTATGCCATTTCACTGCAACTGTTGTATTCTTTACAAAATAGGTGTCTCTCTAATTAAGACAGTTAACTTAACTCATGATGATCTTGAAAATGTCCACTGCATAGAATGGGCCGTGTAAGACGCTAAAGCAAGTTTTGACTCTCTTTTTACAGATTACTGCTGACCCTCTAGATATCAATATCCTACCAGACTATGGTAGTGATCCCAGGGTAGTAACAAACTTAATTGATGGGATCTTCCGCACCAGGTAGTATTTTTGATAGGAGAGAGGGCCTTTAATTTGAAGAGATTGTTGAATGTTGGATTTTTGAATTTCAGGGATGATATGCATTTATGGATGGCTCCATTTTGTGCAAGAGAAAACCATTATATCTATATAACCTTTACAGAATCTATAAAAATTGCAATGATTAGAATATGGGTAAGTGTTGTACCTTATTATCACCTCCACTATTATAATGCTCATCATCATCATCATCATCATCACCATCATCACCACCACCACCATCATCATCATCATCATCATCATCATCACCAAGACTGTGAGTACAATTATCCATTACCATGGCCACTACTACTCCTACCATCATCATCACTGATTTCACTGTTGATGCTCATCACCACCACCAACAACAATGCTTATTTTATTATAATTATTATAAATAAGTAATGGTTTTCATGACTTTTCTTTAACAACAGTGATACCTTTCCATTACTGTCTTTGTTAACATAATCATTATTAGAAACACTTTATAAATCAATGTCAGCAACATCCAAAAATCATAATATTGTAATTCTCGACTTGCATTTATGCTTTCCTCAGAACTACAACAAGTCTCGTATTCATTCATATCGTGGTGCTAAAGACGTTGAGATAACACTTGATGAAAACCTTATCTTTGAAGGAGAAATTCAGAGGTAAACATCTTAACAATGATTATATTTTGGTATCAAAAATATTCACAAAATAATGTTTTAATCTTGCAGAGCAAGTGGTACTCTTGGACAGGATGAACCATTCGGAGATGTAAGTGATTTTATTACCTGAAATATCATTCTGACTTTATGGCTGTTGTTATCAACAATAATTACCTTTCCGTCTCTGTAGACAATCCTGTTTACTATGGATGAAGAAATACTTGATTCCATGGCTCTTTATGACCAGACGTACCAGATACCAGATGAAGAAGAAAGCTTAATATATAGTCAGGAATATGAGAGACCTTCTACTGCTAACAGAGGGGATGAGGAAGAGGTACAAATTGTATTTAGTACAGTAACCCAGTATTGATTTACCTGTTTAAAAGTAGTTTCATTCCACAATAGTGGCTATCTATTAAGGGTTGATTGTTTGATTAACTCATATTAATACAGAACAATGAAGATCGTCCCTTTACTTGTGCACGACAAAGAAGGATAACTGATGAAGAACAGGAAGAAGTTGGTATGTAGGGGTAGCTTTTATTGATACTGACAGTAACAAATGACAAGAATGATGACACCTATACTGCTAATGGTGGTGGTGGTGGTGATGGTCAAGATGATGAAATTGCTAAAATATACATGTTGATGCATAAAATGTTCTTCTTACGTTAAAAATCATTGCACTGCAACAGAATTTTTCCAACTTTGATTATAGTTTTGTCTTTCCTGATCCCATCGATCATCCTTTGGGACAGAGCTTATTCCATAACCAATGACTAAACAAATTTACATGAGCTCCACCCCCAAGGGTGATGGACGAGATCAAAAACAACCTAATACAAATGCGAGTTGTGATGCAATGATTTTTGCTGTAATGAAAAGTGTATTAAGTTATTTAGATTGCATTTACGTAATATTGCACTAAACCTGTTAATATACCTTTCAGAAGTAAATGAAGATGATGGAATTCCCGTATGGACAAGGTGTGATACTTTATCCTGAATTGCTCCAGTTTTGTCATAGCTAACCATCTTTCCCTTTTGTTCTAGTCCTAGAGTTGTGTTTTGTTGCTACATGGGGAGATCCCTTACTACATGGGTTTGACAGGCTTAGAGCTATTTGGACCATCCATGGCAGACAATACCAGTGTCTTTTAATATGATGGAAGTAGGTTGCTAGACAGACTTGTTGTAACTATGGGCAAGTCTTGTGGAATGTCTATGTTGTAGATAAATAGAGATATAGGCCCAGACAAATGATGCAAATGTTTCTGTGACATTGCATGTGATGCAATTGGACTGTGTCCACCCCTGTAATGCTTGCAATGCTGCACGTATTGTTGGAGAACATGGTGCAGAAGTAGAACTTGATCCTAACCCTGCAACTGTTGTGCATAATGTTGCATGGAAATGTTGCAGAGGTGAACATATGGTGCAACCCTCTGTTGCATGCAAAATTGCAGGAAAAGTTGCATTGTATTTCCAGACCTTAAAAGTCCTCTCCTTACTAAAGGATTCACAAAGATATAAAGAAGAAGGATGTGGTTGTAAGTAGAGAAGCATGTGGTAATTATTCACCAGCAGTTTTGTTTCCATTCTGTCCTAAACAGGCAAATCCAAGAGACTTGAATGACTTACCAAACTATGGTGATGATGATAGAACATTAGACAAGTAAGAAGCCATAATGAGAATACTACAACAATACTCAAACTCAAACTTTTGTGTTTGTTTCATGCTTTTAAAATCTTTTCCTTCAAAAATTTGACAGGATCTAATTGTTTTCCAAAAGACTGCTTCTGCCTCCCCTCACTTTCTTATCAGTTTATCTCCTTTTAGCTTAGTATTGAAGACTTCAATCACTTTAGAATTATAACACTGAAAAAGCAATGACCTCTTAATATGGCTGATTCCCTTATCCTAAAGGGAAGTGACCACATCCCTTATTAAGGGTATTTCCCCTTCTAATATAACCCTTGTATAATCATTTGCTGCAGAGTCATTGATGGTATAAATGTGACGACCTCTGATGAGCACATGTGGCTCATCCCCTTCACTGAGGGGGAAGACCACACCCTTGTCATTAACTTGGGGTACAAGACACAGCTAATGGGAATGCGAGTATGGAACTACAACAAGTCACCAGACGACACATATAGAGGGGTAATGGCATGCACATTTTAGTCAACATTTGTTGCGAATCTTTGTCAGTTTTGGTATTTGATAAACACCTGAGCAGTTGTGGATTTGAAGTTTGACACGACCTGTTATAGCAGAAAGTATTGATAAATTTATTTTATTTTTTTAGGCAAAATTGGTTCACATTAAGTTAGATGGACGAATACTTTCACCAAGTGATGGTTTTCTACTTAGAAAAGGTAGCAACAAGAATTGAGGGACAAATCGGTCTGAACCCTGTTAGCTTGACAGAATAGTCCAGTTTCCAGTTACTAGAGACCGCTGAGTTTCCTGACAAAAGGCGCATTTATACAGGGTTAGCCTCCTTTTCAATAAAGACCCAAGGGAGTAAACGCCATTTTTTGGTTTTGTTTTGTTTTGTTAACAACAGAAAAAGATCGAGTTTACTCCCTTGGGTCTTTCTTGAAAAGGAGGCTAACCCTGTATAAATGCACCTTTTGTCAGGAAGCTCAGCAGGTCTCTAGTAACTGGAAACTGGACTATTACTCTAACAGTTTCCTGTCTTTAGGTCCAGGTAACATGTATTTTGACTTTGCGCAAGATATCTATTTTGTCAAGTCAGCAGCTCCGTCCTTGCGTCACGTGTTAACGGGAACAAAAGAAGAGCCTGAAAGGAGGTACATTGCTTCGTATATCCACGAGTTTACTCGCATTGTTTGGAAACTTCTTTCTATATCCACGAGCTCACTCCCTTCGTTCTTTATTCCTTCATATCCACGAGCTCACTCCATTCTACGAGTTCGCTCCTTTTGTTCTTTATTGCTTCATATATCCACGAGTTTACCTCCGTTTGGTTAACTCATATGTCAGGTGATATAATCTATAACATTCTTTGTTTAGGCCTGAGAGTAGAGTAAACATCAAGAAGCTCATCCCAGACTATGAACCCACATTGATGCCCACAGGCTGTATCCTTGTATTTATTATTTTTCTTTCATTTTTCCGTTTTCCGTTTACATTTCAAGGTCCTTATATGATATCAGTTATCTGATGTGATTTCACTCGACCTCTCAGTTTCAAGTCAATCAGTTGAGCTACTGTTCTATTTACATCAGCAAAAAGTAATAAATGAATATAGTAACTTGTGTAGGATTTTTGGTTGGTTGGTTGGTTCACTAAATCAAAAAGTAATAAGTCTTTTTAGTCTATTATCATTTATAACGTAGAGATCGAATTATAATTGTCTCCTCCTCCCTTTTCATTTTTCTCCCATTTCTATTTCCTTGACTTCAATCTCAGTTGTATTCCAATTCCAACTGCTGTCAAGCTGGGGTGATCCTTACTACATTGGTCTAAACGGCATCCAATTTTACGACGAAAATGGCTACAGGATTCACCTTACAGAGAGCAACGTGACTGCTCACCCTCATAGCGTAAACGTACTGGATGGCGTGACAGATGACGTCAGAACCCCTGATAAATTGATCGACGGTGTGAATGATACCAATGATGGTAGACATATGTGGCTTTCTCCTATATGTCCTGGACAGGTAACGCGTGACATGAGTTGATATGATTGGGGTATTACCAGGGGGCAAAACCTGGGGACTTGCGTGACGCGCGTCACGCAATGTGATTTGTTACCTTGCTTTAATGCTATTTTTAGAACAATTCTGACTGCAATCCACTGGTGCGCGCCAAAAGATTTTGTATATTAACCATGCATTCCTTTTCAATAAGAGCTGAAGCCTTTTGAAACAAAAACAAAACAAAAACAAAAAAGGAGCAAGTGTGGCAGCGCGGCCTTCTGACTGAGAAGTGCAAAGTTCGATTCCCAGTCACCTCACACTTGGTTCAACGTTTTTCCATACTGTGTAGACTGATTCCATAAGTCGGTCCCAGTTCGCTCTCTGACGATTTTTGTTTCGTTCACGGGTCCGACGGAAATCGTCAGAGAGCGAACTGGGACCGACTTATGGAATCAGTCTACATACTGTGTAGCTTTAAGTAGCTTTAACTGCCCGTAAAACGGAGCGCTGATGGAAAGAACGGGTAAAGAGCGCACCATCAGCTTCCTGGGAGACAATCCTTTGTCATTGCTGAAGGAACTACCGACGCCAAATATTAGTGCTTTACCTTTTTTACCTTTTACCAAACACCGTCTGCTTTGCGGGACACCACGTCACGCTGCCAAAGATTTTCATAACGGCGCGCGTAGAGTCTTGTAAATGGTGCAATATTGATGAGATCGAAGGTGATTCTTTAGCACTAGAAATCGACAAGTAAATTTGATACCATTTCAATGCTTTCAGGTCAATTTGATTTTCGTGATATTTGATGAGCCCGTCACTGTTTCCATGGTGAAAATGTGGAACTACAGCAAGACGCCCATGAGAGGAGTTCAGCAATTTGTGGTACGATATTTCATTACTGCCGTTCTAGAAAACCTTGTGGTTCTATAAGAATCGAGGGGCAGTCTGTCGTTGGTTAGACGTCCCATTTGAGTCAGATTTTTTCTCTATACACTCATGCACTTCATTTCCCCCTCATTTCTCTATCGTTGTTGTCTTTGAATTTTTATGAACAATGATTTGCCATGTGTGTGTTTGATATATATTTTTTGGAACTACATTGTAAGAATTAATTTTAGCCATATCTTGGTGGAGGCTCAGATATATCAACTGAAATTATCATCAATATACTAGGCCAAATAACAAACTGCCCTCTTGAAAACGCGCCGTTCAGCGGGCGAAAATTGAATTTGACGGGCCGCAAATACATTTGCAGCCCTGTTGCTGATTGGCTGAGAAGGCATCGCGGGACAGCCTAGTATATCGCTGCGCTCGGGCACAAATGAAGCTACTCGGGCCACAAATAAACAATATGCCCTCCAAAAGTCATGTTATTGTCCTATTAGAGATGTTTCATAAGTCAGTTTTCTTTACGCTACTTTGACGCTTTGACGCTGCACGCTTTTCGCGTTTATTTGAATAACAAAGACGGCTAATAGATCGTTGTGTAGAGATAAAAGAAACACGAGTCCATTGTTTCAAATGAGAACTATACATTCTTTATCCAGTCGCTAGAGTGCATGCACTTATTCCGTGAAACAAACACTACCCAATAGTACCCAGTACCCGGTAGTCTCGGTAGTCTGGGTAGTCTGGGTAGTCCCGGTAGTCCGGGTAGTCTGGGTAGTCCCGGTAGTCTGGGTAGCCTGGGTAGTCCCGGTAGTCTGGGTTGTCTCGGTAGTCTGGGTAGTCTTGGTAGACTGGGTAGTCCCGGTAGACTGGGTAGTCTGGGTAGTCCTGGTAGTCTGGGTAGTCTGGGTTGTCTCGGTAGTCTGGGTAGTCTGGGTAGTCCCGGTAGTCTGGGTAGTCCCGGTAGTCCCGGTAGTCTGGGTAGTCCCGGTAGTCTGGGTAGTCCCGGTAGTCTGGGTAGTCCCGGTAGTCTGGGTAGTCTGGGTAGTCTGCGTAGTCCCGGTAGTTCCGGTAGTCTGGGTAGTCTGGGTAGTCTGGGTAGTCCCGGTAGTTCCGGTAGTCTGGGTAGTTTGGGTAGTCTTAGTAGACTGGGTAGTCCCGGTAGTCTGGGTAGTCTGGGTAGTCTGGGTAGTCCCGGTAGTCTGGGTAGTCTGGGTAGTCTGGGTAGTCTGGGTAGTCTTGGTAGACTGGGTAGTCCCGGTAGTCTGGGTAGTCCCGGTAGTCTGGGTAGTCTCGGTAGTCCCGGTAGTCTGGGTAGTCCCGGTAGTCTGGGTAGTCCCGGTAGTCTGGGTAGTCTGGGTAGTCTGGGTAGTCCCGGTAGTCTGGGTAGTCCCGGTAGTCTGGGTAGTCCCGGTAGTCTGGGTAGTCTGGGTAGTCCCGGTAGTCTGGGTAGTCTTGGTAGACTGGGTAGTCCCGGTAGTCTGGGTAGTCTGGGTAGTCCCGGTAGTCTGGGTAGTCTGGGTAGTCTCGGTAGTCCCGGTAGTCTGGGTAGTCCCGGTAGTCTGGGTAGTCCCGGTAGTCTGGGTAGTCCCGGTAGTCTGGGTAGTCCCGGTAGTCTGGGTAGTCTGGGTAGTCTGGGTAGTCCCGGTAGTTCCGGTAGTCTGGGTAGTCTGGGTAGTCTGGGTAGTCCCGGTAGTTCCGGTAGTCTGGGTAGTTTGGGTAGTCTTAGTAGACTGGGTAGTCCCGGTAGTCTGGGTAGTCTGGGTAGTCTGGGTAGTCCCGGTAGTCTGGGTAGTCTGGGTAGTCTTGGTAGACTGGGTAGTCCCGGTAGTCTCGGTAGTCCCGGTAGTCTGGGTAGTCCCGGTAGTCTGGGTAGTCCCGGTAGTCTGGGTAGTCTGGGTAGTCTGGGTAGTCCCGGTAGTCTGGGTAGTCCCGGTAGTCTGGGTAGTCCCGGTAGTCTGGGTAGTCTGGGTAGTCCCGGTAGTCTGGGTAGTCTTGGTAGACTGGGTAGTCCCGGTAGTCTGGGTAGTCTGGGTAGTCCCGGTAGTCTGGGTAGTCTGGGTAGTCTCGGTAGTCCCGGTAGTCTGGGTAGTCCCGGTAGTCTGGGTAGTCCCGGTAGTCTGGGTAGTCCCGGTAGTCTGGGTAGTCCCGGTAGTCTGGGTAGTCCCGGTAGTCTGGGTAGTCTGGGTAGTCCCGGTAGTCTGGGTAGTCTTGGTAGACTGGGTAGTCCCGGTAGTCTGGGTAGTCTGGGTAGTCCCGGTAGTCTGGGTAGTCTGGGTAGTCTCGGTAGTCCCGGTAGTCTGGGTAGTCCCGGTAGTCTGGGTAGTCTGGGTAGTCTGGGTAGTCTGGGTAGTCTGGGTAGTCCCGGTAGTCTGGGTAGTCCCGGTAGTCTGGGTAGTCTCGGTAGTCTGGGTAGTCTGGGTAGTCCCGGTAGTCTGGGTAGTCTGGGTAGTCCCGGTAGTCTGGGTAGTCTCGGTAGTCTGGGTAGTCTGGGTAGTCTGGGTAGTCTTGGTAGACTGGGTAGTCCCGGTAGTCTGGGTAGTCTGGGTAGTCCCGGTAGTCTGGGTAGTCTGGGTAGTCTGGGTAGACTGGGTAGTCCCGGTAGTCCCGGTAGTCCCGGTAGTCTGGGTAGTCCCGGTAGTCTGGGTAGTCTTGGTGGTCTTGGTAGTCTGGGTAGTCTCGGTAGTCCCGGTAGTCTGGGTAGTCCCGGTAGTCTGGGTAGTCTGGGTAGTCCCAGTAGTCTAGGTAATGTGGGTAGTCTGGGTAGTCCCGGTAGTCTGGGTAGTCTTGGTGGTCTTGGTAGTCTGGGTAGTCTCGGTAGTCCCGGTAGTCTGGGTAGTCCCGGTAGTCTGGGTAGTCTGGGTAGTCCCAGTAGTCTAGGTAATCTGGGTAGTCTGGGTAGTCCCGGTAGTCCCGGTAGTCTTGGTAGTCTGGGTAGTCTGGGTAGTCTCGCTAGTCTGGGTAGTCCCGGTAGTCTGAGTAGTCTCGGTAGTCCGGGTAGTCTGGGTAGTCCGGGTAGTCCGGGTAGTCCGGGTAGTCTGGGTAGTCCCGGTATATATATATATCAAAAACAATAAAATACAAACGAAAACTAATTGAATATGGCTAACTACAATTGTGTTCCATTGTTTAATTATTGTTTTTTTGTACTATATAGTTACTACTATTCTGTACTTTTAAAATGGTGCTAGAGTGCAGTCAGAAAACCCGTGAAGTACGCGTAACTAATTAGCCGTACTTACTGCTATTCACATAAAGTGCTAATATATTGGACATGAAAAAATTATATATCGTAAAAATGCCGAAGATAAACTTTATTGTTACCCACAATAAATATATATGTAGTCACCATGAAATGTCATGGGTTTTGGGTTCTCTGTGAACATGAGAGGCGTGCATATTTTTTATAATATTTCATATTTCGTTCATGCAGAACACTCTGGCTTAAAATGGGTTATATAACCCTTTTCAAACTTATTATTTAATTATCGTCCCATTGATAGCCCTTGTCTATATACAGAAGTTAAAACTATCAAATTGATTGCCTGAAAGAAAGGTGAGCTGCAAAGGGAGGCCCTGGAAAGCACTCAAAAATGTGCGATGCAGCTCTAGCCACAATGTCAAAAATGGAAGGACTGCTGGCAAAGCTCCAGAAAAAAGTGTAAAAATTGCTTAGACACGGAGGAGACACGAATTTTTGGGGCATTTTGAGTTGAACTATGGTTCTTTTCTCTGTTCTTTTCTTGTACATTTTATAGTGTTTCACAATAGTGTGATTTTCATCGGACTGTGAAATAGTTGCAATCTTAATACATGCATGTCGGAACTTAATTCTAATTGTAATAGCAATAAAGGATACTTCTCATTTGAAACAATGGACTGGTGTTTCTTATATCTACACAACGATTTATTAGCTGTCTTTGTTATTCAAATCAACGCGAAAAGCCTGCAGCGTCAAAGCGTCAAAGTAGCGTAAAAAGAACTGACTTATGAAACATCTCTAATTAAACCACTCGAAGCATGTGATAAATAGCATTCTTAGGGCCTGATTATACTGAACCTAGTCCAGTCCCAGACTCTCTTTCTTGCCGCTCCAGGACTCGCGAAAGAGAGTCCAGTATAACTTGCATGCGCATGTCAGTTTAGTGACCACGCGATCACCACATTCATGTGGTGATCGCGTGGTTACAAATCCTAAAGTCATTTAATGATTCAAGATGGCTGAAGAAGAAAGTGTTTTGTATACACGATATCAGTCTCATTTCGGAAAGCCATTTGTTGATTCAGTGAGCTATGCACTTGGAAAAACCAACTATAATCTGTTACCAAAGTTTGAGCAGTTACAGGCCATTTACGGATGGACAGTTGTGAAAGACGTATTTGTGAATTTTTCGATACGCATCACTACCACTGCTACCAAACACTGACATTTGCATATTGCAAGTCTTGCAAGCTCGCAAAATACTGATTAATCAATTGATTGGCTCATTTTGCACATGCGCATGCAAGTTATACTGGACTCTCTTTCTCCGCGAGTCCTGGAGCGGCAAGAAAGAGAGTCTGGGACTGGACTATACTGAACCGGGCTAAGTTAGTTTGCCGAGATTCCGGCTTCCCTATTAAACACACAGGTTTCGGTTGTGGGTTGTTGCGATTATTTGGGAAACAGACCAGCCCGGTCAACTGGGCCAGCCCGGTAAATACAATCAGGGTCTTAGGCCGTGTTTACACTAGAGTGTTAACCTGGGTTGTGTCAAATGTAAACAATGACCACATATGATTTAGCACTGTTTCAAGGTGTCTATCTTAGACTAAACCTTCATCAAACATTCAAGTCTAACCATAGACTTAATTGCTCCAAGTCTCGCTCGTTGATGTTTTCCGTTGTTTGGGCTTCCTGTGTCGTTATTCGGATTCTCGGTTTACGAGCACTCTCCGAGGGGTGCTCGTAAACCGAGCAAGTCTAGTCTAACCACGGCCTTAGTGACTACATTTGAAAGATTTTTTTCCACTCAGTTTCACATTTTAAGATATTTCGGTAATTGTGAGTACCAAATCACCAATTCTCTCGTTGCTCATAGCTGTTGGTGGACGATCTACTGGTATATCATGGGATATTACCTCAAGTTTCTCCAGGTAGTGCTATTTTACCTAACCTGGACTTACCCATACCACATCATACTGTATTATTTACTGATAGAGAACAGATTGCGTTAGCAGAACGTAAAAACGTTGTACAGTAAGTATTGAAGCATTGGTAGTGCTATTTAGGCCTTGTCTATATGAAAACGAGTTGTGGAGGTGGCCGGGATAACTCTAGACTGATTCCATAAGTCGCTCTGTTCGCTGTTTGGGCTTCCTGTGGTGGCGACCTAACGATAGAAAGGACTTGTGGAATCAGGCTACGATAACTCGTTTTCTTTTGTTCCCTTGGACAGTAAAACCCAAGAGCCACTAGACAACTCGTTTTCTTCAAAACAGGGTCTAAGTTAGTTATTCTCTTTACAAGGGGTGTGGAGTACAGTGGGGGTAAATAAGGACGTGCAGGTGTGTTGGGGTATCGAAATTTCGTCCCCGTAAATCCAGAAAGAGAGACTTTTGGATCAACCGCTATCACGACTTTCAAAAATGGCGGCCTAGTACACGAGAACGAGGCCACAAAGGCCTTGTTACCAGAAAATAAGCGTGGCGACACTTCTATTGCTATCAAAGATGATGTGTTCCTCTTCCTTTTGAAATACCTATTTTCTGTGCATTTTACAGGTTATTCTTAGACTCATTTGATGTCATGATGATTTTGGAGGCCTTTCTGGCCTCGTTCTCATGAACAATGAGCCCGCCATTTTTGAAAGTCGTCTAATCAGGAGTGTAATTTTTAGGTCAATTTTGGGGAGTTTACTTTTGTAACGTTAACATGTAGTTGTCAATGGCTTATCTATTTCTGTAGTTCTATTGATTTGGAACAAGACGTTCAGTTGACTAACGACAAGCGAGTCGTTACACGTTATGCAGACCCTAAATCTGCGGGTAAAACTGCTGATCCTGGTACGTAGTCATTAAATTGTTATTAAAGATTTCTCTCAGGGTGGCCGAGCGATGAGAGCGTTGGTGTATCACATCTGTGGTTTCAGATTTCAATTCCGTTGCTCTCCCCTTTTCTACGGGTCCAGTCCGGTTTTTCGTCCTCAGTTAAGACGAGCCATTGAACTGAGTTGTTTGCAAAGAGTCAGGGGCGTATCCAGAATATTTCAAAGGGGGGTCACACTTTCCATTTTCCACCAAAGGGGGGGTCACACTTCCAATTTCTCAATCTTTCTCCAGTCAGATTCTTTTATTTCTATCATCTCTTTGTTTTCAAAGGGGGGTCTCGGGCACCCTGGGACCCCCCCTTGGATACGCCCCTGAGAGTATAAGAATGTAGTGTGAGTGAGTGACGATACAGTACAGGATTAACATTCGTTTGAATCTTTTAATTCATCCATTTATTTGTGCGTTCGTTCGTTCGTCCATTCATTCATTTCTTGATTATTTTATTTCTCCACTTATTCAATCAATAAAACATTAATTTTTTAACTTTTTTTCAGCCTTGAGACCTAAAACCAGTGTGAAATCCTTGACAAAACACACACGATGAGATCTGCAGCTTCAAATTGCAATGAACTTAGAAATAGAATATTATATGTAAACGGTATCATAATCTAGTTACAAAAAATGAATGGCTAATCTTTCTAAAGTAAGCTATTTGAAAGTGTACAGTCTCCGATATTAAATGTCCTGAAGACGGTTACAAAGATCCATAGCATTTGAACTTGCCAATAGTGTAGTAGGCCATCTCAGTAATTTTGTTTAACACTGTCTCGTGACATCCACCATCCGCCACCGCCACTTATAAAACTCACATCCCCTCGACATTCTAGTTTGACGAATTGTTCACAGTTTTTCGAGATTCTGGTTAATGCAGCTTACTGTGCTGTAGTCACCCCTGTGTAGACGATATCTCTACTGTACGAACCTTCGCCTTCATATCCATTGACTAACGTCCTAGCCTCGCTATCGTGACTGATGACAGTCACCCCTACCCCACCCTGGTCAGTCATGTCACAATGAACACTAAACGCTGATTGGTCGTCAGGTTGTATTCTGTATGTACCAGATGATGAATCGGGATGCAGTCTTTTTATAAAGCTGCAAGATTTGTATTGTAAGGTTTCCGATACTGTTATCTGCACACGTCCCGTCACCTCCCCCAACAGATTTTCCGCTTTACACACATAAATCCCATTGTCTTGAAGTGAGGTGTTTCTTATTAACAACTGTTCGCCATGTTTGTTTGTCCTTTGTTCATCAAGACTTCCATGTGTTTTGGACCAGGTTATCAAAGGGCGTGGTCGACCAGAGGCTTTACATTGTACAGTTACAGTTGCTCCTTCCTCGACTATGGTAGACTTGGATACGTAAACCAATCTAGGAGGAACTATACGACGTATACATCAAGGTTAATTGTTATTTAAGGGAAGAGCATATATAACTAGACGCATAACTGCGTGAACTCGGGCTTCTCTTTGAACGTTGCGATTTATCTCTTTTAGCTAAACGTTTGAAATAATTAAAACTCAAATAACATTCTCCTCTGGAAAAGTTGCATCATATGAGTATAAGCCATTGCAATTTTAAAGACACACACCGTGTGTGACCGAGGGAGCGTTGCGTGACGAGGTTAAACACGGCTGCGAGGGAGACTACTGGAGACATTTGTCAACATCATATTCCCTGGCTATAAACAAACTTTCCCTTAGAGTGAAAACAGTAAACCCGTGAAATACTATTTTTCCAATGATCGCAAAAAATGTACCTTTGAGGACTTGGGTGTATTTGAAAGCAAAACTGTCTAAGCTTTCTACTTTTATCGTTAAGGCTTTTTAGAGTTCGCATTGGTATTCTGCTCGGTTCACGATCACGTTATAAAAACACTCTACCCTGAGTACTTAGCTTATAAACATGTCTGTAATTATAATAAACATACTATGCGGAATATAAACGAGATCTAGCATTCTTTGTATTGATACAAGTACGTTCAAATCATTAGCTTTATCTAAGTTATTACAATCACAGGAGGCCCAAGCTCTCTATGAGAGGCGAATATTACAAAGCTTTGTATGGGAGTTTAGGTTCCGCTTTATTACTCCGTAAATAATAAAGCAAATACACTCTAACGGTTATACAGTGCTTCTTGTGTTATTGGTATTCTCTGGTAGCGATTTTAGGCCATTTCGTCAATTTTTTGCTGAGTTCTCTTTCCACTACCACTACTAGTGGAAAGAGAACTCAGCAAAAAATTGACGAAATGGCCTAAAATCGCTACCAGAGAATACCAATAACACAAGAAGCACTGTATAACCGTTAGAGTGTATTTGCTTTATTATTTACGGAGTAATAAAGCGGAACCTAAACTCCCATACAAAGCTTTGTAATATTCGCCTCTCATAGAGAGCTTGGGCCTCCTGTGAAATGACCATGATTTTGGCGCACAGGGACCCAACACGTCGGGATAGCCTGGGGACTAGGCTGAGGGATAAGCTCATGTTAGTTCAGATCCAAAATTAGAACATGATGACAGAATGCTCATTTCGTTGCTTACATGGTTAGTAATCCATCAACGTAAGGAAAAGGATTAAAACGCTTTAGCTGCCGTTAATCAGTCCCACAAATATTCACAACATGGTATCTTGCTGTGCACAATAAGATCGGGCTTGCGGCTTGAAGGGGTTGCTACCCCCACTATGAAAATGAAAAAATGATGGTCAACTAGAATTAGGCTCTATTTTTGCTTTCACTGCCATCGTACAACCCCCTGTTTGGGATGCGTATACATATTCCTAGATCCGCCCCTGCTATTCCCAACTTACAACAACAGGGTCCCCTTACCTCTTCCTTTTGTGTGAAACGTGAATGGCTGATTTATTTTGACGTGAAACGTGATTTAAGGTCTAAAATCTTTTCGAGTCCACGTGAAAGCACCTTTTAATTTTTTGTGAACGTGAAAGAGGGTTTTGAATTACCTGTGACGCGTGAAAAGACCGAATATTTTTGCGTGATTTGATTTTGCAAAGGGGTATAGGGGATCCTGTTACAAATCTGATTATTGGTATTTGCAAATTGACAATTAATTCATACTTATTTTGATATCGTTTATTTCAAAGGCTCTTTTCTATAATAAACTTAAAGTGAATCTTTACAAAACGTAAAGCTAAACAGTTGCATCCTTTGGATTAAATGAGCTCAACAAAGGCATGCACAAATGAACGGACTGATAAAATAGGAAAATGATGGAACGATTAATTGTACCGAGGTCGTAACTAGATACAAATGAACGGTCGTCAATAATAAAGGAAGAAGGTCGAGTGCTTCTCCGCATTCCCAACGTAACTTACAAATCTGATTATTGGTATTTGCAAATTGACTGACAGTGAGTTAATTCATACTTTTGTTTTTGAAATATCGTTTTCAAAGGCTCTTTTCTATAAATAAACTTAGGCTCGTGATTTTCAAACTTTTCTCGTGTTTCTCCGGACATCCCGCGTGCTCTATTTCACCGATAGAGTCATAGAAAACTATCTTCTATTGCTTAATTGATAGGTTGGATTGGATTGGAAGTCGTACCGGAATATAGACATTTATAAAGATCCGTAACACTTGAACTTGCCAATAGTGTAGTAGGCCATTTCCCTCTCTTGATCAGTATCCCCTAATCTTAGTTGAGATACAGGTAGTGTAGACTTATCAGTTAGTAAACCACTATCACTGTGCCACTCCCTGTGCTTACCAATATTATTACAATTACAGCCACCACTGCGCTGACACGAGTTGGTCATACCACAGGCGCATTTCCGACTACCACGTGTTGCCCCACCCCAGTAATTTTGCTTAACATTATCACGTGACATCCACCAAGCATAGCCGTCTGGTATAAAATAGACATCCCCCCGACATTCTATCTTCACAAATTGTTCACAGTGTTTAGAGACTCTGGTTAATGCAGCTAACTGTGCTGTAGTCACCCCTGTGTAGACGATATCTCTGGTGTATGAACCAACTCCAAAGTAGCCGTTGACTAGCGTCCTAGCCTCGCTATCATGACTGATGACAGTCACCCCCACCCCACCCATGTCAGTCATGTTACAGTGAACACTAAAACCTGTTTGTCCATCAGGATGTATGATGTATTTACCACTCTGTAGTCTGGGATGTAGTTTCTTAATCTCACTGCAAGATATATATATGCGTAACGTGATGCTTGATGTGAGAGAACGCTTTGGGTTTCTGGCGGTAATGGTGTACACTCCTAAGTCATTGTGAGTTAGTTTAGGTATCACCAGTGTACCATTTGAATACACAATGTGAGTAGAAGGTATAGGGTTGTTGTCTTTTCTCCATTCCACATCTGTCGCACCAGTCACTTCACAGCTAAGAATTACACGGTCTCCAGCCCTTAACTTTAATGTTGAAAACGGTTTTACGTCCATCTTCAAAGCTTTTACTACAGTTATCTGAAGATGTCCTGTCTTTTCTCCTAAGAGATTTACTACTTTACACACATAACTTCCACCGTCTTGAAGTAAGGTGTTTCTTATCAACAACTGTTCGCCATGTTTGTTTGTCCTGTGTTCATCAAGACTCCCAAATACTTTGGACCAAGTTACTAAAGGGCGTGGTCGACCAGAAGCTTTACACAACACGGTGATATTTTCTCCTTCCTCGACTATTGTAGGCTTGGAAACGTAAACCAATCTAGGAGGAACTACATGATGTATGTATCAAGTTTAGACATGGAGCCTCCTGATGAAGAGTAATTTATGTCAGGGAAAAGGGAATAAAAGGATTCACCGATAAGAGAAACTGTTAAACAATCCCATACCTTGTACAATCAGCGTCACGTTAGCACGTGCATTCCCTAAAACACTCTTGGCCAGACACGTGTAGTCTCCCTGGTCATCAGACGTCACATATTTGATGGACAGACCTCCACAGGGATGAACGTCGTACCTTCCTACAGGAAGTGTTCCATTTCGTTTAGACCACGTGACGTTTGGTTCTGGATTACCCTTGGCATCACATGGTAACCAAGCGATCTCACTTATATTTACTGCTAAGGTCATTTGTGAGACCGTAATGGAAGGAGCAGCAATGGACCCTGGATGTCCTGGTGTTCCCCGGGGGCCAGGTGCTCCGGGAGGACCAGGTGGCCCAGGAGGCCCTGGCGCCCCGGCAGGGCCTGATCCTCCAGGCTTTCCTGCAGGTCCGGGAGCTCCGGCAGGGCCTGGTGGTCCAAGAGGTCCTGCAAGCCCGGATGGACCAATAGGCCCACGTTTCCATCGAAATCCTCTTTTACCTGGTGGTCCAGGACGTCCCCTCCGTCCCCGGTTACCTCTTGGTCCCCTTAGATTTTCGGTTCTAATGATTGAGATCAATTCTCTTTTGAGTTGTGAAATTAACGTTGCATTTTTGAACGAGTTTGCTTCTTTCGTTTCGCTATCTCTCCTGACTCTTCCGGGTTGCTGGACTGAAAAAACAAAAAACAAAACAAAAATGCATTCAAAAATCATGAAGACTGAAGACTTGCGACTAGACTTTCATCGTACAACGTACTTTAATTTCACTCACCGTCATTTTGGACTACGTTATTGGTATTGTAAGAACTTTCTCGTCGAACTGGTGCTGTGTCGACATGTTTTCCAGTATGCTGACCGTACGTCAATAGCTTTTCATGTTGATAGAGTTTGAACTCGACGTGTAAAACTCCAACCAAACACATGACAGACATCAAGAAACCAGCACTTGGCACGGTGGTAGTTAGTTGTTTCATCTTGCAGATAGTTTGTGGATGGTTTCCTGGTACTAATCAAAATGCTTTCGTCGCTATGTGGGGCTTGTTTAGTTGCCAAATGTAACTATATAGGGAGTAAATAGGTTTTCAGCATGAAACGAACAAGGTCAGAATAGTAATTTAAGAATCATCTTTTTTTGATAAACACGAAGTGAAATGATACAATGGCTGTTCCAAAATAAAATCATCTTATTAAATAGCTAGTACATGCTTTTATTTTCAGTGTTCTGGGTAGTTAGTCTTCAAGGACTAAGTTTGGGGCGACTAATTACTATACAAGGAGGTAAAAAGGGAGGTATTTATGATACATTCCACTAAAGCTAAAACAGATGGGAAGAAGACTTGGCCAGCAGGGACGTTTCCAATTACTGGCCCAGAAAGATGACCCATGCATGGATACTTTACAATTCGTTTTGGAGCGGACGGTATAAATTTGGTAAAATATTCTGATGCAACCTACAACCTAGTATTTAGTGCAAGCAACCTTAGAAGTGAAATAAACTAAAATCTAAGAAGATCTAAGGTGAATTTGTTACAATATCCCTTCAAGGATATATCTTGTAACTAGGGAGGAGCGTCTACAATAGGCTTAGAGAAAGGGCAAAACGTCCATTTGTCTTAATGTTATGATAAGGCCAAACTAAAAGTAGTCTGTAACCTCGCTTCAGCTGGTCTCCAGCAGTGCCCTGTTCTCCCGCGGTCTTCTGTTTTCCGGATAATCCAAAGGTGCTGTTACACGGGTCGACTTGCAACAACGATGTTCCGCGCAACACTTGTAGTCAAATTGATGACTTGGCGTTTTCAAAATCTATATCAAACATTTGCAACTTGTTCATTATAATAAGCAAAAATATTGCTAAAAATGGTTGTGTTTTGTATTTTCCACGGCATGAACTTTACGTGCAACATTTGTTGCGCGGAAAATCGTTGTTGCGAATCGACCCGTGTAACATCACCTTGAGCTCGAAATTGCATGAAGTTGACAAATACAATTGAATTTACAGCTGTATTTCTGCCTTTATTCATTCCAGCCTACAAAACTTAGTTTTGTATACGTAAGATAAGGAATCAGCATTTTTATTATCTCTCCGTTCCAACTTTTTGGGGCATCAGTGTCTCACCGCTGTGGTCCAAAGGGTTGGGTCACTGGTTCGAGCCTGCGGATGCCACATGTGAGTAGAGTTTGTTAGATGTGTTGTTCTCTCCCTTGCCACGAGGGTTTTTCTCCGGGTTCTCCGGTTTTCCTCCCTCCGTAAAAAATCAACATGTGAGCTGAGAGTTGTATGCTTAAAACAGTCAATGTAGTGGTAGTGTGTGTGAGTGGATAGTGCCCCCAATTAGTGTGAAAGCGCTAGAACGACTAGGCACTTAAATAAAGAGAGAATTATTATTTTATACCATTTCAAAAAGGAGTTCTTTGTCAGCACTTTTACCGCAACGATATCGTTTTCATAATTTTTTTTCAATTGTTGCCTAAAGAAGACATTTTCACTGAAAACAACTCAGTTACGCCTTTGTGAGGATAACCTTACTCTCGTAATATGAAACTTTTGAAAACTCTCTGTGGTCAGCATGCAGGGCAAAATCACTCGCCAAATCTCACTTGCCATATTGTGTCACATGGTTTGTTATGAAGTCTCCCGCCAAATACAAATATCTTTTCACTTGAAATACACATGGTATGTCCAACAAGTTTAGGAATATGGTCGCTTACTGGTACAGAATACCAGCTCATCTTATTAGTATCCAGGACGTAAGTTTCGTTGGTGACATTTTCCCTTACTCCACTCCACTTTTCTCCACCGTAGAACAACAGATATCTGTCACTCATCTCTACACAATGACAATGCTGTCGTCCTTCAGGTTCGTCACAAACAGCACAGTTTTCCAGAAGTTTTACAATCTTAGAATTTGAGATACTTTGGATAGTTCCTTCTTTATGGTGCCATCTGCCTAACAACTCGTATCCTCCACTTTTACGGACCTCCAAAAACTAATAAATAATAATCTTTACTAGTTCGTACACGAATAAGGTTAGCAGTGTGGCCTGATCGAGATGCAGTGTGGAACTGGGGCCTCGGTATATCTTCCTGTTTCAATGTCCAAATAAAAAGCTCCCTGAAAATCGTCTTTGGGTGTGGATACCCACCCTCTCTGCCTACTATAAGGATATCTTTAGTTGATATTAGACACGATGTGTGAGAGCTCAACCCCACTGGGAACATCCCCACTTTCTGGAATGTGTCGCCATGTTGAGTTTGTGGTGTCAAAACAGTAAAGTTCAGCAACTCTTTTCTTGCCATTCCAGCCACCTACAATGATAATATAGCGCTCTTTTATAACAGTGGCTGTATGGTGACTTAAAAATGGAGCTGTGCATATCACTCCTTTGGGAAAACTCCTGGAGACTTGTGGTGCACTTGGAGAACGATGTCCGTCATCTATTTGGAACCAAGAACCAGTGTCAATGTCGTAGCGATACATGTCGCTCAAGACAGTTTTATCTTCACCGATTCCACCAAAAACAAAGAGCGAGTTTCCAACAGCTGAGCAAGAATGATATGCACGCTTCGAAGGCGGTCTTCCATGGGTTCCCTATTGCAGAAAACTCCATAAAAGGTTTTGTTTGCCCAGAAAACGTCAAGAACTCTCCGCCATCTTGGATTGGATCACAGAAAACCCGCGGGAATTACCACAGGAATCCCGATAAAATTCAATCTACTTTTTAAAAGTTTTTGAAATCATATTGGTTTTATGGTAAAATTCGCTTTCATGACTTTTTTTGCATCAATACAACAAACGTAAAAGACTAGATGACTTTCATTTATTGCAAAATTCGAAGATAGGATATCGTCAAAATATTCTGCGCTTGGGTATCCTGTGGTACGCGGGAAACCAGGCCAAGCAAAGGAGCAACAAACAAACATGGGGAGCAACGGGCCATTTGACTCAAGAACAGTTCAAAACTCTTTCATTTTCCGTAAACTTGTCTCAGTGTAGGTATTATTCACATAATGGAGCCTTCAAGAAGCACATCTCCAGTTGTTCGTATGATAGCTGAAGGAGAAAGAATTGTCGAACCTCGTATCCTTGTCCGTTGCTAAGATCAAGTTTTACGTAATAATTGACATTTAGAAATAATTAACTTATTAAAATAACTGCTTAGAATACATTTTTGATAAGCAATTACAATGTATCCAGTGTATACAGGTAAGATAAAAATACCAGGGCAAGATAGAGTTAAACATTTGAGCGCTTTTGTCGGTAAAATGACAAAATCTCCACGTCTAAGCTTAAAAACCTTATAAAGTGGAGGATAGATTGAAATGTATATAACTTAAGCTTAAACCTGGATTTCGGTCCTCAGTCCATTCATAGTTTGAGAAATTCCAAATGTTATAGCTTTTCAAAATTAAACCTGTGATCCTCAAATTTATGAGAGAGGAGGGGAAGACAGCTCATCACAACTCTGTTGCTTTGGCCATAAGCTTTTAAGGTAGCTCGGTCTAGTTTTTTTCACGGTCAACTAGCGACGTTTAAACAGCCGTAGCTCCCGCTCCAGTGCGTCTTTTGCCAAGATCTTTTCACACTTGTCTAGATATAGAATGAAGTTTTTAAAAAAGTATATTTTATTGAAATCCGTTTTATTTTAGTGAAGGAATCATTATGTCGTCTTCTTTACTTAAAGCTCATTTTCGAGAAAAATCGGTCTAAACTTTTAGAACCACATATCCTACAGTAAAGTTGTTACTTAGGTCTACATTCTGAGGAAGTGTCAAACAAATCCTACTCATAGTTTTTGAATAAAAACGGTTTTATTTTTTTGTATACAAAAATTCATATGTTTTGTACTATTTACGATAACAACCCACTCTGACAGGATACAACAAAATCCTTGCTCCCAGTTATTGCCAAGACTTAATTCTACACTTTCTGAGATTTTCAATAGATTCGGCCAAGGCAATGATTTTTAAGAGTGGTACAAGTCATGTAATATTTTTGTTCATTTTCTCGCAAAACCTGAAATTTTTGCTTCTGAACGCGCTAATTAAAAAATCGTCGATGAATTTTCTTTTAATTTCCGCTATTAATTATTCAGAATATGTCCAATTATGGTTCCAAGTTGGTAATCGAAAGAATACCTCTAAGGTGCTCAAATAAAATTTCAAACTTAGGTATATTTGCATTTGCTTCTGCCGCGGTTGTTTTGCTAAAGCAGTGTTGATTTCGCCGTGTAGTTTGAGTCACACATATTTGCATGCTTTTTCTGTTGTCACATTACGCACGTGCTGATCGACTGTGCGGAAATATTCAATTCGACGACAGGCTCACAATTAAATTACGTTAAAGCAGACTTGATATAGCAAACTCGATCGAATGCACAGAATCACGAAAAAAATGTATTACTTTTGCTTGGCGTAAAAGTTGCATTCTTTGAATTTGTAGGAGCGTTCGAATTGATTATTTCCGCACGATCAGCACGTGCGTAATGTGACAACAGAAAAAGCATGCAAATATGTGTGACTCAAACTACACGGCGAAATCAACACTGCTTTAGCAAAACAACTGCGGCAGAAGCAAATGCAAATATACCTAAGTTTGAAATTTTATTTGAGCACCTTAGAGGTATTCTTTCGATTACCAACTTGGAACCATAATTGGACATATTCTGAATAATTAATAGCGGAAATTAAAAGAAAATTCATCGACGATTTTTTAATTAGCGCGTTCAGAAGCAAAAATTTCAGGTTTTGAGAGAAAATGAACAAAAATATTACATGACTTGTACCACTCTTAAAAATTATTGCCTTGGCCGAATCTATTGAAAATCTCAGAAAGTGTAGAATTAAGTCTTGGCAATAACTGGGAGCAAGGATTTTGTTGTATCTTGTCAGAGTGGGTTGTTATCGTAAATAGTACAAAACATATGAATTTTTGTATACAAAAAAATAAAACCGTTTTTATTCAAAAACTATGAGTAGGATTTGTTTGACACTTCCTCAGAATGTAGACCTAAGTAACAACTTTACTGTAGGATATGTGGTTCTAAAAGTTTAGACCGATTTTTCTCGAAAATGAGCTTTAAGTAAAGAAGACGACATAATGATTCCTTCACTAAAATAAAACGGATTTCAATAAAATATACTTTTTTAAAAACTTCATTCTATATCTAGACAAGTGTGAAAAGATCTTGGCAAAAGACGCACTGGAGCGGGAGCTACGGCTGTTTAAACGTCGCTAGTTGACTGTGAAAAAAACTAGACCGAGCTACCTTAAGACCCTGGCTAAACGAGGAAACAATTGTTTCCAGAAACATGTTTCCATAAAATGGTTCCTGGGTGGCTAAACTGTGAGGAAACATGTTTCTACAACTACAAGTGTTGCACACACACACACGGATTTGTGATAACAAAAGATCAACAAAATTTCAAATTTTTCCTGATTAGATTTTCAGTAGTTCATTTAAAATGACTTTCCTTTACATTTGTCTTGGCTCTTTTGGCTTAATTGGCTTTGTCTGGATGAAAGCGTCCTTGGAGACCCAGAGCATCAGGGAAGAGGGAGGGGAGCAGAGGGGAAAGGAAAGAGGGGAAAAGGACGTCCTGCATGGGCTTTTGACTACCCCTAACTTGTCTTAAGTACTCTTGAATAACATGTTTCCTTTAGTCATGGCTAAACAAGAAAACATTGCTCTCATGTATCCAGAAACATGAAATGTTTCAATGTGAGATGTTTCAGAAACATTTTTGTGTCTCAGCAACAAAATTTCCTGAGGAACAAACCAGGAGTTCTATTAAGCATTTACAAAACATGTGAGGGAGTGATGTTTCTGGAAACATGTTTCATTGTTTAGCTAGGGCCTTAATAGTATAGAAAAGGTGATAAATTACTTGCTGGGTTATATGTCTTTAACTTGTTATAAGTTGAACGTCACACATCATTTCATCAAGGTGGTACCATTGATGACATAACGCGACATATCAGTGAGTTAGACACATCACTCCATGATAGCAATCAACAAACCCAGTTAGTTGTAGATAAGTACTTGAAGGAAAAAGGCTTACAGTATGAAGAAGAGGAAGAGGAGTTTGGATATGGAAAACTTATGATTGATTATAAGCCACCAAAACCTGTGTCAAGAGGAGTTATAACAGATAAAGGTAGTAATAACTATTAGTATAATTATTATATTAAACTTCTACTTTGAGATTTGTTTATTACACCCATTTTCAAAATTACGTAACCTGAGTGGTGATCACTGTCTTGTCTTGGTGTTTGACTGTCGATCAAATATGTAGTGGGTGGAATTGTCAAAATCTTGGCTTTCTAAACTCTTGTTACAGAAACAAAGCAAACTTGAATAATAATGAAAACTTTATTTTTATGTTTTGTTACATGTACGTGCAATTGTAAATCTCTCTACTTATAGGTGAAATACAATTGGCTACTTGATTAACAATATTATCATAAACTAGATACATTCAACATTTACATAATAATAATAATAATAATAATAATAATAATAATAATAATAATAATAATAATATATAATATATAATAGGAAATTGCCCAGATTATCGTAATCCGCAGTTTCACTACGAACAACACTTGTAAACAAAGTGAAAGTTTGAAATAAACACAATAATAATAATAATAATAATAATAACTTTATTTAAGGAAGGTAGGCTATTCAGCCAGAGGCTGGTTTACAAAGTGCCTTCAAAACTTGATTTATTCTTAACCTGATTTTGTTTGGGGAAGTGAGTTTGGTGTCTGTAACTTGAGTTTTGCTGTCAAAGGTTTGTTTGTTTGGCTGCCAAATGTTTTAATTGAGGCCAACATTGAGGAGGATTGGGGAGGCACGTATGCATAGTACTGACATTCTGCTGTTGTATGGGTGGTATCACTAGTACATGTATGGCTTTCGGTCTCATTATATGCAATGCAGTGCTCATCGTACATTAATGTACAATGTATTTTACAGAACAAGAAGCAAAAGAAGTCAAGAAATTTGCTGGGATGTTTTCAGTAAGAGCAGGTATTAAAAGGAGATATTTTGTGCTTATTATTTATCATTATCTAAAACAAGTATTCTATATATAATATTTAAGCAATGTGAAATATGCGTTCTTGTTTCTGTATTGTGATATAGACATGATGGTAGATGTAGACTACAAGAAAAGTAAGCTTAAGGATATGCGTTGTAGCCAAGTGTTTCTCTTGCTTTTTGAGGGTTCTACATCTTCCAGAGTGTTTCTATCACAGTTCAGAGACATACTGTAAGGCAGCAAACATTTTATTTCATTTGCTTTGATTTATAAAGTATTTTCAAGGTTTTTGTTCATGCCATGTCTCCGTTGTCTGATATAAACAAGGCAACCAGTCAATCAGCACCTGCATTATATCAAATATTTTGTGATTTATTTTTATTAGCACTGCAGCCTTCTAGCCAAGGCCCCTTTGAGAAAAATGTGGCATTAAAGTGGAAGATTAACTCTGATAATAAGGTACACCAAGTAATAGCAGTATCTATAGACATGTACTTATTTGGCATAGTAAATTGAATTATAATACACTATACAAAATTACTCGATTCTGATTGGACGAGAGGAGCACAATTAAATCGTTAATTGTACTCTGCAGAGTACCTATTAAGTCGCTATGGCAACGACAATCGTTAATTGAAATTTTGTATGGTGTATTATAAATAAAAAATCGCACGATCTTCTCGTACAATTCAGAATTAATAGTTACTCGTAATGTTTTGAAAACTCTCAAATAGGGCTCGCCTAAAGGCTCATCCTATTTTGAGAACTTTCAAAACATTACTCGTACGTATTAATTCCGAATTGTACTCAAGATCGTGCGATTTCCTATACTTATTTCTAGGTATTAGATAAGTATGATTTTTTGTATTATTAATAGAAGAAATTAGCTGAAAAGAATAAAGGAATGAAACCCATGCTTGTTGAGGTAAGTCAATATATTTTCTGAAAAAGTACACATGTATCAAGGGTGGCCGAGCAGCGAGAGCACCAGTTGTCACTGGTCCAGATCCTGGGTTGGATTTCCAAATGGGACATCACTGTATATGGCTTGAGTTATGTTTCCTCCCTTGGTTCAAGGGTTTTTCTCCAGGTCCTCTGGTTTTCCTCCCTCGATAAAAGAGAACTAGTGAGCTAAAAGTTGTATGATATTAGAATGTAGTGGTAGTGTGACTGAAAGTACAGTGCCCCCCAGTTATTGCATGTGCAAGTGCCAACACATTATTATAATAATATTATTATCAATATTTTGGAACTTATTTAGATAATCCAACATTTTGTTTTACAGCTTCATGTGTTTCCTGGCTATGAAGAACATGAATTAACACCCCTTCCATCTCCACTAGTAATTAGTGATATTTTGGACAAGGTTTTGAATGCACAAGTTGATTTGAAGAGAAAGGTAAATATTTAATATTTACATACATACATGTATACATACATGATTGAGACTCCCTCAACAGGGCTTTTCAGCTCAATTTACAAATCCTAACTAAATCATATAAATCAAACATAAATGGATTAACAATCCCAACTGGCAAGGAGGCAAACCAGTTGGCTATATTACAAGCATGGCCGAGAAACTGAATTTGAACTAATCGAAATCGGAACAAATTCAGTCTCAGCTAGTGGCCAGAGTGGGAATCAAACCTGGGACCGCCAGATTGCAAGACCAATGCTCTGACCACTCAGCCATGTTGCCTTTCATATGACAGTGAAAACAGTACAGTTAGGGCACGGCATGGTTATGCAGAAATTGTGAACATTTTTATGGACATAACGGCATTGACCCAGTCACTGCATGGTGTACTGATCTGTTTGACACTCATATGAAAACACCACTAATGTAGTCACATAATATCATTTTGTTCTTATTATGTATTGATGACCTTATTTATTTATATTTTTCAATGTGATCATCAAGGCCTATATAGTGATTAATGTTTTCCATGTGTCTTCAGATCAAGTTTCGAAAGTATCTAGTGTCACTGTTAGTTTCCAAGACGTCAGAGGCTGTCATACAGGTACAACCTACTTACATGTAACTCAACATACCATTACATTGCTGCTCTTCAAACTGTGGCCACTTCCACAAAGTTTTCTTTTTGACAATTTGAATACTACTAACCAGTTAGATATTGTGGTTCACTTTGATGTTTCAATAGGCAGAGTTTGTACATCACACATTGTTATATCAATGTACAAACTCTTCCTTTCAAACTGATTTCAAACTATGTGCATTCCTTTTCTCTTAAAGGATATTTTTTGGTGGTACTTCCTGGACAAATACCAGGTAAATATGCCAGTCAAGTGTTACATTTTGCATTATAATTATTACTATGTGTGGAACTAATGTTTTGTATTTATGGTTATAGCCCAATAAAAGAATCCAGGAATTGATTTTCAATAGAATTGCACACAACTATGTGAAACTTCTGTTCACGGCTCCTATCAATGAGTACAGAGATACTTTTTTTAAGGTAACTATGTGGATTTTGTGGTTATAAAGTTACACTGATTATAGTGTGGCAGGTACAAGGCCTTGAGAGCTAGAATTCTCCAAGTTTCATTGCCAGTTTAAAATACCTCACACACTTGTGTTCACCTCTAATTCTAATCTTTGTAGCTTTAATAAGCTTTAGTGCCTGTAAAAAGGAGCAGTGATGGAGGGAGGGGGGTAAAGGGACCACTGTCAACTTCTTGGAGACCAGCAATTTATGCTGAAGGAACTACGTACAGTTGAATCCTGGTAACTCAAACCCTCAGTAACTCAAAGTTCACGATAACTCAATCCAACAAAGATTCCCTTCAATCTGTGGATTTGCACCATACTTTTACTGTAATTTTTGATTCAAACTCCTGATAACTCCATTGAATGTTTTTTTTTTTCAATTTCCCTTGAAGGTTTGAGTTATTGGGAGTCAACTGTACCATCATTAGTAAGATCTATATCAGCAGTGAAAATTCAGTTGTGTTTTCCCTCTTACCTCAGATGACAATATTTCAAATAATTTTTTATGTTGCACAGCGTTATCCTAACTTGGTGACCCAAGCAGTGTACAGCACATTTTGTTCAGCTTTTCCTACATCATACAAACAATTTGATGCTTCCTTTAAAGAACATCTTGTACAATTAGTTTATCAGTGGATGGTTGGTAAGTGTGAAGGACTATGAAATTTAGAATTTTTAGAGATATGTAGAACACTGTATGTAAACCATAGTTACAGTGTTCCTTTTCTTCGTCTCCTTCTTTCCCTCCTTCTCTCTCCCCTCCTTCCCTCCTTCCCTCCTTCCTTCCTTCCTTCCTTCTCCTTCATCCTTCCTCTCTTCTCTCCTCCCTCTTCCTTCTCCTTCATCCTTCCCTCCTTCCTCTCTTCTCTCCTCCCTCCTAGTTCCTTCCTTCATTTCTTTCTTTCATTCTTATGTTTCTTTCTTTCATTCTTATGTTCATTCATTCATTCATTCATTCATTCATTCATTCATTCATTCATTCATTCATTCATTCATTCATTCTTTCATTCTTTCTTTCTTTCTTTCTTCATTTCTTTCTTTCTTTCTTCATTTCTTTCTTTCTTCATGATTTTTTTTTTCTTCAGTTAGAAAATCTGTTTTAACATCTATATATAATCTGCTATTATCTCAATTCTCTATCATCTACAGGTGTAAAGCCAGTCCCTCACTTGTGGGATAACTGGAAACTTGACAAATTAGAACCACTAGATATGAGAAAAGATGAAAAAATTAAGAAAGATGCCTCTAAAGGTATGTCAATGAAAAGTCAGGGAATTTTGTGTTGGAAAGGTCAAATAATGTTAACTTGAACTTTATAAATTTCACTTGAAACAAGGTTTGAGTTATTTGTGAGTCAACTGTAAATTGTGATATTTAGTAATGTATTTTTAACATTTTGCTCTCTTGCCTGTATTAAGGATCTTTAGTGAACCTTCCAGTTGATCTAACAGAGGAGAATCTTGCCAGACAAAGAAGTATGTCAAAACCCTTGCCTTTAGTTATGGAGGAGAGGGCAAGTACAGTAGGTACTAGAAGGGAATCAAGGAGGAAATCCATTGCACCCAAATCACTCAGCAGGTATGCATAAAACAATGCAAGAAAAGTCCCTTTATTGTAGACATTGCTAAGAGCTAGTATATTAAATACTGTACTTTACCCATCCGCAGCCCATGGTGTGAGCTCTTAACTGCCATATACAGTCTGCAAGTTCTACAGCATGTATTTCTTATTCTTCCTAGTCCTATGCTTCAGTTTTTGAGCTAAAAGGGCTAAAAGAAGAAAATTCACATAAAAAAGTGAAACCTTCCCTATCATAACTTACTGTCATCAAACAGCACTCTTCCATTCTTGCCCTTGGCATGCTCCTATATGATGCCATATCAAAATCAACATGTGAGTTGAGTGATTATCTGCAAAATACTTAATGTAGAGGTAGTGTGTGTAAGAGTACAGTGTCCCCCAATTAGTGCGCAAGTACTAGAAGACTTGGACACTTCAATAAACAGTTATTTATATTTTGTTTTAATTGTTTTTGAATATACTCAGGCCCATAAACAAAGAAAGCTCAGCATTCCTGTCTGTGCCAGAGGAAAAATCTGAACTCATTAGCAAAATGTCTGACAGTAACCTGACTACTGGTCTTCCAATGTCTGCTACATCAAGGATTACAGTGAAAGACTCTCATGGTTCGGTCTTACAGACAACACACAAAAGTCTTAAAAAGAAACGAGAGGTAACTGTTACAAGGAGCAATGACATTTAACTAGTGTATTGTATTTGAACATATGCACATGTAAAATGCAGGTTATAAGTAATAAGTAATAAACATTATCTGAGCAAGAGATTTCGATGCTGATCTCTCACTTGTGACCTCAGTCCTCTTTTACTAGTATTCCATTGCAGTATTGATGTGAGGGATCACTGCCGGGGGGGGGGGGACTCCCATATATTGGAGGGTAGGGATGCTCGTCGAAAAGTTTGAAAATGACCTCTAAAAGGTACCTGAGTCTAATTAAAGTGGGCGTTTACTGTTTAGAGTAGATTTCGTATGACTGTGAAAACGGCACCGCACGGTCACGGCACGGTTACGGCAGGAATTTCAAATGTTTTTATAGACAACACGGCACTGACACGGTCACGGCACGGCACGGTCCGTTTCACACTCATACGAAATCTACTCTATTTGATGATATTAGCACAGAAAAGTGTTATCTAGTTCCTATATAGTTTTACTAAAGTATGTATTTTGTTCTCAAGTCTTGTCCAGTTGGAAAAGGTCCTGAGTTCAGTCGTTCAGTTTTTGATGTGTATGGACACAGTCCTTTACTGCAACAGTTCCTTAATCAGCAGAGACTTGCTAAAGATTCTGGAACAGCAATACTTGTCCAGAGAACAGAAATCAAGAAACTACCACCGTATCCTTACAAATAAATCACATCATTATCATTATTGTCGTCGTCGTCATCATCATCATCATCATCATCATTATCAAAGTCATCGCTATTATTTAATCATCATCATCATTGTAAACACCTCCATCTGTTATCATTATTGCCTCGAGCTTCATTGCAAAATTGATAGAGAAACCTGGCGGTTTTTCAGTTCTTGGTGTAGTACGACACCTAGTTCATGCGTGAAGATAAAATAATGGAAAAGAACAAAGAACTTGAAGAGTGAAACAGACCGCGCCGTGCTTTGACCGCGTCAGTGTTGTGGTGTATATAAAACATTCGAAAATTCCTGCCGTGGACGTTTTCACAGTGTTTTTAAGCTGAATATGTTTTTAGAGTACACTGTATTTAAAATTGTGTTTCCTTGACTTAATAACCAGTCTCGATGCTGAAACATACAAAGATCTGATTAAAAAATCGCTCAAAATGTCGAAAGAAATGGGTAACAATTTCAAAAGGTTAGTCTGTGTTAAAAACGTTAAATGGTTAAAGTTCAAGGATCACACATACTAATAACGCAAGATATACGTATTGCATTCTTGCGTAAACGCAAATGAAAACAGATTACGCAGAATAATTTCTATGGTTCCAATGTTGCGTTAACGATTTCGTTCGGCACAGTTTTCTACAGCGCAACAGGACACCGACATTTTGTGTGAGCAATGGATGGTACGGTTTTCTCCCCCGGTTTTCTTCTACGCAGCCGCGTTTAATCTCGTTACGCAACGCTACTTCGCGTCGAAGGTTACTACCGGACCGTTACTACCGTACTACCACATCTTGTTTTTCCGTATGTCGCTGTAACCGTATGTCCGCAACGTATGTCCGTAACGTATACGTTTTCCAATGAAATATCGTCGTATTGTAATTGTTCCTTAACGCGCATAAGCTCGATTGGGCATATTTTCCGTACCTTATCCGCGACTATACCCTATCTGTCTATTCTGCATGTTCTCACTCATGCAAAATTTGCTTTAATTTGTGAAACATTTTTGCTTTTTTAAATCAGATTACACGAGGACGATTTGAAAAAGCGATCAATGTTTGTCAAGAAGCACAAAGAAGGATATCAAGACTACATAAGGTAAAACAACTTGATGTCTGTATGCTAGTGATGTATCTAACTTGCTGGACAACCAGTGGGTCAATTAGTAGTCTCTCCATTTGACTTAAGTTTACCACACTACATTTGCTGATTTTATAAAATCTGTGCTACTGAATTCATTATCTTAAATTGTGCAGAAAGACATTTCAATTAGCGTCATCCTCGGGGACCCAGGGTGTCAGAGGAAGAGGGGGAGGGGAGGGTAGAGGGAGGTTTTATGAATACCTGAGACGCCTTGGGCCCCCCGAGGATGGATCAGCATATGCGGATGAGGGAACTTGCTAAAAATAAATAGATAAAAATTAATAGTTGTTGGATGTTTTCTTGGCTTCAGTGTTTTTTTTTCGTATTTCATTGTTGGCTGTGTTTCGTTGTAGTCACTAAGCGGCAACTCGTACAAACAAACAAACAAAGAAACAAACACAGCAAGAACTATATTTAATTTAAGAGGGGATTGTTTTCAAGTTCGAGCAGTGAACGACAAAAACTCCCTCCTGAGTTGAAGAATAGCTGTTGTACAAAACTAAAATCATTTCTGTCAGAAAGTTTAAGTTGTTTGTAAGTAGTTTTGGCCGATGAAAGTTGAATCAAAGTGTTAATCCAAAGCGAAAATTTGGATCGAAAATGAGGTTTAGGCCTTCATTTGCTCATTTGCTGTATGTTTTCTTTATATTCAGCTTGAAAAAGCTTAATCCCAACACAACTTCCAGGAAAAGTCTTTGTACAATTCAAAAATCTGTTAGTTTAAACAGGTATTTTACCTTGGTACATCAGTTTTTAACCGGTAGAACTGAAAGGATTTGAGTGTTAATCCAGAACGAAAATTTGGATTAACACTCGCACGATGGTCTAGTTTTTGGCGCTTTTCGCCATTATTGCTTGTAATGGAAAAAAAATATTCCCTTAATAAGATATAGGCCCATAGTATTTGGCTTCACGCTGTTCATTTCTTGGAATTAATGTTTTTTTGGTTCTTTACTTAATGATTTTTCTTTTTTATGATTTCCAAAAGGCGAATCTAGTAAAATAAAATAATTAACAAATAAAATAAACCCTTGGTAAAAGTGTGACCAGTAATAAACCCTTGGTCGTTATATCTAATTATTGAGAAAATTTTCTTGAACCAAGGCATAGGGAAGTCATAAATACTAATGTCTGGCATATTTGCACAAGACGAAAAGCTCTTGGGGGCTATTTATATATAGACGTGATGGATTTTTTGTTAGTGTTTATATAGAAAATTCGGCCCGGAATAGAAAATACGGCGGCGAAGCCTTGGCTGTTCCCCGCTTCCTTGCCTGTTCATCTCTGCTGTGTTGTTATAATAATATGGGATTCACTGTCGTGCATTTCGCAGCACTTGACTTCTCTATTAGAAACGGCTAGTTATAATAATTGATGAAGTGAGATGAATACAGCAACATTTTGACTATAATTTTGTGAAAGTGTAACTGTTTTATACAAAATTCGAAGAAAAATGTCCAGGTCGGTTACCAGGTTTGCTCGTTAATGAGTTTCTCCAGCCCATTTGCCGAGTTCTCGGAACCTTCTCACCGAGACGTACGTAGCACGGCAAGCGAGCTAGGCCACCTTCCCATGTAAAAGCAATGAAATTTGTACAAACAAAGTACCTTAAAGGTTATGACTATTTTTAGCGACTACTAAAGTTAGCAATTTCTGAAAGGGGAAGATTGAGCGGCTACTTCGTTTAGAAATTTTCGGGGGCAGATGAAGATTTTTCCACGACTGAACAAGAATTCTAATTTTAGTCAGTACAAAGTGGTTGTGAGAAACTCGCTAAAATTCGCGAAATTATATGTTCGTTGAAAATAGTAGCCTTAAGCTAAGCTGAGCCAATATCTCGGCAAAGTGGCCACTTACTAGGCTGGCTCGCCTCCATCAGTACAAACAGCCTGGCCCAATGAAATCTTTTGATTGGAAATCAATAGCGCTGCGTGCCAGTCCTAAAATAGGTCGCACAATAGATGCATGACTCAGACAAAGATCATGAAACTGTAATCGTACTGAAAAGAACACGGAGACATACATTTTATCATGAAAATTTGGCTTATTTAAAAAATGTTCAGTAAAATCCAAACTGCCAAATGAAAATTTTTGTTTGTTTGTCCGAGTTGTGACTGACGCGCTTCGCTGTTTCGCACGCACGAATATCAAACTGTGACGAGCTCTCCTGTGTTATTTCTCTAGTCTTTAAGCTTTTAACGGTTTGAATTTTTGAAAGTTGTTCTGGCCAGTCTTTGACTTTTTGATATATCTCCTCTGTAGACGCCAAAGTGACCTCTTAGCAAGACAGAAAGAAGTGAAGAAGATCAGCGACCTGTTAGTATTAGAACTCATGGTAGGTTCTTATGTAATATTATTGTGTTATTTTAATGGCTTTGGTTTTCAATTTTTAATATTTCGGAATTTTCAGAAAGATGGCGATGAGCAGAGCAGCGGTAAAGCAGCGGCTGCCATAGCAACGGCCATGGGGTATACCGCACCAGAGAATACCTAAATCTAATGACCCCCCTCTAATGTTTATATATATGATGTACATAATATTTTATATTTAATTTCTGGGTGAGAAATGTTGTAAATAAACGTACAGCGATTATGATAATATTATCTTGTTTTGAATGTTTGTTGATATGTCAATAAGTTCTTGTCAGGAAGGCCGAACCACGAGACTAAGACTTCACGTGCCCTGATAAAGACCTCCAGCAGATTGGACGTGTTTTTCCCGCTTTTGGGCTATTTTAAGGACTTGATTTGAACAGTCTGCTGGCACTGCAAGCGAGCATATGTTTTTTTGTGGAAAAAAAGCTCAACTGAATTTGACTCAGTGATAACGTGATTATGTGATGCAGATAATGATGATGATGATGATGATGATGATGATGATGATGATGATGATGATGATTGTGATGATGAAGCTGCTTTACTTTTCCATTCATGACTTCATCTAAACCCTCCTCAGATATCGTGACTGTGTCCAGTCGCATTCTGGAGAAAAAAAACCTTTCGAAATCATCAATAAATTGGGATATTAAATTTTGTCATTAACATTGCCTATTTGTAAATTCGATAAGGTGCTGACTGACTTGCTGGTGCCAGTTTGTATTATCTTTATTTGTTTAGTCTTTTTTCTGTTCATTCATCTCTTTTCCCAAGTGGTAGTTTATTTGGGTTATTTTATGATTTGACGCCAATTTAGCGGCGAGATTTCTCTTAGTGAAAAACATCTAGAATTAGAAGTTTCTAGTCACTTCCTCACATTGTTCTGTTATCTTAGTTTACGCAAAAAGCTTGTGCCTTTTCTTAAGGCAAGTCATGCTACTCATATGGCTAATTAAACCATAAAAGAAGTTATTTTACGTCAATAGCTCACAATTTCTCAAGTTTTACGGCTCCTAGTATGTTATGCTTTGTTTATGAGAAACAAAAAATAGCCCACGCACATCGAAAAGAAAAGATAATCCCTTTTAGTCGCTTTAACCAATACATTCTGCTCGGCACTTCATTCAACTTGCAGCTGCAATCACATTAATCGCCATTTTTACAAATCTACTGGATTATGACGTCATCATTGTCATGACGACTCGATTTGTTGTCGAAAGTGACATTTCAAGTTTTCTTTCCTGACAGATTTTCTAGAAAATTTCGGTTTGAGTACTTAGGAAATAATTAGCTTTCCGCTTGCAAATGTGGGTTTTACAGGAACTGGGAAAACAACAATTTTTTCTTCTGCGCTAATTGATAGTTTAATTTATGAGTCTTTAGTTTCCCCTTTCATATTCGTTTGTCACCATTTTGTGTCAAACGTACCACCTTCTTTTGCACTTCAAGTTATTATTCAAAAAGCACATTTATGCTGTAAAATTATTAAATTCTAATTTCAAAAGCCGATTCGGGACTTTTGTGCTCGGTACCTGACAGTGGACATTTTTGAGTCAGCTTTTTCTCATTTTAGAATCGACCGTAAATACCCCTAAATAAGCAACTATAGAAGTGTTGCATAGTAACCGTGTCTTTTGATAAATAATGTTTCGGAAACAATGACCAAACAGTCCGGCTACATGTCGCCGCTATGAATACCCTTAGCAAAATATGAAAGCATATGTTTACATAACAACCAAAAAGTCTACAATTTTCCCCGAATATTAAATGAACTGCAGAGTTGTTTTAATATAAATAATTTGCTCTCGAGAAACGCAATTTATTTCCAGAGGGCTTTTTTATTATATTACTGCTGGACGACTTTGAGAGACGTAAATTTTGTGCCAGGTGATACACCAGCCAATGACGACTGCACTTCACGACTGCTCAATGCAAATACACGTAGTTACAAAATGAATCTTTGATGTGCTATCATTCATTGAGTTCAAGAAACGAATAACCACCGAAAGGACCCAAAGTCAATACACAACAAACTAAAGTCAAAAAAGAAAACAATCATAATAGGAGAATCTCGATCTCCTGAGGCACAGAATTGACTTGGTAAGTCGGTTTGAATCGAAAGAAAAAGGAAATGTGAACTTGTCCTGGATGGATTTCAAGTTTGTTACGTACTAAAACAGAGCTAGTTATTAATGAAAAATTGATTAGGCAGTTGGGAGATTGAACGGGTAACAACTTGGTAGTGGTTAATTCGCTTTACTTCGCTGAAAGAAGAATTCTTCTCGAGGCTCAGCATTTCTGAATATATTCTCTGTCTTTCTTTTGTTGCCAAGATGCAAATATAAACGACTGTTGTGTTGGTGAACCCTTCAAGCAGAGCTCAGCGATTGTTTCGTGACTGTGAAACTCTGTCCTTCGGTTCGGTCGAAATTCTTCCTTTCATGTAAACTTGGTGCTAACATGGGCTGTGGAAGCTCAAGATCTACTGTTACTACGGATTTGAAACCTTCAAATCCAGCGGAACCTGTGAGCATGAAGGAGCAAATTAAAGCAAAAAAGACCGAGCAAAAGCTGTGGAAACAAACCAGCCTGGAAACAAGGCTTTTACAGCCAAGTGGTAAGAACATTAGTCCCTTTTTGGTGCCTCGAAGTCCTGGCGACTCCAAGGCCTTTAAAGTCGGGGATAGAGTTCACCTACGTGGTTATATTGGGACGGTGAAGTTTGTTGGCTCAACAGAGCTAGGCCAAGGAGATTGGATTGGGATAGAGATGGATAAAGAAATGGAACAGGGCAATAACGGGAATTTCGATGGAATACAGTACTTCATTTGTGGTCCAAAAAGAGGGGTTTTTGCGCGCTCAACGTTAGTATTTCATTTGGATGAATCGGATGAGAAAAACTTGCAAGGGTCGTTGCCCATTTCACCTCGAACAATTGTTGCGATTCAAACCAGGGTCCGTCGCTACCTTAGAAGAATCCGGCAAAAGAAAACACAGCTGACGTCGGACATCGACAAAAGAATCGATGAATATGTTCGCCGCGTCCCTGAAAGTGAAGCAACGACAATAAATAGACTAAGTCACTACCTAACCGAGCCTTTTGAAGGCTCACAAAGAAGCAAAGCATTTGCGATTTTTCGGTGGATCACTCTTAACATCACATTTGACTACAAAGGTTACTTCGGTCAAGAAAGTCAGCTGCCCTGTACAGCTGAAGAGGTTTTGAAGAATCGAGTTGCTGTGTCGGAAGGGTTTGCAAATCTTTTCGAATCCCTCTGTGCTGCAGCTAATGTACCCACTAGAACAGTTCATGGTATTTTTAAAGGTTATGGCTACAAACTTGGGGAGAAAATCCTAGAAGGACAAAGTCGACATGTTTGGAATGTGATTCGAGTTGGAGGGAAATGGTACATCTGTGATAGTACTCTTGGTGCGGGACATATTGGCCAAGACATGATGTTCCATAAACTCCCAAACATTGAACGATTTATGATCGAACCTGAGCTCGCGATAACCGATCATTTTCCAGACGAGGAGAAGTGGCAGCTTTTAGACGACACTGTCAGTAAGGAGGACTTTGAAGCGATGGCTGTTCCATCATCAATGATGTACAAATCTGGGGTGCGGCTAGACAGCCATAAAGACTGCTGCTGCACTGTCGATACTGATAACATTGTTATATCTTTTCAATCCCCGAAGAAGAACACCCTAAAAGGTATCGTCAAAGACTCGAACGGAAAATCCTTGGGCCAACGCAGTTTGGTGCAGATGACATCACAGGGGGGCAAGACCAAACTCAGTGCTTATTTCCCAGAACCCGGAGACTATATCCTCCAAGTTTATGTCTTAGGAAAGCAAAATGAGTGGTTAAATGGAGTCGTTTATAAAGTGCACACATCTGATGGGATTGGCTACAACACTGGAGGTTTCCCAACCATTGGGTCCAGATTTTACTCTCTTGGTTTTGAGCTCGAAAAGCCCTTACAGAACATTGAATCGGACGATGGTCGCACGGTCGTGTACATCAGTACCACAAACAAAGCTGCTAGAACTTTAAAGCCTAAATTATCGAGATTATCAATTGTGTGTGGCACTGAGGATCTCAAAGAAGATGTCCAAGACACGAGTATGTGTTACGTTGATGAAAAAAGTGGAATCTTCAAAATCAAAGTCCATGTTCCTCAAATGGGGATTTACAAATTGGACCTTTATTGCGAGTTTCGAAAGCACACTGAGTATTTATGCTCATATTTTATCAATGCTTACCATGGGGCAACACCAGTGCCTGGTTTCCCCAAAGTTACCAGCGCGTTTCGCTCATTGGCGATGCAGCTCGTTAACAAACGAGAGAACATTGAAGCACAGGATGGGACGACATCAGTAACCCTAAGGAATCCCAATGGACTTCATCTCGATGGGGTACTTCTCAAAGGCGAAGAGGAGTGCTCGGACATGTGTTGTACATATTTTAATAAGTCCAAGGGAGAGAGTACTATTAAAGTTCACACTCCAGAGCCAGGGTTATTTAGACTTGAGATTTATGGGCGCGAAAAAGAAAAAAAGAACAAGCAACTCCTCTGCTCATATGTAATTAAGTCCCTAGAAACTGCTAATGAAAACCCTGGGTTTCCACACATCACAGAGACATTCAATTCATGGGGGATAACATTAGTGGAGCCTTTTGGGAACATTACTTCAAAGGATGGAAGAGCCGTTGTTACGCTTCAAGCTCCGAAAGACGTGGAAATCCTGGGGAAGTTGATTGATGCGGAAGATGGCAAGAACATCCCTGGGATGTGTATAGCCAAGGAGACGGATGACGGAGCACGAGAACTCAGCATGAACACACCGCGACCTGGTGTTTTTAAGCTGAATATTCACGGACGTCGTGGAAAGAAAGCTAAGAAAGTCTTGCTGTGTACTTATAAGATAAAATCTCACAATGCAGCATCAGAGAATCCTGGGTTTCCAGAATTGACTGAAACATTCAATGCTTGGAATTTAAAACTTCTAGATCAGTTTGACAACATCTCGACTGAAACAGGTCGAGCTGTGGTCACTATTAATACCCCTGGAAGTGTCCTTTTATCTGCAAAGCTGAGACAAAATGAACAAGATCTTCCATCGGATTTGTGCTTTGCGGAGAAAAATGGCGGCGATACCAAAATATCATTTCATGTCCCTGAGGCAGGGCTGTACCAGCTGAAAATCTCTGGTCGCGAATCGCCAGGGTCTAAGCTCAAATTCTTAGCTTCTTACTCTGTATTTAGCTGCAGAGGACTTGGGGAGAGAGCAGGTTTTCCACATCTTGAGGACGAGTTTCGTCTTTGGGGGCTTCGTCTTGACAGTAATAAAGAAAACATTGCTGTTTATGATGGATCTGTGGTGGTGACATTCCTCAACCCAAACAAGATCCAGCTACATGCTGAATTACTTGACGAAGAAGGTGGAAATGTTCCTAGTGTTGAAGGCGATCAGATGGAAGAAAGGATGGTCTATCGATGTAATTTACCCAAGAAAGGAAAGTACACTTTTAAGTTGTTAGGGACAAATGAAGAAGGAGCAGACAAGAAGCTTCTGTGTTGGTACAAGCTATTTTATTGACTGCAGTGTTTAAATTGCTTCAAAACTTTAAAGAGATCTTTACACTGCTTGCGCGTCTAGTTACATGTCTGTTTAGCTTATGTGTTTTCAGCGATAATACTGCGTAATCGTGTATTAAGACGCAAAACTCTGTCAAGTCTTAAGACTCAAATGCGCGCCGCTTCGTGTCTCTGCGACATTGTTTTCGAGTGAAAACATGTAAAACATGTAAATGAGAACTAAAATGAGAGATTTTCATATATACAAAATTTATTTATATTTGTAGAACTCTTTTTGCAAGACAATAATTGTACAAACACCATAGCGCTAATGATACACTTCAATAAGAAAGGCCATGTTGTGTTTTTGTACATAAATAAAACATTACACTATAAGGTATTGTATAGTTGAAAAAAGCTAATTTATTTGGTTTGCATCACTTGGGGAGTTCTTGGGTATGCACAGCATGAAGAAATCATTCAGCCTGCTCGGTTGGTTGTTCTTCTGATCCCTAAAAATAAAAAGAAACACGATGAATAATATGGAACTAAAATGAGAAATTGTTTATGTGAACTCAACTACTACTTTTCATGGCTCGAGGCCATAGATTGATGAAGGTTTGCAAGTTCAAGTTTTCTCTTAGTTCAATTTTGGGATATATATTGACGGGGTTCAAGTGTTATGCTCATCTTTGTCTCCATTTCGGTGAAATCATCTTTGTTGTTAGTTTAAAAAACGTTTTTTAATATGGTATTAATGTGTAAAACATTGCAACTCATTGACACAAATCATGCAAAGTAGATAGAACTGAAGAAATTGTGGCTCAAGCCAGTTTAAGTTTATTTTAAGTTCAAACGTTTTAAATGGATTCAGGCTGATAAATTATAGGAATCGCTTTTTCAGATTTTTACCAAGAGCACTTTCTCTTCGTTGCTTTTTTAATATATTACGAATGAATACAAGAATACAATTTATTTGTTTATTCAAGACAGGTGCGATTGGATTTCATTTCATTATGCAAAAAACTTCCACCATAAGACAATCGTAGCCAAAACTTTAGGTCATAAGAGATATACAGCAGTGATAACTATCTATAGGTCATTTCAAAGTAGGAGGACTTCTCATTTGAGATGAATCTTGGCCTTTGTGAAAATAGCCGCCAAGCACTCGCCCTATATCATTAAGTATACAACTAAACTACTAGCATTACTATAACGACTTAAATATCCAATACGTCTTATGGCAATTAGCACCAAAATATTGTCAAACCAACGCCACGGGTAATAAGGTACAATCTTTATGGGTCATAACGTTTCTATGGTAATGCACTAATAGACAGTATAATCATCCCATCAAAAGCCAACAGTGTAGGAAGTGTAGCGGACAGTTTGTTCTGAAGACTAAATTTGTTTGGATTGTGGTAAAAACATGTTATTTCGTGACTAGAGTCAATTCAGGGCGGCCAAGTGATTAAAAATGGATTTGACGACTTCCCGTTGACTCGTGAAAAATTCAACTTATGATACAGTGAAACTTTTTAGTGCAGCTACCAAAGGGCCGAAAAAAGCGTCCGTTGTAGAAGTCTCCCTTTTTTAGAGGTTACAAAATGCATGAAGATTCCAGTTGCAACATTCATTATAGACCTAGAGTAGATTTCGTATGATTGCATGTGAAAACGGCACCGCACGGTCACGGCATGCACGGCTACGGCACGGCACTGACACGGTCACGGCACGGCTCGGTCCGTTTCACACTCATACACAACTAGCTCTAGAGATGTCCGCATTGTGGAGGTATCTGTAACAAGCGGTTCTAATGTGCGCATTATAAAAAAGAGTGATTTGCGTCTACTAATATGTATTAGTCTAACACCTACTTTGTAAGTGAAATCACTCTAAATATTGGAAAAAACGACATGAGGTCAATTCATCACTTTTATTAATAATTCCTTTTTTTCAAGTAGAAGAAATGAGAGCTTGCAAGACATGATGAATGTTATGCGAGAAAGTACTTGCTGAGAAATATTTCTGGACAGTTTCATCACTTTTGGTTGAATACCAAAGAAGTTATGTGCAGTAAAAATGAGAGAGATTTTTATCTATTTTTGACTTGATGCCTGGTAGGCTTTGCGGTTTTGGTGCATTTTCAAAAGTTTGAATCCTCCTATCTCGTCAAGGTTTTATTATTTTCTTTAGAAACTTGCTCGCATTACCCAAATCAACAGTCTTCATAATTTCAAAGACTTGCTCTTCTAGAAATATTCATTTTTCAGCATTTATGCAGTAGCCATTAATTATGAAAGTCGTGTATGCTATTGATATGAATAACGGTCTAATTGGGTATAAAGAGTACACGCACGATATAACATCGAACTGATATGGTCACTAATATCGACATAAATTTCAAATGAATTGCCAGTGAAAAACAATTAAGGAGGGACCAAAGAAGGAAATTCATCTTAGATATAAAATCATTTCAAGGTATGAATACATCAGACCAACCTACGCTCTCTGTAGTAGGTCTTTGCCGCATCATTAGAGGAAAATGACTCAATAGAAATGTAGAACACCTGCAAACGCCCATTCTTATTGACAGCAATTGATGTGGCTGCACGTGCTGATCACATGGTACTTCTGGTATATTCTAAGTCTTTCTAAATGCTGATTTACACGCCACGATTTGTCGGCCCGATTTGAAATCCATTGCTTTTGCGCTCCAATTCATATGATTTTCCTTTCAAAAAATCGGCCCGACACGAAAAACTTTGTAGCCGATTTCTGCGAATCGGGCCGTTTTTTCCTTTTCCCAAACAAACCTTGTTAAAAAATCGGGCCGACAATCGTAGCATGTAAATCAGCCTTAAGTATGTACATTGAGCGAGACACGTGCACGTCACGTGGATGATGTCCCGCTTTGGGACTATTTTACATCTGGCTTTTGACTGTGAGCACTTGTTCGCGTTGAAACCTTTTGAATATACATGTATACTATTCGCTGTCAGTGCTAGTCTTAAAACAGGATCTATTTCCCCAAGGATCTAAAGCCGATTTTTCATTTTTCAGTATTCAGTTTCGTCTTATTACGTCAAGTTGATATTTCCAAATTCCTTTTAGTTTACACTAAATTTGCATGTTCGCACCTGCTCAATTCCTTCCGCGCGCACCGTACAACGTTGCGCACATCATTGTGAGAGTACTGTGCACGAGTGGAATTATTGCATAGGATATTTCAGGTATGACAAACCACATGCATAGAAAGGCTGCATTCTGATCATCTTTTCGAGACGTGTGCGCCTATTTCAGGGTGAAAACATTTTCACACGTAGAAAGACTGCATCATGAATAATCCAGGGAAAACGTTGTGCGGGATATTTTAGGCGTGATAAATTGTTTACAAATGATCCCTTTGAGCTCACACTACGTGTGGCTTTGAAGAAAAACAACAAATTTATGGTATTATACCTAAATAAGTGGCACGTTTGTGTTTGTTCAAGTATATTATACCTCTTTTTGCTCTGGTTCTTCTATTCCATTTTCTTGGTATTCTTGATGGGTTGTTCCTTCCTGAGCCATTGCCTTTTTCACATCTGCAATGGCTGCTTCTCTTTTAGCTTCAGCATCTTCCCTCGCTTTTTTCTCTGTTTCTACGATGGAAAAGAAGTCTTTTTCTGCCTTGGCAATCATGTCTTCTTCCTCCTCCTCTTCATGTTTCTCTTCGTGTTCCCTGTAACATGATGATGCAATGATTATCATGATGATGATGACAATGATGATAACGCAAGAGAAGCCAAGGGAAGCACGGTGGAGACTTACTTGTCCTGGGAGCTCTTTGATCTCTCTTTCAGCCTCATTTCTCGATGTCTTGTTTCCAAGATTTTCTCTCGCTTGGTTTCACGCTCAAACATCTTGACAAGAATAAACATTCTATTAGGAACTAGTTACAAAAGCTCACACTTTGTAAAATGTTAACTGCCCTCCCATTCTTGCCCAAGGGAATGGAAGATTGAAGGGCTGTCCATGAAAACGCCTAAGTGTCTTTTTGATTGATGTTTAGTACAAGAAAGTCCATCAGTATCATTAAAGCCATTTGAGAAAAATGAAGGGTTCGTTGTGAAAATGACCTAAGTGACTTTTTGATGGATGTCCTGAGATTTATTTTTCCAGCATAGGAAAGTTAATTATACCATTTTATACCATTGAAAAAATATCATCAAAAAGTCACTTAGGCCATTTTCACATTGAACCCTTCAAATGTTCAGACATCACTTAAGCCATTTTCATGGATACCCCTTCATATTATTGCTCAAGGCAATACCCCACTGTGGTTGTGCCAATTATAACACACTTTTGGGAACACGATGCATACAACATACCGCATTCACAGAGGCCTTTTCATTTCTTTGGATGGCAGAGAGACCATCAGATAGTTCCAGAAGTGTGACAGTACCAGAATGAGAACCACAGGCAACCAGTCGTCCATGGTCTTGGACTCGAATAGAGTTGAGTGATTCATCACACACCTAATAGATAAAGCAAATAAAATGTTGTCACTCAAAAATCATCATTTCTTCCCTTTTGCTGCAGTCTACAGGTATTTTAAGGTGGCTCGACCCAATTTTCAAGTAGAGCTACCAGTCGTCTTTGAGTGAAAACTATTTGTTCATGAGCAGTCTGATAGTAAATTAAGTATTGCACCCTTACCAGACAAAGATCAAAGTTTATGATGACGTATGTTATATGGAGATCGGCGCTATTATGGCGACGCCTTAAAAGAATTCCCCTTTTTACATATCCTCGATTTTAATGAGTTCTAGGCTTATTCTTGAAAAATGCTCTTGTGATCTTTTAGTTAACATCATTGCCTTTAGCTCTAGCGAATTAAATCAAATTCTGAGAGAGCGTTTTCGAAATATCATCGATGAGAGATTTTAACTGCAAAAATCGAGCGTAAACAAAACACCTTTTGAAATCTCCTACAATTAAAAAGAAAGTAGCACATCGAAGTTAATTTTTCATCTCAAATTGTTGTAAAGATATCAAATTTGGCTACTGAAAGAGACGAGAGAAATCACATTAATTGATATTGAGAAAAGTGAGCCGAACTCATGTATATGGACATGCTGAATTTGCTTCTGTTGCCCAAATTTCGTTCTATTGTTACATAAACTGCAATACTTAAAGATCCCTTCGATAAATATTGTTTAAAAATTAGTATGGTTAAGTTTAGGTAATAGTTGATATGATATAGCGTTTTCAAATTCATTGAATCATTTTACGGCTGTAAAATATTAGCCTCAAATCAGTATATTTTTCAGCCGGATACAGTGGTCGACAACTCATTGATGCATGATGTAGCTCCTTTGTTTTAGTTTGTCATGTTGTTGTGCATTCTAGCACCTGATGCAAATTGTGGAACGTTTCAATACCTTCCGATCACTCTTCCGAGATATGGTAATCGCTAGAAAGAAACTTTTTAACTGTACATTTCTTTGCAGCATGTCAGCACATCGTTCTATTTTTACTTTGTCTCCCCACGATTCTGCTTTTGACGAGTTTCCATCTGCAGTTGTGTGACAAAAAGTTTCTTTCCTTTTTGGCATTCTTATGTATATTTAGTTTTAGCAATTACCATATTTCGGAAGAGTGCTCGGAAGGTAATGAAGCGTTCCGTAATTTGCATCAAGTGTTGGAATGCATGAAAACATGACAAACTAAAACAAAGGAGCTACATCATGCATCAATGAGTTGTCGACCACTGTATCCAGCTGAAAAATATACTGATTTGAGGCTAATATTTTACAGCCGTAAAATGATTCAATGAATTTGAAAACGCTATATCATATCAACTATTACCTAAACTTAACCATACTAATTTTTAAACAATATTTATCGAAGGGATCTTTAAGTATTGCAGTTTATGTAAGAATAGAGCGAAATTTGGGCAACAGAAGCAAATTCAGCATGTCCATATACATGAGTTCGGCTCACTTTTCTCAATATCAATTAATGTGATTTCTCTCGTCTCTTTCAGTAGCCAAATTTGATATCTTTACAACAATTTGAGATGAAAAATTAACTTCGATGTGCTACTTTCTTTTTAATTGTAGGAGATTTCAAAAGGTGTTTTGTTTACGCTCGATTTTTGCAGTTAAAATCTCTCATCGATGATATTTCGAAAACGCTCTCTCAGAATTTGATTTAATTCGCTAGAGCTAAAGGCAATGATGTTAACTAAAAGATCACAAGAGCATTTTTCAAGAATAAGCCTAGAACTCATTAAACTCGAGAATGTGTAAAAAGGGGAATTCTTTTAAGGCGTCGCCATAATAGCGCCGATCTCCATATAACATACGGCATCATAAACTTTGATCTTTGTCTGGTAGGGGTGCAATACTTAATTTACTATCAGACTGCTCATGAACAAATAGTTTTCACTCAAAGACGACTGGTAGCTCTACTTGAAAATTGGGTCGAGCCACCTTAAGGCAGCTAGATGTCTTAAATACCTGTATTAGAGATAAAGGAGCCACTTCAGGTGGTACATTGAAATTGAGCTGAAAAAACTCTGAAGGCCCCCTTCACTCCTAAACAATGTGAATGCCATATCCCTACCATAATCCTAACACAAATATAATCATGGAATACATGATCATTATGATCATGATCACAATCATCATCATCATCACCATCCTTGAAGGTATTTCAATGCTGTGCTCTAGATGTGCCTGGGAGCCTGAGGCAACATCTGCACCCATGCAACTGTAAATGAAGTAGGGTAAGGTAATAAAAGCAAGTGTAGTAGGCAGACTCCCAGGGCTCCCTGATATTGAGTTAGAGTACAGCCTTGTAATTATAACCAATGTAAATACCTGTATAGTGAGTGTTGGTTCGTTCTGTTTAAAGAGATAATCCCACACATCAAGGGTACCATTCATCTTAGTTGTGAAGAATACAGCAGGTCTTGTTGGACTCCAACAACCATCAGTCATGTATGACATATCTTGTCTAGTATAGTAAAACGATATGATGTGAATAAACTAAGACTGATATGGATTCATCCCATTTCTTAATTCTTCCCTTTCATCCTATTTTCAAAATGTGCCCTTTTAATTTATTTTTCAATGAAATTGTGATAAATATACTTACTTGGTCCACATAATAGATGATTCTCTTAAGTCTTCTGACCAAATCTAAAACAAATAGAACCAGAATAATAAGTATGTACAAATTTAAAGCAAGAAATAGATCTAGTCACCCCTCCATTTTCCATTATTTCACAAGTATATTTCAACACCAACTTACCCTTGCTGTCCAGTCTCCTATGGTAAGGAAATTCTTGGGGAAGAATGGGTTTCGCTACAAAATAAATACCAAAGTCAAGTTAGAACTAATCAAGAAAATACTTGAGTATTTAAAGTAACAGATCGGAGCAGTTTTTGTATGACTGTGAAACAGACCATGATATACAGTGACCATGTTGGTGATAATAGGTTGCTTATAAAAAACATCTAAAATTCCTGTGGTAACTGTGCCATGCCATAACCATGTTGTTTTCACAGTCATACAAAATCTACAACAGACTCTAGTCAACATACCTGTACTGCATAGACAGGTCCATAGTGCTGTGAGTACGTAGCAACAATCTTCTCTGACGGCGACTTGGCTTTACGATTACATGACAATACTGAGCCTTGTTCTGTGCCCACCATAAACTTTGTTGGCATGGTTGGCTCATATTCTAGAGAAACACCACCAAGACAGCGGGAATCTTTCTTGTTTGGTGCTAACGGGAGTGATTCTGTAGGTTCACCAAGTTTACGTATGTCCCACCAGAGTACCTGGCCATCAGTACTGGTTGAGAAACACTCTGTACCTGTCTTTGATTGTAAGAAAAGGGTCTTGTATAGGGGGTCACGGTGACTTTTTTCTATCTTGGTCATCTCAACTGGGTGTGATCCCTTTCTTGTGTCCCAAAATCCTGTGAATCAAAGCATGTGAAAATGAATTTTCTTAGTTTTGTTGACAGTTCTAGTAATGAGCATCTTCCAGGGCCTGGTTGTTCAAAGGGTGGTTAGAATCCATGTTAGAATCAATGGTTCTCTTAAGATTCATGTGTAATCCTGGGTTATAGTGTTTAAGTGCTAACCATCTTTCAACAACCAGACCCAATTTTTTGATGTCACCTGGAAGCAAACCTAATAGTCTTCTCTACTCATATAAAATATATTACAAATAAATATACATTTACAAATATTTCAATATAATTTCAACGCTGAAGTGAAAACAATAAAATGACTTGAAAGTTTATGGAAAACATACCAAGTTGTCCATTGTAGCAGCCACCCACCAAGATGTGAGGGTCTTTAGGGTTATATTCCAAGCAGACAAGAGGTGATACAGGTTTTAGAGCCAACTCTGGTTTATTGGGATTTTCTGGAATATAAATGTTAAACATAAAATAGATTAATAATACTGGCACAAACAAGATCATTGTAAGGTCTCACACAAAGAACTTTAGCAGACAAGCTGGAGTAGATTTCGTATGACTGTGAAAATGGCACCGTGCAGCCACAGCACAGTTATGGCAAGAATTTCAAATGTTTTTATAGACATCATGTCGGTCACAGCATGAGACTGTCTGTTTCACACTCATATGAAATCTACTCTAAATGACATGACAAAGTACATTTTGTATGAGTGAAAAACAAACTACCATGAAGTGCTGTTACTATGACAGCTCTGATGTCTAGAAAAACACTTCAAATACTTGTAATAACTGCACCATGTTGTGACTGTGCCATTTTCACAGTCATATGAAAACTGCCGTATTTTTAGATGTGCTGTCAGGCATGTTAAAAACTCTTAGATAAACTGTCAAGAGAAGGGCAGTGGGGATGACTTACCAATATCCCATATATAGGAATCCATACAAGTATTACCAGATGATTTTTGAAACTCTAGTATAGAGTATGATACTGCAAGTTTCTGGGTTCCATCTGGGTACCAGGAAAGGCTGGTGGCTGTTCTTTTTATATCATTAGGGTCTCTGGAGATAACAAGACATAGTGTCCATAAGGGAAGGGTTAATGCTTAGAGTATATGGCTACTCTAACCAACTCTTCTAAAGGCTTGTTCCATATGCTACACCTGTCATGTACCTAATTGCTGCAGCTGTACCTATAGGGTGGTGAAGAGGTATTTCGTGACCCGTGATTCAGCCTAAATTAGGCTTGCGATTCGTGAAAAGCTAAAAATTCTAGCCATGATCCATGAAATCATCTTTGTCCGTGACTGGGATTTGCAGTTTTTCATTGCCGAGATTCGTAATTATAAAATGCCGATTCGTGAAATATGTGATACGCAGAAAAGAGATAATGAAAAACAGTGTGATCCTTTGATTGTATGTACTTTTGGTCCGTTTATAAGGACACAATTCGTGAAAATATCTTAGGAATGAAAAATCAGTATTTATTTTTTAATGAAAAGTAAAAATCTTCTATGATTTGTGAAATAGCTTATCATTATTCCGTGATCCGTTAAATTGCGAAAAAATAGTTCGTGATTCGTGATGGGTACCCCCTCTTCACCACCCTGTACCTAATACTAAGTAATGAGGTCAACTTTGGAGCAACTTTGGAGTGGCAGTTGATTCTGATCATAACAAAATCATCAATCCCCAAAACTGCAAACTGCATAAGTCAAAAACCACAAAACTGCAGTTCAAAATTACAAATAACTGCAAAACTGCATCAGCTCAAACCCTTACATCCCCCTCCAATAGGTAATAACAGGAGCGGCTTATGGAAAGGGCCATATTCTCCTGACTGCAGTGAATATTATTGTGATATGGGCTAAAGTATGCCCAATTACCTGAAAACATTGATAGTCTTAGCTGATGGTGGTTCTCCTGTAGTGTCCACTTCTACCTCAGCAAAATATTCCTCATAAATATCAATTGCATTGTTTTGTTTGATGCAGTGTTCCATAGCCTGGATAATAACATTGAAGGATAGATATAGGTTATTTAAAATAGGATGATATTAAAGAATTTTGAATGCATGTATAAAGAACACTTATGAAGAGGGGGAATAAAGAAAGGACCATCAGTCTCGTAAGTGACATGCTAAACAACTAGGTCATATTAAAGTGGGATAATTATGGCAACACATGCAACAAATTTTATTTGTTATATTACATAGAAGCACTTTCTACTTTTTTGCAGGAAAGTGTGTGCAGGGTGGCAATGTGAGCAACATGAGCAACATTTGCTCAGCAACTTGCAACACAATGTTGCAAGTTAGAAATGTTGCATGTTTTTGTTGCTCATATTACTGCACCATAACCTTTTCTGTTACTTTGATACATGTAACTAATACTCACATTTCCTAACAGTTGTATTGTGTTCATGTACACTTCCTCTTTCTCCACTTTCTTGCGGTATCTAATGGTTTGCTCTACTTCAGCAGGGTTGACATCTTTAGGCCATCCACCTTCAACATGGTTTATACCACGTACATCTGTTTCAAAGCGTTCTGTATTTACCTGTTGAATTATATTATGTGTATTCAAATGTCTTCCCTTTGTGTTTTTTCAAGGTGTTTTCTGCTGTGTAACATCTAATAGCAGGTTTTTATGTATCAAACTCTGCAACTCTTTCACACATTCTTTGTAGAAGTACCAAGATACAACTACCTAATGGGTGCCTGGTAGCCACTGTCACCTTATATTCCAGCTCGGGTGATCAAATTATTGTTTTAAAAGCCCAACCAAAATGGCTCAGTTTCTCACGTTTAATTCTGGAGGCCCAATGGGCTATAAAGAATTTTCTTAGCCAGCAGCCTTGAGTAGGATTAGGAGCCCATTTTATCAAAATTAAGGCCTGATAACTTTACAGGTCCATAAACCAGGTGTTTATCAAAGTGCATATTTTTATCTTCTATGATTTTACAGGCAAGTTTCTGGATGCTCGTACATTTCAAGAATTCTTCCCATAAATTAATGGGCCCATAATGTTATCAGGCCTTTCAAGAAATGGCTCCCTGTTTCTACTTGTGCAACTAGGGGTGGATACACAGAGCAACTCAGCCATTGAACACATTGCAGAGAAAGTTGCATAATTGTGTATATATAGGATATATAGAAGTTAATACATATATTTGCTTACTTCATGTTCTGACATCTCTTGCACACACTGTATACCAGTGTCGCAAGGGTTTTTCTCAATGTAGTCTTGCAGTAGCTTCTCATCTGGAGAAATGTCAACATGCAGCTCTGCTTGTCTGTCTGAGAAATTACACTGCCTGCCAAACTCGTTTCGCTTCTTCGTGTATACATAGACGATCTCCATGACTAGACTTGATCGTCTAAATAAGGAGGGTAGGAAGTTAGTACGTGAAGCAATGTTCCTACGTCGATTATCGATATTAAATTTCAATTTGCAATTCAAATAATATTCGTATTTCGAAGTGTCTCCGTGTCCGGCAGCCGGACAATGTTTTCGAAAAAACTCCGTGTCCGGCAGTCGAAATATTTTTAAAATTTATGACCAATCCGTGATTCTAATGAGTTAAAACCTTGCTATCTTTGTTGAGATTTCTAAAAGCTTTAAAAATACTGATATGATGTTCTTTTGGAATTATTTATCTGCGCTCGGCTCTCTATACCAAGACGTCGACACTTAGAAAATTTTCGAGTGTAACTTGACTGCCGGACAAGAAATTCAAAATACTCCGTGTCCGGCAGTCGATTTTTTTGCCGAAAACTACGTGAATTTAGTCCAATTGAACTTCATTCTCTTTGGTTGGATGCAAAAACACTTTTGAAGAACTAGTGCAGCAATTATTTGATTGAATACAGAATAGCGACTTGTAAGAGCCAGACTGCCGGACAAAGAAAACCAAAATACTCCGTGTCCGGCAGTCGATCTTTTTTCTTCAAAAACTCTTATAGTTCTACATCTTTAGCGCGCAAAAGTATCATAACATCTTAAAAAAGATTTCGGGCTGAATTTGCGGCATTCATGCAAATTCTGGAAGAAAAAATCGACTGCCGGTCACGGAGTATTTTGGTTTTCTTGTCCGGCAGTCTTAATTTGAGTAATATTCAAATAACTGCCAAATAAATACATTGACAGCCAGTGAGAAGTATTTTAACATCTAAATAAATAAATAAATGGACTAAATTTATGAGATTGTTCGAGTTTTTGAAGAAAAAAGATCGACTGCCGGACACGGAGTATTTTGGTTTTCTTTGTCCGGCAGTCTGGCTCTTACAAGTCGCTATTCTGTATTCAATCAAATAATTGCTGCACTAGTTCTTCAAAAGTGTTTTTGCATCCAACCAAAGAGAATGAAGTTCAATTGGACTAAATTCACGTAGTTTTCGGCAAAAAAATCGACTGCCGGACACGGAGTATTTTGAATTTCTTGTCCGGCAGTCAAGTTACACTCGAAAATTTTCTAAGTGTCGACGTCTTGGTATAGAGAGCCGAGCGCAGATAAATAATTCCAAAAGAACATCATATCAGTATTTTTAAAGCTTTTAGAAATCTCAACAAAGATAGCAAGGTTTTAACTCATTAGAATCACGGATTGGTCATAAATTTTAAAAATATTTCGACTGCCGGACACGGAGTTTTTTCGAAAACATTGTCCGGCTGCCGGACACGGAGACACTTCATATCACACATCGGACATTAAAAACTGTATGTATCACCAACTGTATTGTTCTTTTAATAATATTTTTTGAACAAAAAAGTACATTTTCCAAAGTTAAGAAAAGTCTTCAAGTCCATGTTGAAATCAATATCATGAAAATCAATGGTGAACTTTCGGCAGCTAGTTCAATGTTGCTGGATACATTGATGGCCGTGTAAACACAAATCCAAACAACATTTTACTCTCAAAAACGATCTCTTTTTTATATCTCTTGGTATCAACCTTACCTTGGACGTCTTTAAGGGGAGTTTATACTTTTAAATTCTTAATACAACAAGGAAACAACGTTATTTTTTCAAGAAAGCCAAGAAAATTCACTTCTCACAAGACAAAATGGCCGTCAGTCGTCATAGCAACTTTTATTTGGCCTGGTTGCTGTGGGGCCAGGCGAGGACGCACAGCAGAAGATGGCGGACGAAAATGGCGAGAAATTTGATTTTTATGAGCTCGTTATTTTTGCCGAGAATTTCTCGAGACTGTTATAGATATCATCGTCGTTTTGCCACAGCACTAAATAATGGTTGTACTAATCAAATATCCTCAAATAATCCAAAAGAAATTGTCGAATGGATGAGAAATTATGCACCGGTTTTTGAAGTTCACAGTGAAGCGATTTCTGTGCTTAGTGAACCTTCAGAATTCTATAATACTCTAACGGTATGAAATCATCCTCTTATAAAACTGCTATTTTACCTAAACAATAAGGAATTACTTATCATTTGTGTAGGACAACATTTCTTCTGCTCAACAAAGAATTGTGATTGCATCATTGTATTTGGGAACCGGTCACTTAGAGAAAAAATTGGTAAGTTGATGGCCACGTGCAATGACAAGAGAGACCCGAGGGACTCCCTTTGTGGTATGGTGGTCTGCTTTAAAAATGATTGAAGTCCATAAGTAAAATTATAACAGTTTTTAAATTTGTGTTCTGATCCCCCCCCCTTTGGGGGTGAAATGTGTTGTGAGTGTTGATATGATTGATTGTTGGGGATTGTGTTAGTGGTGTTTCCTTGGCCAATAACTTCTTATGATATAATCTTATGATTTCAAGGTTGAAAGCATACAACATGCAGTAAGGAATGCATGCCAATCTGGAAAGAAAATTGAAGTGGACATATTGTTGGAGTGCACCCGTGGATCTAGAGGAAAAGTCAACTCAAGAACAATGCTTCTTCCTCTTCTTCAAGAATTCAGTGATTGTGTTAGTATATCACTGTATCATACACCAGAGCTAAGGGGATTAAAGAAGATGATTTTACCAGAGAGATTTAATGAAACTGTTGCATTGACACACCTTAAAGTTTATCTTACTGATGATACAGTTATCATGAGTGGGTAAGTTGACGTTATAAGCATAGAAGAATACAAGTACATGTACAAGGCTGCCCTTGTCTTCCCCCCCTTATACAGTGGATTCATTATAATGTCTGGACACCAGTCAAATTAATTGACTGTGAACATGACTTGGTGAGTGGTCTTCTTGAACCAACTTTTGATTACAAAATCTGTAGTCTTGTGTGGGTGTCAGCCAGATGCCCTTCTGTTGAAAATCCTAATGAATGCACTACTTATATTAAAGAAAAACACTACACATTCTGTTCCTTAGAGGTTAGAGGATTTGTTAATGAAATGAATGTGTATTAATTAGCCTGTGTACTTAATCCTGATTAAAGATGTCACAGAAACTGAAGAAAATGCTTCTTGACCTAAAGTACTGTTCTTTCCCTTTTCTTTCTCTCTAGAGCAAACCTGAGTAATGACTATTTCACAAATCGACAAGACCGTTACATTGAAATAAGAGATTCCCCTGAGGTGGCAGATTTCTTTCATCGACTTGTCTCCACAGTCAAGACATTTTCACTACAACTTAGCAAGAGTGATACCACAAATGTACATCCCTTATTTCCCTGTCATCCAACAGAAGAAGCTGATGGTGGAAAGCGTTTCATAGAAGAAGCTTCAAAAAGGTTGTTTAGTTTCCTTAAGAACAGCAAAATTAACCAATCTAAAGTATACAGCTCACAAAATAAAGAAAAAACTTGGATTGTTCCTCTGATTCAAATGTTTCCTTATGGAATACAACAAGATGAGATGATCACTTCTAAACTTCTAGCAAGTCTTCCATATAAGAGTGTTCTTCTGCTTGCATCAGGGTACTTTAATTTGACATCTGAGTACATCAAATTGATTTTAAATTCCAAAGCACATTGTGATATACTGACAGCTCATCCTACTGTCAATGGCTTCTACAAAGCTGCAGGATTAGCAGGTACATATATTGTTACTGTGCTGTGTTATTTTAAAATTTACATTCCCATGTTGTAGAGCAGATTTCATATGTGAAATGGCCAGGACCATGCTATGGCCTATAGCAGAACAGCTGGCCACTTGAACTCCCTCCTTTAAAGTAGTAATTGTGAAGCATTGAAAAAGTCCAAGGGAATTGAAGGCACAAGACAGAGGTAGAGTGAAGGGGAGTCCATGGATGGTAGGCAGGCTAGACTGGAGACTGGGTGCTGGAACCATGCCCCAGCAGAGGTTAACAGAGGGGCGTTGGAATTGCTTCCCTGACCACCCCCACCCCCCAGACTTCTATTTCAGATCCAGAACCTATCATCACAAATCAGCACTATTTTTCATGGATTAATTCCTACTAAATCACATGGACAACAATTCTGTACAAGTTAACAAAAGCTGTATGGCATTGTAAGTATGGCACTTTTAGAATTGAAGAGATGTACAAGAAAGTTGAAGTGCCTTTGTGTACAACCAAAGATCTAACTTAAGTTGGACTAACTTACAACTCCTGGGATACATGTCCAGTGCTCTACCATTTGAGTTATCCTGCAGGATGTTAGCTCATTCCTAAAAAATCTTTATTTTTTTTACAGAAAGCATTTGTACAATGTAGCAATGTTGTGAGAAATGCATCATTAACTAATGCATTGGTCGTGCTCTCTTTTGCATCAATTCAGTTAAAAGCGCCTTTAACTCATAGATAGAAAAACTAATCTTAATGTTTCTGCTATTATTCTTGATAATCTTATTTTTATTCTTTATTTTTTACTTTTTGACAGGTGGAATCCCTCATGCCTACACTTATATCGCTAAAAACTTTTTTAATCTTGTCAAGGAACATAGTGAAAGTGATCGTATTACAATTCAAGAATACAAACGTGAAAAATGGACTTTCCACGTGAAAGGACTCTGGTACTATCCTCCTAACTCTCCCCTCCCTTGCCTAACATTTATTGGCTCTCCTAATTTCGGGTATAGATCTGTATTTAGAGACTTGGAGGCTCAGGTTGCTATAGTAACCGAGGACAAAGGCCTTCAGCAACGTTTACATGAAGAGCAAAAACAGTTCTACGCATGTGCAGAGAAGGTTGACGAAAAGACGTTTGCAATTCCAGATCGTAGGGTACCCCTGTGGGTAAAAATTGTCACTCCATATATTTATAAGTATTTTTAGTTTTTATTGAACAAGTGTATAAAGTAAAATGATTAGAATCTTTACAATTTATTGCAACTTGGTCGTTCAATTCGACTGCTCTGGAACGTATTCACTAAAAACGCTAAAATTAATATAGTTGCGTGTTAAGGTGATGTTACACGGGTCGATTCGCAACAACGATTTTTATGCCGTGGAAAATACAAAACGCTATTATTTTTAGCAATATTTTTACTTAGCGAACAAGTTGCAAATGTTTGATACAAATTTTAAAAACTTTTAACGCAAAATTATCAATTTGACCAAGTGTTGCGCGGAAAATCGTTGTTGCGAATCGACCCGTTTAACATCACCTTTATGGAGAACGTTCTTTTCTTTCATTTTTATTTGACTCAAACTCATTTTATTTTGTATTTCTTATATTGTCACTTTGCACGCAATACATAAATTCCATATTATTTTTTAACCTTTCTAAAGTTGGCGCCAAAAAGCAATCAGCCAATCAGCATCGCGATGTACACGGACGTACGCCGGACGGACGTACAGCCGTTGGGCTCCCTGTGTGTCCATGGGAATCCAACTCGCTGTCTCAAGTGTGTGATCACTGTTGCGCGCTATTGATAAATGACATCGATGGATACGACTGCAATAGAATCTCCTTTTGCATTGTGAGCAATATTTTCTACAAAATACATCGTGTTATTTGTTCTACACAGAGTTTGAGGAGTATTTGACCATTGCAGCAGTTTTTGTCACTGCGTAAATAATGTACGTCAAGTGTAGCAGACGTAAGGACTTCGCAATTATTGTCTGCAACGTCGAGAGAGGAAGACGGAGTATCAATCATGTATAACACCTATGTTTATAGAATACTCTCCCGCGTTGTTGACAGAATCAAGATTTAAATAAATAAAAGTCCAGACATGGTAGATATTAACCTTTAATTATTTATTAAACACTCAATTGTAATTAATTTAAAAGTTGTACAATTTTTGGGTCAAATAGTATCCGAGATATATGATTGTGATGTCCTCAATTATTTAAATCAAAGGGGGATAACGTCATCACATACGTCATTTGAAATGTGATTGGTTACATGCTATGTGACCAGTTATGAAGACCAAGAATTACTACTGCTGTGCGGCAAACCTTTAAAGGCAGTGCAACAGTGTATGGAAGAATAAAACTATTATTTTTTAAAGAATATTTTACAATGCATCATATATATGATTAATTCGCGCAGATATATTACATCTTAGTATTCTTACACTATTAGTATAAATAATCAATGCAGCGAAATCTAAACGTAAGTCAAAAAGAAGTCTTTAAACTTCAAAGTTCAAAGACTTCAAAGACTTCTACGGGCCTAAGGCGGTGGTCATGACGCGGGAATCTCTGAGACTTGAGGCTCGGCAACCTCGCTTCTAGACCGAGGTGAGCTGGGAACAGCGGATCTTGGTCTTCTTGGAGTTCCGGTAGCTGGAGGCTGGGGACTTGGTGATCTTTTGGCGGAAGCAACACGTGCAGATTTGGTTTGTCGAGGCGATGGGGGCATCTGCAAATTAACAATGTTGAATATATGTGAAGTGATTGCTAAATGGTTCAATTGAAGCACAGTACGATATAGAGTAGTTTATGTACGAGTGTGAAACGCACCGCGCCGTGCCGCGACTGTGTCAGTGCTGTAATGTCTATAAGAATATTCGACATTCATTGCATGCCGTACCCGTACCGTACCATTTTCATGGTCATATCAAATGTACTCTGGCTGTCGGTAAACAGGGGGCTGCGGACTACGTGCGGACTCGTAATGTTCTCTAGTAAAGTCAACGCACGGCTTAACACGTAAGAAATATTGCGTACCAAAGACAATTTGCGGTTCCGATTCTGAGTTTTCCGGATCACTGTCACGAAACGCAGCGTGCACATTACGACATTTTTAGCGTGATGTACACAACTTAAGTGGCCGCGCCTAGGGTCTCGGTGTAGTGGAACTACATTACGAATTATAATCTAGTGCTTAAGACTCACATCTGTGAACTGCTGCGTCTCCTGATCGTATCTTCCTTTGTAAATCTGACCATCATGTCCAACCAACTCTGTTTCATCTCTATTAACATCAAACAGAATTAGTAAAAACATCGTGTTGAGTATCCATTCATTATCTGTTCATACAGGGTTGTCACAAAAAATGCATGTTACAAGCAGAATACCGTTATCAACCAGGCAGCTATGGGAACACAGGAGACATCGAGCTAGAATGAAGTTAGGAAGTGAGAATGAAGAGAGACGAGAAAGTAGCCAAGGATCTTGCGCTAGGGACTGGTCATTATTTCAGTACAAGGAGGGGGGCTGGTGGAAATAGAGGGGGAGCACAGATTTTTACGCTCACTCTGTAAGAATGTTATGTTATGTAGAAAGGGGGGAGGGGCCATCAAAAATTGAGCATTACCTTTTTCATTTCCACCAGCCCCCTTCCATGTATGACCAGTCCCCTATATACAGACAAGAACGCTCACACTTGGGCGGGGAGTATGCAGGATGTGGGAAACGGGGAAGGAGTTGTGAGATAAGTGTTTTACTAACCTTTGAGTAATGGGTACTGGTACGATTTCTTCGTCTCGGTAATAATAATACTGACTAAAATAGTAAAAAAAAAATACAATTTAGTGGCTGAATAGAATCGCTGCAGCGATTCTTCCCAGTTAACGAAACCAGAGGCGGCGGAGCCCTCTGAAAAGTGGGGAAGGGAGGGTCCCGTTCCCATTTTTACTCAGGGGGGGGGGGGGGGAGCTGGAGACTCCCCTGCATGCTCCGCCGGCTATGGAAACGTAACGCCAAACAAAGCTTTGGCGCCCACTGTGAATGCTTACATATTTGTACAGAAAACGAAGTTAACATAAGACATTTGCACGAAAGGTCAGTGGAAAATATTGTCCGCGATACTCCGATAAAGTTAGACTAGATTTCGTATGACTGTGAAAACGTCACCGCACGGTCGCAGCATGGTTACGGCAGGAATTTCAAATGTGTTTATAGACAACACGGCACTGACATAGTTACGGCACTGCGCCGTCCTTTTCACACTCATACGAAATCTGCTTTACCACATGGGCGCTACAACAATGCGCATACTACAAGGTGCACGTGCAATCACTGCAACCATTACAATATATCGTACAATGACTGCAATACAGTATGAACTCAAATTCTCGTTACTCACTTGAAACGTTGCGTTCGTCGATGCGGATACGTCACCGTATGACTTCCGCCACAAGATCGGGCTGTTGCTAAAGCAATTTCTTGTTCGCTAGGATATATTCTGTGGAAATTGGAAAGAACACGAATCGTAAGTCCAAATATTCTAAACAAATCTAAATCAGTATTAAAAACAAGAGGCTTGACTCACCCTCGATTCATTTGTCGTATTTGATCAAGTTCAAAGGTTGTGTAGGGTCGTGCCGTGCGAGGGGCAGGAAGACTTGGAGAGTGTGGCAAAGCCGGATTAGGCCTGAAAGGAAACGGACGCGAGTTAGTACTCTAAGTAGCGTAAAATGCGCAATCTTTCAAGTTGTCAGGGTTTCGCACGACATGCGCCCGCGATACTGAGGACAGCTTGATACTCTTGTCAATCGAAGCCATCTTGGAAGGTATTGAAGAATGTGAGTAAAATAGGTCGACAAAGACTTACGGTCCTGGAGCCATATCGACCGGTCGATCGCACGAAATACAATGAAAACGTAGTAACGCCCTGCAAGAGAACAGCAATACCAGTACATGAGAATTACATTTTACATGAGAATAGAGAATATGAATAATGACATCATATATCGGGGAAATCAGAACGTCCATCCCTCCTTCTCTCTCCTCCCGGCCCTCCTGGTCATTGATCCATGTCTCTCTAAGCGTTCCTTTTCTCTTTCCTTTCATCCTGGGTATCCACAATATGGGTCGCGTCTCGATGACAGAAATATTGACTGCGCCCTTCCCCTTCGTTCATTGTAAAATCTAACAAGTACAATTTCATACTTTCTGAATCCTGCAGCAGGATCTTCATTCAATGGCAGGTCAGCGTGTTTACACTTCATGCTCTTGATCTTTTTCTCTGAAAAAACAACAACAAGTAATTAAGAAACAATGAGTATAAGTAGGATAACGAACAAAAGCTACACTAGTATAAATTTAACTTGTAAAGTTTTATTGAAGTCACTGTATGAGTACTTTTGATTAGCCTGAAAAACAAACAAACAAACAAGAAAGAAAGAAAGCAAGTGAACACAAACCAACCAACCAACCAACCAACAAACAAACAAAACGACAGACCGGAAGTACTTTAATTCGACTAACACACAAACAGATAACTGAAGAAAACAAGACAACCACTATGCAGTTATTTTTACTGACAACAACTTACCAAAATACTCTCGAAGCGGATCAATTTCCAGGCGATCTAGTTTTCGATCGACATCGTCGGACAATCGTTTCAGAGCATCAGTAAGCGCGGCTTCCTAAACAAGAGAAAAAAGAGAAGATGAAAAATGAGCAACACTGACTAGAAAGAAAATTACAGAAATTGAATTATCAAGGCCATGGATGGGGTGGGGCTAATAATTTCTCGAGAGTTTAGAAAATATTTACAACCTGCAAATGAGAAGTACCTTATGCGCGCACTTAGCCCCACCCCCAACCTTAACCAAGACTAGCGTCCGCGGGCGCTGGCCTGATATGATCACACATCTTACATTGGCTTCAAGACGGTTTAACAAGTCTTGTATGGCCTGATCCAAGTTTCCAATACTCTGGTCAAACTTCAGTCGACTGATGAGATTATCTAGTGCTTTTTTGTCTGCTTTCTGTAATGCAAAACAAATAATTTTATAAAACATTCACAAGCTAATCACCGCTGCACAGTGCAGATATGACTATAAGCAATTAATATGGCAACTTTGCGTGTGAATGCCATCATTGCAAATGTGAAATAGGAGTCTGTTTCCTAGATGATTTTTGCGCGTAAAAACCGCAACAACATTCAGAGGTTGAACGTTGATTAAACTCTAATTTTTTGGTACATATATTTTTAGAAACCAACCACATCAATTTCCATGGCAACTTGTTCTTTGTCGGCCTTGTGCTCTTGCAAGCGCTCCACATACTCGTACAGTGCCTACAGGGGAAAACAAGAAAAAATTAAAAAAAATTGAAACTGGTTTAAGAATCATTGCTCTATGATTCAGACAACGACAAATTGTGCCTTAATAAAAACACCGAACAAACAACCAGTTTTGACTTATAAACTAACCATTACTTGAGACTTACATCAATGTGTTTCTGTTTTCTGTTGTGCTCTTCAACCAGTTCTTTCGTCAAACTATCCAGTTTCTCTTGTTCATTTTGTAAGTCAAGTAGCATGTTTCGTAGAGCGTCAATCTTTCCGTCTCCCTGTAAACCGAAATTTCACAATTCAATGACGTAGACATTTAACTGGACTGTGTCCAGAGATATGCTGTGACCCATTTTTCGAAAGAACCGATAACATTTCGAGTCCGCTAAATGACCCACAAGCATAATTACGCGATCCTATGCGTCCCGATAGGTTACCGCTAGAAGCCAACAAAACGATGTCTGAAAACTGAGTTGGATTTACCACCATCTGCAAACGGTGGTATTAAACTTATGTATCTTCTCAAAGTTTGCGGCAGTATTTTCAATCTTAACGCATTCAGTTGAGTAATGGCGGAAAATATTTTACGAGTGCTTGTCCGGCGTTGTATGGCGTACATGTAGAATCGCGGCGCGCGCATCGCAGAAAAATAGGCCCCACGACCCTTGAATTAATCAGGCTAAACGTCGAACAAACACGTTTCCTCGTTTAGCCGGAGCCTAAGAATCTTTTGAGGTACCCAGTGTCAGAATATTTCTTTTCTTCCTTTTTTGAGATTTCTTTTTTTTTGATACATAGAAAATAGTGTCCCCCCGTAGCAGGAATTCTCCATCTATTATTTAATATTTTTTGCTTTGTCTTTCTTCATGAAACTTGTTCAGATCATGACATTTAGGAAGATTTACCTGTGCTTTTCCAGTTGGTGATATAGTTGCGGTTGGTGAGAAGTTCATCTTCTTTAGCTTTATTTAGGAGATTTAAGTGTTTAAGTTTTAGTTTTATGATGTTTTTAACTTTAATTATGAGGGAAGAAATTAAAAAGGATAGATGCTGTTACTATGAATAAGGGTCTAAGGGGTAAGGAAATGTTTGGGCTCCCTGTGTGTACACCTGCGCAACGCATTGTAGAAAAGCGCGCGAAATGTGAAATGCAGACGACTCCATTACATTCAGCCGTGTTTGTCAAAATGTGTAAGTTATTGAGTTTATTTACTCATTTTTGATCACATTACTGGTTAAATGTGTTTATTATAGATGTCTTTAGCTGTAATTACCAACCTTATCAAACTGGTTGTTCAGTAGTCTTATTCCTTCTCTCAGAGTTCGCATTTCTCTCTCGAAGTCATCTTTAAATCTTTCTTCCATACGTTGAAGTTTTTGAGGTAGCTTAGGGTTAAATACGTTTAGTTAAAATTTACAAGTTTAGTCTACAAGTTTTATTTATAATAGTTAAATTCTGATTTGCAGACTGAATCCTTTAAGCCTTAAAGTTTAGAAATTTTTGCAGATTTTATCGATGATAGAAAATTCAGTCTGCAATACAGACTCAGTCACATCACGAAGTATTTTAACATGGATAATCTAGAGTTATCTTTAAAAAAACGACTTTTAAAGGTAAAATAACTAAATAATTCACGAAACGGGAAATGACTGCAATTCCCAAGACGTTGTCATGGTTACCTGGGAGGAAGAGTCACTCATTTGATTGACAATTTTCTCCAAATACTTGAGTTTATTCAGTTGTTCCAGTAAATCATCAGGGATTAGCTGCATCTTGAAAATGACGTTTATAATGTTTATGTATGGCATGTTTAAAGTAATCCATTGTATAGTGGGTTATAAAAGATGAATGAGTTACTGAAATTATGATTTACCTTCTCATTATGGTCTGTTAAAAGATCTGTCACACTTCGTAAGCCATTGAGTTGTTGGTTTAGTTGGTTAATCTTGAAATTTTACAGTAAAACATCGTAAATGTAACTTGATTTATCACTGACAGGCTTTTCAAATCTTTAATCATTTGGGAAAATTTATAACACTCACTACCAAACCCAAGAGCAATTTTTGTATGTTGTGAAATGGACCATATCATGGCCTGACTGTGTCATTGCCATGATGTCTATAAAACATTTGACATTCCTACCCTAACTGTGCTGTGACTATGCAAAATCTGCTTTAAAGCAAATATCATGACTGTGGAAAACTACAACACACTGTTGCATGCATGTGTTACATTATGGTGCAGTCACCACATAACTCAACTGAAAACGTTTTAATATCATTTTTCTCAAAAGGTACAGTCAGACTAAGGTTTTCACGGGGCATACTTAACAAATAGAACACCTTTTTCCGTGCTCCGTTCAGTAATACAGCACGCAGGAAGTGATGAAGGCACGAAAGAAGTGTAAGGAGAGCATGAGCTGTAGGCGAGTGCTCTCCACACTTCTTGAGTGCTTTCGGCACTTCCTAAGTGCTGTATTACTGAACGGAGCACGGAAAAAGATGTTCTATTTGTTTTATTATATATTTTGAAGTAAATATTCAAGGGAAAAGTTCGATTTTCTCCATACAAAAATTCAAAAGGTGCGCGCGCGGTCAAGCTTGCGCTGCTGACATCAGAGCTGTGCTCCATTCTCTGATAAAGCACACTAGCTTTTAGCCAATCAGAGCGCGTGTATCGACGAGGGTATATAATAAAAAAATTTTATCAGTTAGTTCTCTGCCATACTGAGCTGTGAATTTGACTCAGGTCCACAAAATTTCAACTATTATATTAATTTAAGTTTTAAATGTCTATGTACATGTAAAGATGTACTATTTAAAGAATTTAAGGTGTTTAAGTGATAGTACTTTTAATTATTTTACCTGGTTTTTGTGATTATCAAGAAGGGACACACCCTCACGCAGTGACCTCAGCTGGTCTTCGATGTCAGAAGGGATGGTTTTCTTATTTAGATGAAAATAAATTGTCTTTATATTAATAACGTATTTAAGTAGTTTACGTACATTTATACATTTGGGTATCTATAAAGTGCATGACTTTAGAAAATTAAATCAAGTGCTCCTAGCTTAACATGATCTAATGATATTTTACAAAAATATTGTTTTCATGCAAGGATGTTATTTAATCTTTATTTAAAGTTTTAGGTATCAGAATAATATTCATATACAAATCGTGAAATAGCTCCTAATTATTATCAATAACAGTACCTCCTCTCTCCACTTTTGAATAGCATCAATAGCTTCTCTCATTCGTTTTAGTTGATCTACTATGTCAGGAGGTACAGCTGAAGATGAAAAGAAATAGTAAAGTACATTTATATAGAGTGATTTTCACCGGACTGTGAAATAGTTACTAAGCTAATAGACACTAATAGACTCTGCACCCATTGTTTTCTTTTGTTGCAATACAACTATTAGACACTATTAAACACTGACTATTAGTAATTGTTTCACAGTCCAATGAAAATCACTCTATTGGTGTAATTGGTGTAATCTAAGTAGAACTATTGTATACATTTTAATCAATCAGCATACATCTATGCAAGTGTATAATAATAATATATAATACAGATATGATAGTGCATAATGACGTCATAATGACAGTGGAAAAATAATTCATACCTGGACGCTTCTTGAGTTCATCTAAATCCTCTAAATTGGCTTTCTTTGGCATTGTATCCTAAAGACAATATTATTTTTTAATTGAACAACTCTTAAAAAACAACTAGGACTTTAAGTAATACAAAACAGCAATTAGAACAGTTTTCTTATGAGTGGGAAACCCACCATGCCATACCATGGCCATGTCAGTGCCATGATGTCTATAAAAGCATTCGAAATTGCTGTCATAACCATGTCGTTCCATGACTGCCATTTTTCCAGTCATAAGATAGCTGCTCTAGCTGACCATACATACATAATAATAATAATAATGATGATGATCATTTATATAGCGCCTATCCAAAATCTGCTCTAGGCGCTTTACAAAAACATATACCGAACATGCATGGTAGACTGTGAGCATAGGATGGCGCCTTGGGCTGCCGCTACACAGTCCGTACCATGAAAAATAATTTTAAAATAGTCACTACAAATTACTGCACTACAAATTACTATTACTACAAATTACTGTTTTTACATATTCACCTCTTTCAAAATGTTGTCTCATTTATTAATGATCACATTTGTGAGACAGTCAAATAAGTAGGTATCCTTGGTTTATCCTATATTTTTTCATCCTTTTTGAATAACATGTCATTCTAAAAAATATTGCTCTCACCTCAAGTACATCCACCTTGTTTGCTACATCTTCATGTTTATCTCTCAGCTCTCCAACTTGCCTCAAGGCCTCCAGGGCATCCTCACTAGGGTGCACTGGAGTAGGTGACCTGGGTGGCGGTGGTGTAGGGGTTGGTGTGCGTGGTTTAGGTGTAGGAGTTCTGGTTTTTGACCTGGCATTCAAAGCTTCTTCTAATTGAGGCCACTTTACAAAGATGTCCAGATCACCAATATCATCTTTTGTTGGAAGGTCATCTACTTGGCTTTTGAGCTTTTTCTGGAAAAAACGTTAGGTGAAAGTTAAAGTGCTAGTAATATACTAAGAACTTAATGAAAGCTTCTCAAAACGTGATACTTGGTTGTTTAGGGGAGGTTGAAATGGAAGTGCTGAGGCTTCAATAAACAGGACATTTTGAATTGAATCAATAGCAAGGATAGAAAATTATGTCTGTTGTGGATAATAATAATAATAATAATAATAACTTTATTTCTGTGTCAAAAATATAGCAGTTGCCCACTAGGTAAGGACACCTATCTAATACTAAAAGTAAAAAATAAATAAAAATAAATAAATAAATAAATAAATAAATAAATAAATAAATAAATAAATAAATAAATAAATAAATAAATAAATAAATAAATAAAATAGATAAATATATATATATAATATATATCCCATTTAAAACTCCATAATGAGTTGAAATTTAAAAAATCTAAGGCATTATAAAATGTATAACTATATATATTTTAAGAATTACATAAAGTGCAGTTACTGCAGTTATTCATTCTAGTTGTTGTAGAGAAGAGACCAACAGAGATTCAACTAAAATATAATGGTGGATCCCCTGTGACCTGCGCTGTTACAGTGTCTATGTAGGTTTGGTTTCCAAATGATCACTGCAATTGCAGCTACAATTGCTGAAAAATGTCTTCAGTGATCACAGCCATTGTGGAAACACTTCCAGATTGAAATATGTCTCTGTGATAATCATTATGATTACTAGTTAATTTGGTCTCCATTTATAATGTTCACCTATAGAGATTCACTTTAAATAATTTAAAGACAAGGAAGTGTAATGCATATCATCATATCCAACATTTACCAGTTCTTTTATAAGGTCTTCTAACTTCTTTTTGTCTTCTGTATTGTCTATTTAATACAAAAATATTACAATCCATCAATCTATTATAGATTACACATATTTAAAAATCCTGTTTCCATGGTAACAACTTTGTTAATCTCACCTGATAATAATATGTTTATAATCATAATATATTACATGTATTTTCATAGTTTCACTTACCAACACTCTCTAATGATGATAATCTTTGTTCCAGTGCTGTATTTCTCTTTTCAAGCTACAAATTACACGTATAAGAAAAATTAAAGTGGCTATTAAATTACACTGAGTAGAAGTAGCTTCTTGGTGAGTATTATAGTGACTTGCTGATAGACAAGTATTCTCCAGATGTGGTAAGCTTGCTGCAAAATACACGTGTACAGCATTCCAGCATTTTGTTGACCACTTAAATGTATCTCAAGTACAGGCTACTTTTATTGGACAAATTATAAGACTTTTCCAAAATATCATCTGGATGGCTCTGCACCCCTACCTAAAGGATAGTTATCCTGGATCTGCCCTCATTGAAATCAACTGTATGCCTTTAATATACTTGATTAGCATTTAGAGCGAGTTGTGTGCCTCAAAAGCAAGCCTGCCTACCTTAAAACATCTGGAGAACACTAAGGAAAATTAATGTACAAAACATTGTAAAAGTAACAGCTTGCATGCCACTTAATGCACTTTTTTCTGTAGAAATCATATCTCTACAAGTGTATTCATTACCTCAGCTAATTTCTTCTTTAAATCCTCTATTCCTCCAGCCAATTCTTTGATATCATTAACCTCTGCCATCATACTGTCTAATAGACTGCTCAACTGAAAAAGAACATAATTAGAAAGATATTGTTAAATTGTAATTAAATATTGAACATTGCATCATTTGTTATAACACTTTGTTTACAATCAAAAACAAAAGAGAAACATGAAACATGAGAAACATTCACAAAACTGAAAAGGTAGAGCTAAGAATAACAATTAAAATTATAATCATTTGAATCAAATCAGACAAGTATCTTGATAATAGTATGTACAGCTTAAAATAATATTATATTAATATAAATATACTAAATACCAGTATTAGCTTTTGTGAGTTAACGACAGAAATGAAATTATTATACTAATTTTATTCACAACAAATTGACACATAAAAGCTACACCCACACAAATCTGGATAATTAATAATATAATAATTAAATTCATTTATAATTATGGCACAAATTCTATAGGTATATATTCAAAATAAAGAAAATTACAATAAACAATATAAAACGCAAAAATAGAAATAATTATATGATAATATAAATAACAATTTAGCTCACATCTGAGTTAAAAGGTTTATATTTATATATAGATTCAATTATTTTTTATAAAACAAAGGATATAAAAAAGATATTCATTATATAGATTTAATTTATAATTACGGTATAAGAAGTTAATCTTTTCAATATCATTATACTAAAATGGCATTTCTGTAGAAAAAAGGAAAATGTGTTATAATGTGAACATGGCCTAACTATGTGGTTTTAAATCTATCTGGATTAGAGTGACACATAATACTTTTATCCTCGTTAATTACTGGAGGACATAATAAATATTGATTAATTGCTTCAATTAAAATGCATGAAATATAATTTCAAATCATGCAATCCCTTAAAATTATAGAATTAAAAGAATCAACTTAGACATTGAAAATAAATAAGTAGTTCTAGCATATTTTGTACTCTCTCTTTTCCTTTCTACAAATGGGGAGAGTCTAAACCCAGTTCACACAAACCCGAATTCCGGGCACGTGGACCAATCATTTTTGAAATGGCTTGCTTGCATGATAGATGCTTAGAGACAAGGGGATTATTTCAAGTCACTCAAGAAACAAGCATTTGTAAAGTAGTGCTTGATCATAGTCTTTACTGTAATGGAATATATAGAGAGGAAATGAAAATTTAAAATAAGTGGTACTCTAAGGAGATAGTAAAATGAAAGATTGCCAACGAATCAGAAAGATTTTCTGTCTATCATGTTTGAGAAATGAGTTGAAATGACTTCTCTGTAAGTATCATGAATTTTCTAGAAAGTTAGACATGTTGATCAGAGAGAAACAACCAATGGAGAATTGAAAAACATTCAATAAAAATTAACTAGTATATAATTTTCTATTTTTATATTACATACAAAAATATGTTAGTGAAATGAAATGATTCTTATGATAAAAAATAAAATATTGGGAAAAGTTAGGATTAAATTATAAAAATCCAACAGTAAATAAATAGTTAAATATTTTGTAAGTATTAACTAGGCAACGGTAAATAATTAACCAGAAACAAGCTGCAATAACTAATATAACGCGCGGTTTTGTGCGTAATTCTGTGTAATAAAAGCTGAGTCGTATTATTTAATGTTAAATACGCCTTTGAAGTTGACGATTTGGATATATTACTTCTGGCAAATAAGGATTTACTTGAGTAAATAGTTACTGTGATACAAAGATGTTATTTTAGACAGATCTTGTAGTTTGACTTGAGTTATTATCAGATCAAAGGAAAAGTCCAACCAGTTATAAAAGGACCATGAAATTCATAGGTACGAAACACAAAGCTTATAATCATAGACAAAGGGAGAGAATGTATAAATTTACCTTTTCGATTCCTGTTTCTGTGGCACCAAGTCGACGATTAATGTTAATAAACTGCCAGATATCCCCAACAGGGGTTCTGTTCTCCTTCCTCATCTTGGCTCTTTGAAGAACTTCACTGTTACTCGGTAAATCATCTAGCATCGAGAGTTTCTTTTCGATTTCTGTCAACTTTGTTTCGAAATTCCCAAACTTATCAGGTGTAGTGGTTTTGGTAAAAGCCGTTGTAGCAACAGTAGGCTGGCCATCTTTCTTCTCGCTAGTTACAGAATCGGATTTAGCGTTGTTTTCACTCGTAACACCATCTACACTTGTTTTCACGATGCTATAAGCAGCGCGGAAGTGTCCATCGTCTTCAAGCTCTATAGGCTTGTTGTCTATTGCTAAATGTTTTAAAATTTCACGCACAACTCCGTGTAGAATGTTAAAGTTAACAGCACCAATTTCAGGCGTCCCGATCGCCAGCCCAAGAAGTTCCTGGAGTTCCACTTTCACTGTCATTGTGTGTAATATAATTTCTGATGTGTTGTAAAGCAATGACTTCTACAAAATTGTGAGGAAAGGTGGCACGTTTGTAGTCTCCATCATAACCATAGCCGTGTTGCTAACAGCAACTGCAGTCTACCGACTCAAGTGTATGAATATGAATTACTTTGAAAACAGCAACCACGAAATCCTATCAAGTGTAGACAATAGCAGCCAATCGTATGACACGGTTGTCTGTCAATGTCACGCAATGTCGATATTGGCTTTGTGTTTACGTCACGCAAGCTCAATTTTCATTAATTTTCATTAATTAGTTACAAATACAAAATGAATATAATTATTATTGTATTACTTACAGTTACTGTTAATATTTTAAATATATATCTATTTATATATACAAATAGAACTAATTTCAAATAGTGATATCAAACTCAACAAGTATAGATTTGAATCAGACCTGGAGTTAGATGATATACTTATATATATTTAGATATATATATATATATGTATATATTTAGAAATATGCATTATTCTCTGTTGTTGTTTTTTATTTAATTATTGGACCATACTCATGTATGAAAATACCAAAGTACCAATAATAAAGTTATTGTATTGTATTGTATTAATAAATTTGATAAAATGAAGATTGTAGCATGTTCATATATGTATAATTGCACATAAAACAAAAATAATGCTTAGTCTTCTCCGTTGATCTAGAAAATTTGTACAGAACAAACCATTTCAAAGTAGTAAACACATGGGTGCCCTCTGGATAGATTTTAAGAACCGGAAGTTTAGTGTAGGTACTCAACGGTGGATGGTCAATATGTTTCACTGCCCGTCTCACTCTGAAGAAGATACTGCAACACCTCAAAAAGATCCTTTAGAACAAGCTCACTATCATCTAGAAAAGTTTCAAAGTGTCTTGGAGAATAGAAACGCCGTCTCCACCAAGAAAGAGATGCGTTCGATTCAGTAGCCAAGAAGTTGGAAAACATTCACTTCACTTCAACCATCAAACTTAATGTTGGTGGGGAAGTTTTTACTACAAAATTTAAACATTAACCAAAGATGTTGGATCAATGCTTCATGCCATGTTCTCTGGTCGTTTTGACACCAAACCACTGGAAGATGGCAGCTACTTCATCGACCGAGATGGCTCCTGTTTTTGTACCCTGGCCCGAGGGTACCCAGGGAAGTGTTTTTGCTACATCTTGATCTAATTGAGGACTAGAGCTTCCCTCCCGGGGCTATCCTTTCCTGACGACAAATTGATTGCTTACCAAGAGGTAGTCAATTACAGGAGGTGGTGGTTGCAGAAGAGCAGGGTCCCCCATTTTGCAGCAAAACTAATAGTGATTTTAAAGATTTCCCTTAAAATGACATAATGTTGAAACTTTTTTTTGGAGATGTGTCCCTGTAGCCACCCCCTGTTCAGAATTCCTGGATCTGCCCTTGAAGAGGTTCTCTAGAATTTTGGTAATAGCCCATGGAAAGACAAGAGATGCACATGGAGGAGCGAGGGAGGTGCGAATGAGAAAAAGGATTTCGACGGTTTTTTGTTTAAAGTTTTAAATACCTGAAGCTGACATACACATAATTCCGAATGGTCTACTGTATGACAATCGCGTTGCGTATAACGTTTACGTAAATAAGCCTGCTATAAACCGCGTTTAGTTTGTATCGCGATTACAAAGATTTCTTCTAAAGAAAAAAGACTGAAAAATGATTGGGCAGATTTATCAAACGTGACGGATGCGAATACAGGACGTTGTCTATGTCACACAATGTTGGCTAAGTCACGCAAGCATTGTTATTATTTATTATTGTTATTATTCTTTTTTCATATCGGGATGATGGAGTACTTCAATATTGCTTATGTTCCAATTGATTTATTAGTATAGGAAATCGCACGATCTTGAGTACAATTCGGAATTAATAGGTACGAGTAATGTTTTGAAAGTTCTCAAAATAGGACGAGCCTTTAGGTGAGTCCTATTTGAGAGTTTTCAAAACATTACGAGTAACTATTAATTCTGAATTGTACGAGAAGATCGTGCGATTTTTTATTTATAATACACTATCGTTGCCATAGCGACTTAATAGGTACTCTACAGAGTACAATTAACGATATAATTGTACTCCTCTCGTCCAATCAGAATCGAGTAATTTTGTATAGTGTATTATAAGGATAAAAAAATGGACCGCCTCAGACGCATTTTTCCAGACGAACAAAAACTGTGACACCCCATTACTGACCTCTTGACCGGAAGCTGTTAACAGCATTTCTCAGAATTTGTGTTCTGACACGTGTAGACTGCAATCATGTCGGACTCTGAAGAAGAAGACATCATCTCAAAACAAGATCCTTTCAAAACAGCACAACATTATTTTGACAAGTTCCAGAGCGTGTTGGAGAGTGAAGCTCTTCGTCTTCGCCAAGAGAGAGAAGCGTTCGATGTGGTAGCCAAGAAGTTGAAGCATGTTCAATTCTCGTCCACTGTCAAACTCAATGTTGGTGGGCAAGTTTTCACTACAAGTCTTCAAACATTGACCAAAGATGCTGGATCGATGCTCCATGCCATGTTCTCTGGTCGTTTTGACACCAAACCGCTGGAAGATGGCAGCTACTTCATTGACCGAGACGGCACGTGTTTTCGCTACATCTTGAACTATTTGAGGACTGGGAAGCTTCTCCTTCCAGACGACGAATTGATCCGCAAGGAAGTCCTTGAAGAAGCAATGTTTTACCAGATACAAGGGATAGTTGAGAAGCTAAAACCAAAGCCCTACAGTCAGTCAGTAATTCTGTCACCGGAGCACCGAATCTGGCTTGTTGAAGCAGTAGGGAAGACCTACGACAGAGTGAATCTGTTATACCGAGCTACAAGGAACGGATGGGCGAGCGCCAATTTCCATAACTGCTGCGACAGAAAAGGCCCGACCCTTGTGGTCATCAAGTCAGGGAATTATATTTTTGGAGGCTACACTGAGCAAATCTGGGAGAGTAAGTATGCAAAGTACCATGCTCCCCCACTCCCACCCCCCTCAAAAGTGTTTGGTCCGTACTGCCGACTTTGCCCCCTCGTTTGCCGTGTTCTCGAGATAAGAGAGCGACTAGATCCTATGTCGCGGCGCGGAGATTGGGGGAGAGGTGGCCCCTTTTTTTCGAATTTCTGATGAGCATTAACGTGTCGACACTTGGTGTCTCTTTTTCCGCGAGGTGCACGTCTTATTTTACCAGGGATCTGAGCTTAGAGGAAAAAAGAAAATGAAAAATCTTCAAATTTTTGTTTCCCACAGGTCTTGGTGGAACGTACAAATCTGATGATACGGCTTTCATTTTTAGCTTGGTAAACTATGTAGGCATGGAACCCACAAAAATGAAGGTCAAGCCAGGAATGAACAATGCGATATGTTGTAATTCCAATTTGGGGCCTGTATTTGGAGGTGGAAATGACCTGTTAATTGCCAACAATCCAAATATTTACAACTGCAATGTCAGGCTTGGTACTACCTATGACTGTCCACCAGGACAGACAGGCACTACTTTTTTGACTGGAAACCCGAACTTTTTAGTAGCTGAAATGGAAGTGTTCGAGCATGTTAGTGATAGTGACTAAGGAGGACTGCACAAAGATAAAGAAAATGTCATTTGTTAGCAAAAAATTGTTAGATTATTAAGTTGTTAGGCCCATAATTAGCATTCTCAATAAAATTGACTGTAAGTAAATTAGCAAAGACATTTAAGTTTACATGAAGAACTTAGTGGAAATTCCCTTGGGTTTTTTCACCACGCACTTTGGGATATAGTTAACATCGATATGTGATTGTGATAAATGCAAGTAAAAGGCTGTCCGTGTTGAATCATGACTAAACTTGCCACAGCTTCCTTGAGCTTCTGTAAGAAGTTTAAGCCGAAAACTGTGGAGTAATTCAATTTGCCAACAGATTGTTTGTATCTATGACTAATGACTATTACTTAAAATTGTTAGTACTAAATGATGTCAATTGACATGGTCGGTGAGAGTTATTAAATACCATTACATGTATGAAGACATAACTGAGCATAAGAAACATGCTTTATTGGCCATTTTTTGTTTGTTTTGTTTTTGTGTAGTGTATGAGCTTATGATGTGTAGAGCTAGTCTGCTTGGGATGCAAATTACCTTCGATTTATATTCAATCCAGAAGGGACTATAAATGACTAGTCACCAGTAGTGGAGCTACTTAAGCAGGTGCTGGAATATACCTAAAATAACGCGAAAGAAAAGGAAAGAAAAAGGAAGACCGAATTCGAAGAATCGCTTGAAGAATTGCTCTGTACGCGACAGTGAGAATCAGTAGTGTGACAGTGTAACCGGGAGTGTAACCTCTCAGAAGCAAGCAATCGTAGAAACTTGACTGACCTTTGATTAATTGGTTCTTAGAATTCTCATTCGCTGAAGCAAGGAGCACGATACTGTTGCGTTTTCTTTTTACTTTCTGGCTAAACCCCCGGGATAAACGCATCGCCGACTACACCAATTCAAGCCAATCGTTTGCTTGAAGTTAACTGACAAGTTGATAATATTTTCAAATGGCTAGAAATACCATAAACACCTCGACTGAAGGGATGTTCGAACAGGTCCAATATCACATACAAGAGGCTCAAAATTTACTTAAGAAGGAAGCACTTCGTCTTCGCCAAGAGAGAGAAGCTTTTGATGTAGTGGGCAAGAAGTTGGAACACGTTCACTTCTCTTCAACCATCAAACTTAATGTTGGTGGTCAAATCTTCACTACAAGTCTTCAAACACTGACCAAAGATACTGGATCGATGCTTCATGCCATGTTTTCTGGTCGCTTTGACATCAAGCAATCAGAAGATGGCAGCTACTTCATCGACCGAGATGGCTCGTACTTCCGTTACATTTTGAACTATTTGAGGACTGGAAAACTTAGTCTACCAGAAGACAAACTGATCCAAAAAGATGTCCTCGAAGAAGCGATGTTTTATCAAATACAAGGAATCATTGATGAATTAAATCCTAAGCAATACCTTGACTCACTGATTCTGTCTTCAGAGCAGGCTGAATGGCTTGTCAATGTACACGGAGATAAAAAGAAATTCAGCCAATGCAACTTGCTGTACCGTGGTTCAAGGGATGGATGGTCGTCTTCAATGTTTCATGGCAAGTGTGACACCTTCAGGGGGGCAACAATGGTGGTGATTAAAAGTGGTGAAGGTTACATCTTTGGTGGATACACTGAACAGTCATGGGCAGGTAATTTTGATCTTAGGGTACTTCCATTTATAGTGGAACCAACCGGCCAGAAAGGCCAGTTCTGATTAAATGGACAATAGTTCGCTGGAACCAGTCCTAAGAAACAAGGTGTACCATTTAAAAACATGTTTGCCGTCGTGGCTGGCTGGTTCCACTAAATAAAAAAATGCTCTTGGTGAGCTCCAGCTGATGATATGATGTAGAAACAACAATCATTTTGAAATCATTTTTACTCATCGCATCTGCTGGTCAAACATTTCATCAATGACTCTAGTTTTCGTCGTGTTATTTGTCAGGTACTGGATTCAAGACTGATCATGCAGCCTTTCTGTTCAGCTTGATAAGTCCTGGAGGGGCAAGTCCTGTGCAAGTTAAAGCTGTTCAGAATCAGCAAAGTGCAATATATTGTGACAACAGCTGTGGACCAACATTTGGTGGTGCAATTCCTGTTGTGTCCAACCAAGAACGCAATAATACAGGATTTACCTTTGGACCTTCACCAATTTGCAGTGGAACCTCTTTTCCTTTTTCGTCAGCAGGACTTGGAACTAGTCCATTGGGAACTAGAGGACAATTTGGAAGATCCCAAGGAAATCAACAGTCTGTTGATCTATATAACAAGCATGATTTGGCCATTTGCAATAACCCACAATCCAATGACTGCACCATGAACTTACACCATACTTATTTATGCCCTGGTAGGTTCGCAGCGTTTATGGCTGAAGGTCACTATTTCAATGTCCGCGAAATGGAAGTGTTTGGGCTTGAAAAGTAATCTAGGCCAGTTCGAGGAAACATTGTATCGTCTATATAGGTATACTACTTCCAGCAAATGCAATGATATGCTAGGCCTACCCCGGGCCCTAAAATGGCCGTAATTTTGGGCGATCTTATGCGATCTAGATCTTAGGCGATATTGGGAAATTTCAGCCATTTCGAGTTGGCGCTCTTAGCCGCTCTTGGGCGATATTGAGCGATCTTAGGCGATCTTGGGAAATTTTATCCATTTCGAGTTGGCGCTCATGGGCGATATTGAGCAATCTTGGGCGATATTAGGCGATTTTAGGGCCCGGAGTAGGCCTTATGCTTCTACCAGTGCTCCACATGCAGCTGTACTTATGGTTTTATGTAACTTTACTACTAAGGCTTTATGACTAGTGAATTCTTTAGTGAATCCCAATGTTATGGAACAGAATTAAGGAAAATTTGTTACCTTGGCAAATATTTATGAATTGAAGAATTTCTTTGATAAAAATATTATAAATTACTTGAATTGTCAAGAACAGGTACAAGTGACCTTAGTTAGTGAGACGAGCTAAACCCGGCTCGTTCACCTGTTAAGTTTGTCACGTTAACGGTCGATTCGAGTTAAACTGTAACCTCACCTGCTGTGAGTTGTTAATATTGTATTAGTTAATATCTCACGCACTGCAACACTGACCGTACTAAGATCACTGGTACCTGTCCTAGTTAAGCTATCTTTCCTTTCGGCATATGAGATGAGTTATGCCCTTAAAAGTTATTATTTCCGTCTAGAAAGTTGATTGTAGTTATGAGATTGTATTTGCCACTTGAATTATTGTAATTCATTTTGTTTATCAGTTTTCGTGCACAATCAACCTCGTAGTAGCCTATTTATTATTCAGTGATGTTTTCAGGTACTCAACACGAACCGTGTTCAGAATTCGTGAAGTTCTACTTGAACGAGAAACCTTCGTGACCTGAACTCACGTTAATAATGAATAAGTTGCAACGATTACCTCAATGTCAATGATTAGATAATACGTGTAACTGTAACAGAGTAAACTACTTAAGGCAACAATAACTGTAAGCTAGGGAGAGGCATAAAGTTGTAGGAGTCGAAGAGTCGTAAGTTGTAGAGTTGAAGAACTGAGTTGTTGCTGAGTTGAGCAGCAGAATAAAGCAGTGATAACAAGATTAAGTCTCTACTGGCTAGTCCTTCCTTAATACCAACACAGACAGGGTGCATTTATGGGAGGAGTGCAGAGGGTGTACAACCCCCCTCCTGAGACGATTTTGGGCCCTCCTCAATACTTGTCCAAAATTAAAAATCTCCTCTTGATCCTCTGGACAGTTTCTGATTTTTATAACAATGCACACCTTTCTGAAGAATAATCCTGGATCTGCCCATGCATATATAGGTTTAAATGTGCGGTGAAATCTTAGCTAAATCCTTATCCAGAGGATAAATTTGAAGGACTAACAATTGACAAGCAATATCATTTTTCTCGATATAGATAACGTAATAGTTCTGAAATAAATATGGCGCTATTTGCTTTATATATTTAACTGGGGTCTCGAGTCAGTATTGTTGAACTTTCTGCTGTTCAGTATTGCATGTGTTTGTGGATACACTAGGCAAGCTAAACAATACTAAATGCAGTTTAGTCTAGGCAGGCTGTATACTAGGCTCTTGCTGACTTAATGCTATTTTGTTGTAAAGATAGTTAAACTGAATTGTTTTATAAATCTCGGAGAAAGAACGACACTTTTTAAGTTTTTAACTGACATCGGTTTCGGCGGTACGACTGCCATCTTCTGAGTGAAATCACAAAACTAGAATGGAATATATATACTAAGGTATGCTGACATAAGACCAAAAGGAAAAGAAAAACTAATGTAACTGACTGGTATGTTTAACTTGTTGGTTTAGGGTGGGCTTAAGCCAGTTGATATGTAGCGCCTTCTTTATCTTTAAACTTTGAACTTGAAACTTGAATTGTTTTCTATTAAAACTTTTGGCTGTAGAATGAGAAATCAATAAAGGGACTTGGAATTTGTCGACAAGTTTTTGCTTACTCAATTGTAAAAATGTCAATCCGAGGACATGTTTCTCCCCACAAGTAAGGGAGAAAAAACTAGAGAAAACCAAAATATCAAATATCGATAGATATATATATATATATATATATATATAGAAAATAAATAAATAAATAATTGTATATCAGTTTAAGTGTCCTCTAAGTGTCTTCTAAGGCTTGCGCACTAACAAGGGGACACTGTACTCTCACTACCACTACACTTTAATATTCTATGTATACAACTCTCAGTTCACTAGTTCGTTAATTGTTACTGAGCAAGGAAAACCGGAGGGCCCGGAGAAAATCCCTCCAGGAATCGAACCTGGGACCACCCTTGTCACCCTTGCTTCCCAGAGCAAACGAAACCTTAGGAGAAAGAGTGGCAGACCAGACCAGAAAGACACGGAGATATACAGAGACTAAGCCTTCGCGCTCACCATCATTAACAGGAGAAGGCTCAGAAGATTAGTTACCTCCGTAGGGGTGTCAGTACGGGCCCTTGCCAAGTGTAGGTGTTATACAAATTGACTGATCACCTCATGCGAGTACATTAGCTATAAGTTAACAGAATCGCACAAAAGCAGAAGACATAACACCTCAAAAACGTTACCGTAATACCACAAATGGAGGATAAAAACACATCAAAAACAATTTGCCACAAAGAATTACAAACTTGGGAAACCTAAGTCGAGGTCTATCTATTGTTCAAAGCAATAATAATCGGTCCTCAGAATCGTGGACAAAACTAGTTGGAACTGAAACGTGCATTGACATAGATTTATGGCAATGACCGCAGGTTATTTTACTGACTGCTCAATCTTTTGCTTGATTTCGAGTGATCTTTCTTAGTTGAGCTTGGTTCTCACTACTAGTGCTGAGCTAGCCTGCGTTGCTAGCGGTCAATACAATACAATACAATACAATACAATACAATACAATACAATACAATACAATACAATACAATACAATACAATACAATACAATACAATACAATACAATACAATACAATACAATACAATACAATACAATACAATACAATGCAATACAATGCAATACAATACAATACTTTATTGACAACTCCCCATGTTTTTTTTAGTGACAATGATAAATAAATTTAAATAAACTAAATACATAAACATTGTTAAAATACTAAATAAATAAACTCTAAAAACTATAAAATACTATAGACGACTTTCAAAAATGGCGGGCTCATTGTTCACGAGAACGAGGTCAGAAAGGCCTCCAAAATCATCATGGCATCAAATGAGACGTCTAAGTATATCCTTTAAAATACACAGAAAATAGTTATTTTAAAAGGAAGAAGAACACATCGTCTTTGATAGCAATAAAAGTGTTGCCACGCTTATTTTCTGGTATCAAGGCCTTTGTGGCCTCGCTCTCATGCACTAGGCCGCCATTTTTGAAAGTCGTCTATAAAACTATGATAAAATATATATACTTGGCCTGATTGAGCTAGTCTGCGGTTTTGGGGGCGGAGGAAAATGAAAGACCGCCTGCCCGTATACACAGACCGCCAGCAACGCAGGCGTGCTGAGCCGAAGCAAGATGATGCAAGCATACACTTCCGAGAGACACTTCACTTGCCACATACAAAGGAATCAAGACGAGGCTACGTGCATAAAGCTCAGTCATTCGTAACGACAAACGTTTTAGCACGTATAGCCTCGTTCTAATTCGTTTGTACGTGGCAGATGAAGCATATCTCGGAACTGGACTATTATAGACGCCATTTTGTTTTTACCTCGACAAAAAGACAGGGACAAAGTATTCCGGGAATTATTTCCCCCACTGTGCTTGTCCTTGTGTTATTTGTTTTCTAGCAAGCGCAAAAATGAAAGATTTTGAAATTAAAAAAGTTGTGCGAGATGAAATCGAGAGTTTTTAATGTATTTTTACTGGAGGACTTTGTAGCCTCGATCTGGTGCATTTTCAAAATTTTAAATTCTTGCATCTTTCAAAAAATTCTACTTTCTTTAAAAACTCCACACATTATCTGTTGATGAACAATCTCCACAATTTCATCAATTTTTCGTTCCAGAACGATAATGTGTCATTATTCTAATTAAGAGCCGCATTATAAATTCAGTCAAGTATAGAAGTAAAACCAAAACAATTAATGTAAATTCTAAATATGGAGATCATTGACCCATTAAAAGTCCCTTTCATTTTCAGCTTCGCTTTCATTTTCAATATATTAGATGACAAGAAGAAACTGAAGACATCTAAAAGAAGCATTTTCTCAATACTTTTATAAATGGCTGCCAAAACTGATGACATCGCCAATAAACGAACATTCAAACAAGTGGACAATTTAATACAGGAAGCTCAAACTCTAATGAAGAATGAAGCACTTCGTCTTCGCCAAGAAAGAGAAGCGTTCCATGCAGTGGCCAAGAAGTTGGAACACGTTCACTTCTCTTCAACCATCAAACTTAACGTTGGTGGTCAAATCTTTACTACAAGTCTTCAAACACTGACCAAAGATAGTGGATCGATGCTTCATGCCATGTTTTCTGGTCGTTTTGACGTCAAGCCATCAGAAGATGGCAGCTACTTCATCGACCGAGATGGCACGTGTTTTCGCTACATCTTGAACTACTTGAGGACTGGGAAGCTTCTCTTTCCAGACGACGAATTGATCCGCAAGGAAGTCCTTGAAGAAGCAATGTTTTACCAAATACAAGGAATCATTGATGAATTAAATCCTAAGCAATTATACCTTGACTCACTGATTCTGACTTCAGAGCAGGCTGAATGGCTTGTCAATGGACACGGAGATAAAAAGGAATTCAGCCAATGCAACTTGCTGTACCGTGGTTCAAGGGATGGATGGTCGTCTTCAATGTTTCATGGCAAGTGTGACACCTTCAAGGGGCCAACAATGGTGGTGATTGAAAGTGGTGAAGGTTACATCTTTGGTGGATACACTGAACAGTCATGGGCAGGTAAACACAACTAGTAAAACCAGTCATTTTTCCTCGATAAGAAGGACAATTCAGTCCAATACGGTTGTAGTACTGTTGAAACAGCGTAACGCAGGACAGGCAACACTGCATGACGGGAACATCAGTGTGAGAATATTCTTTTTCATGCGCGGGATATGGTTTTGGCGTTCTGCCCCCCCCCCCCCCCCCCCTTCACAAAGCATGCATCAGACGTATGAGAATTCGCCCCAAAATCGTATGTAGCAAGAAATATGGGAATTGTTTTAGAATTTGGGGATTAAAAAGGAATTTTCATACATAAACGGCAGTGAACAAAATAAGAAGACATTGCATATTAAAAGGTACTGGCTTTTAAAACAGGCTAAAATAGTTGTTAATCCTCGCAATATCGACCACGTTTTTGGATTTACCGAGTACTCGTAAGTTTGCGAACGCTGTGTGAAACAAGGACCTGGTCAGAGCGTCTGTTGAAGGCGGTTTCCCATAAAAGCCCGCTTGAAGACAATGCGCGTATAAAGAAGAACGTACCTGATCCGCCGTCTCTCTTTGTTGCGTAAGGTCATTTTGTTAGACCAATATTTGAGACGTATTGGATGCCGTATTGCTTTGATTAATAAGAATAACAACCTTGGTTGATATACAAATTGAATGGTCCAAAATGAAAACGTTGGCCGCACGAAAGCACGCAAAAACGCGCGCATACGCAGTCGTTTTACCGCGTTGCCCATCCAGGCATACAGAGTGTTTACTGGTCGGGTTTTTCACGCCAATTAGTGGTTCGTTTAAATTTTGGTATGCCCTTTCAGAGTGAAGTGAATTTGTTATTGTTAGCATTTGATTTGATTTTTCAGGCAGAGGATTCAAACAGGATCATACAGCATTCCTGTTCAGCCTTGTAGGTTCTAAAGGTGCAAGTCCTGTGAAAGTTAAGGCTGCTCAGAATCAGGAATGTGCAATATACTGTGACAACCGGTGTGGACCTATATTTGGTGGTAGCAGTACCTATTATCTGCAAGATGACCCTCGATCTCCAAGTTATGGTTCTACGTTTGGTGGTACTCAGGGAGCACTGAATAGCTTGTATGATACACGACCTCGGGGGTCACCTCAATATGAACCACACAACATGCCGCATGATAAAGGAAATCCATATTTCAGGTTCGACTTGGCCATTAGCGACAATCCACAGACCAATGGATGCACCGTAAACCTGCATCATACCTACGTATGCTCACAACAGGTTGCTGCAAAATTCGTGTTTGGAGTAAACACAGAATTTGAGGACGAATTTGAGGACGAATTTGAGGACGAATATGAGGACGAATTCGATGCTCCTAAGTTTTTTGTTGATGAAATTGAAGTATTTGGACTTCAAATGTAATCTTGAGTTAGTTAGGGCCTTAAAGTAAAAGTTGCACGCGTAAATATATATGGCCAAAGATTTTCTTGCTATTATACCCGACTACACGACTAACTGAAATACTCTTGGCGCTTAGTGATTATGTACTGTTGATTGGTTCATAGGAAGTAGGCAGAAGATAAAGTATCATGCAAAGGTTGCACAGATTATTTTGCAAATGGGTATAGTTGGTAAAGTCAACATACAATTGATACTGAGTATTGTTTCAAAGTTTAGTTCTAATCATCCACTGGAACAAAGATTGAAAAACTCCTTTAATGAATCAATTACATAAAGCCTTGTATCCCCCTTCTTCTAAGGTATCCCCTCCCCAAAAATTAATAGCAAATGGGGGTTTACGATTTGACTATTACAGGTGTTTAAAGTGTTTCGGTTTAATCTATCTTCGTCACTGTTAAACCTTTACCAGACATCAGCTATTGTTAAAACATACGAAAATAGGTAACAAAGCAGAAGTAGAATAGATAATACTATGAGATTTCTACAAACTACTCTCATATTTTTGGGTAAAATATATGCATTGAAAAATAATGTGTGATGAAAAAGAACATATGAAATAGCAATGTATAATATCGTTGAAACCATGAAGTTCAGCATAGGGTACTTTGGTAAATAGATCAAGAGTTTTTGAGCATTTCCAATCATATAGATATGGATCTGTGAGAGGTAAGTCTCCAGAGTAATTTTTCCAAGCCACGCAAACAGATTCAAATAAGTTGACCTCAGATATGGAAAAATATTACGCAGCCAAATGTAAATCAGAATAGGTATCCAGGATGTAAAAGGATGGATTTTTTTGTATATTTCTCTGTCTTGCAGAAGAACATAATACATCCAGAGTATAAACAATGCTATACAAATTAGCACTGAAGCTATTTTGATCAGAGCAGCAATCTTTCTGTCCCTACAGGTCTCATGGTTTTTGTCCAGGTATGCCAGGAATTTCTCCACGTAGGGATAGTTATAAGCACATAGCATACCAACCCAAGTCACCATGTGATCTAAACTGTAGAAGAAAGAAATCTTCATTACATGTAATTTTAGATTGACAACCTTACAATGTAGTCTCAGTACAGTCTAATAAAGTGTAATCTCTCGCTACAATACTTCTGTTCCCTCTCCTTCTTCCGTTGGTACTTTTTAGTTTAGTTGAGAATTATTTCAAAACAGTAATTATTCCTTTCTATATGTATTTCCTCTTTATTAATCGGGGACCCCTTTCTTCACTCCCTCAAAATAACTTAATTAAGCAAACCGCTGACGTATGATAACATTCCTTTTTTTGCATGTGCCGTCACCGTCGAGGTACCATCAGCTGCGATTTTCTCACGTTTTAAAACCTCGAACCAAACGAACGCGCACATGACGTCGTCGTTTTTTACAAAACGGGATCAAATTTGCATAATGCCATTCGTACTATCCATTATACCATTAGACTGAGTTTTTCAAAAAAATTAACCACAGATTACGTATCGTTTGTTTGCTTTACTTCTTAGATTTTAAAATGTCGATGTTAATAACACTGAAACCTGCATTGACTATCAGTGCGTATTGGAGGAGAAACATAAGAAATACAGGCAAACGAGTCTGATACTTACGTGGAGCGATAAACCCAGTAATCTAGTTTTCCATCAACGTTTAAAATAAGCTGGAAAGGCCAAAATACTTTATACGAGGCGCCAGGAATATCAAATATAAGAACATTGATAACCAGGTAAATTGCAAATTTCCCAGCCATGACTGCTCTATTCTGTGATAAAACAATCATAACAAAAATAACATTAAGGTACTCTCTACAACACTTTACTTAACTCGCTAACATGGTTTTTCTAAGATCGCCCACTTGATGTCATAAGCCCCTTCAAAATGGGTGTCCTCGGCTGTACCGCGCAAATAAATATTCGTCTTGGAAAAGTGTTTGTTTTATAACATAACTGAAACAAATTCAATTCTTGAAGAATTGAGTTCAGCCCTTTACAAATGCCCTCGACAGCGTCCTACATTGTTGGCCCCAACATTGCTGGCAGTTGTTGGATGGCTGTTCAATTATCATTGGCGAAAAAAAAATGTTGGATGCTGTTGGCTCCAAACGCGGTGTACAAATGCATTCAACATGTAGGAGCCAAAAATGTTGAATGTTATTAGCATATGGAGAGCAGCCTTTGGGCGGGCTTTACAGTCCTTTACGAATGATGTCACATCATTGAATATGCTACGACCTAGTACAGTAATATCCACTTATTGACGTCATGCCATTGAATATGCTACGAACTAGTGATGTCCACTTAGTGATGTCACGTAATTGAATATGCTTCAAACTATTTCTGTTATATCCACTTGATGACGTCATGTCATTGAATCTGCTACCTAGTAGTACTGTAAGATCTACTTAATGATGTCATACCAATCAATATCCAAACTAGCCATTATATTTGCCCGGTAAACTTACCGTATTGTAGGACTTGAGCACAGCCATCATAACATAGACTGACAAAAACCAGTATGTATGCATTGCACATATGTAATATCGAACAAACTCGTTATTGGTTACTGCCATCACCATGACAACCAGAAAATTAAGTCGAAACATCATTTTAAGGAGTCGGAATATGGAATAATCTTTCCTTGTCCAAAAGTACGAAAAGTTGCCTACAAGATGTAAAAACAATTAGTAATCGTGTATGGGGTTTGGGGACAGGTAGCCAGGATAAGAGAGTTGGCTGAAATAAAACAAATATCCTTGAGAAAACGAGGGAATCAATTGCCGAAACTTTGCATACAGCGAACTCTGTCCTCAAAAATCCTGGATACAACCCCTTTGTCGAATCATTGCACGTCACAACCTCGTTCCCAGGCCCTTTTCCCTTCGCTTGGAGGTGGGGCGGGAAAAGGGCCTGGGAACGAGGTTGTGCACGTCATTCATTTAATCTCGCTAGGTAAAAACTCAACCGAGCCTACTTTAATTCCGAAGTGACTCCCCTGCATACCCCTCGCCAACTGTAACTACTGCAAAGTAATGTTGGCTTTCAACCATTCCCTTAAGGATGAAAAGATATCAGAAGCCATATTAGATGAACCAACAAAGATACTAATCTTTTGTCAGTTCAGTTGAAGTTCATCCAAGATGGCTGCCGTGACGTCACTTGACAACTTCATATCACATCATCATTGCTTACCAAATCCTGTCATCCAAACATACCCAGCAATGTAGCATCGAATTGAATTAAACACTTCGTGGGCGTCAAAATAATGATACCATACAAACTGGACCTGAAAATGATTGAGAACATTTTGTTTTTAGTTGAAAAACAGAAAAGACTTGACTTCCCACCCCAACCCCCCACGTTCTTATCAAGAAAAGGCAGGATTTGTCCCAATACTTCCTTCGTCTATCTCTTGTAACGTCTCAATTCCTTTTTTTTTTTTTCCTTTTGCTTCTCACTATATAATCTGTATATTGCCATAGTTGTCTGGCCGTTGCTATGACTACTTTGTTGATAATGTTATTTTTCGTTGCTATGGGTTATCTGGTTGTTGCAAAGTGACCTTTTCGTTACTTAAGTCATCTCGTTGTTGCTATAACTACCTAATAATTGCTTGTCGTTGCTGTAGTTACATAGTTGCTATAGTTACCTGCATCCAGCCTTTCCACTCCTCTGTTTGATCTCTGTTTAAAAGTTTTTCTGGTGTCTTTTTAACAGTGAAGACTACGGCTACGAGGACAAGTAAAGCGAATAGGAAAATAAACATGTCTCTTGAGTATTGTTTGTTGGTCTTGGGCCTAGAAAGAAAACATTCACACATATCATAGAAATCGGAGTCGCTTATTTTCAAAAATGCGTATATCCGGGGGGACATCCTATCATATAGAAGGTGGGGATGCTCGTTGGACACTTCTACTTGGGCATCTTACTTACCGAAATACCCATAAAGTTACCAGCTAAGTCTCTGGTAGTGCATTAACATTTGAGACATCCTAAAAGGTGCGAGATCATTGATTTTGAGCCCTAAAAGGTATGACGAGTATCCCCGCCCAAAAATATATGGCAGTTCACATCTCTCCCCCCCCCTTCCCATTCCTCTCCCTGCGAGATTCAGGGGTCCCTCCTCGAAAGACACGATTACTTTACGCGCCTTTTAAGTTATCCGAAAAAAGTTACAGGTATTTCTCAAAGAGCGCGTTATTTTCAATTTCTATGAATTCACAGGCAAGTTTATTAATGGCCCGTAAATTGATTGGGTCTTCCGAGAAACGGGCCTCAGGACCAGTACCTATTAAGGCTGATTTACACGTTACGATTGTCGCACGCGACTTGACGTATACAACACATCTAGAACAAAGTCGTGCCGTGTGAATGCCCCTACGACTCCTCTAAGACAGTCGCATGCGGCCTAAAATTTGTCATGATTCAAAATCCTACGACAGTCGTAGGAAAATGGCGCGTGATTTTTCCCAGTTTGAGAGCGTGTAAATGGTGCTTAAGACATGTCGTAGGCAGGTTGCATGCGACAAGTTGTAGGCAAAATCGTACCGTGTAAATCGTCCTTTAAAGGACTTCTACTCTTCAGCTTACGATTACAAACAATATTAGCGGATCAATCAATATCTTACCAAACATGCTGGTAGTCACACAGCCAAAAATAAAGCATAAAAAAGCCAAATAAAGTTGCTTTTCCAAGAAATTCTTCAAGTTTTGGTTGATCAGGAGCTGTTTCTGTCAACCATTGCAAAAATGTCTCCCCTTTCTTCCATAGTTGGCGGGTTTCACTATCTATGAAACGCTGACTTGTGTTGCTTTCATCTGTCGCATCACCTCGTCCAAAACGCGAAATTGTAGGCTGCATAAAAAAGAACCGATAATATTTTGTTTTTAAAGACTGTATTGAACGTGAAATATTTCCTAATTTTCCAGGACACCCTGACCGAACACCTTGGGCCCACAGTAATTGGTCACACTGTTGTGGTGTCCCTGCCTATATTGTATTTTGTTGTTTGTCTGTTTCTTGTTTGTTATTAGGCGAAGCGAAATAAACATAAACATAAACATATCTTATATAAATAAGAAAGATACATTTTGTTGCATTTTATAGAAATTTATTGAATTTTGGCGATGTTTGTTTTTCTTCCCAATGGTCTTGATAAAATTGCCACATGACACAGGTGGCCCAAACTAATAATCATATTGCACGTAAAACGCCCTCTGTAACATCAGTTTTACACCTGACATATGAATGCAATTGGCTTATTGCGCGCGCAACACCGCATGGAAGCACATACGCAAACTGTAGACTATTTGTGTAAAAGGTATTCTACTTACGTTTTGGTTTGTTCTGTGAAGTTTGTTCCTGGTCTTTTTCTATATCAAAGAATTAAACAATTAGAACAATAGAACGTTTTTCGTGGATGGGGAACGACAAGGCTATATTATTCGGTTTCAGTCATTCCTTTGAAAATCAAAAGATAGAGAAGCGGTAGCCATGTTGGAGGAACAACAGACAATATTTTTTCCATTTACGTGGAAGTAACAACTTGGACATTAAATAATGTTTTCTTTTTTGTCTTGTCTTGTCTTGAACTCAATGATTCATCTTCATCAGAGTGTTTGAAGCAGTAGAAAGCTTAGAAAATATGGCTGCATACATAATGTACTGACGAGGGGTAGAGGCAGGTGAAATTTTTGGATACTGAGAACTATCATAAGATTCCCCACCCTTGTAATAAGAATAAATATATATAGTCCCAAAACAAACTGATAAATAATTTTTAATTTTTAAGTCCTCCTAAATTTCATCTAACACACCCCCCCCCCCCCCCCCCAAACCAGCCATACATTATGAATGCAGCCTAATTAATCTGAGAAAAAACTTGAAGTGTTCATGGTTCGAGTGTCCTCACTGTACATTTTACCTTCAATAACAGGCTCGTAGTCAGTCTCACTCGTTTTCCGTCTATTTTTCCATTTACGTATAACTTTAAATGCAAGATTTACTAGCCATGATGTAATGACAATTATCCACAGACAAAATAAAGCCTTTTGGTGGAGAGTAATGGGGCGGATCGGAGGAAGCCTGGGACGAAGAAAAATTGCAATTTTAAAATGATATGCGAATAAAAAACTTTTTAACCTCAGAAAACCTATTTTTATGCGAGATAACACAGGAAAAAATGTCAATTCCCAGCTTTGGTCAAACATGGGGCTTCCCTTAGGTCTAACCAGGGAATCCCTGGGAATCTGTTCTATTTTTACAAGTTTGGGTGTTACAGATTTCCCAAGTAAAATAGAACAGATTCCCAGTTAAGACCCAGGGAAACCCCAAGTTGGGAATTGACATTTTTCCCCCTGTGTAAGCCGACCCAAATGTCTTACAAAAGTTATCGCTGATGACACGGATGAAAAACGCATACTCAAAAGGTTTAAATAAAACCATTGGAGGTTTAGTAACTGTCAGCGAAAGGTTAGTGGTTATTTTTTCCTAAAACACCGCTTTAGTTGTTCTCTTTCACTGGTCAAATAATACACGAGAAATTCGCATAATACACGAATCTACGGTACTTTTATTTGTAAACACGAACGCGTCCACGAATTCCCGCCGAATTTTCGAGCATGCGCAATGCGTTTTGCACCTGTGTCATCGCTGATTTGTATCTCTAACAAATCCACCACACATGTGAAGCATCTGTAATTATTGCGGTTCATAGAGTTAATCATTGCAGTGGTTAAATATAAATGTTAATCATGGCAATTTATAAATGTTATTAATAGGAGCGGATTTGTTAAAAAGGTTCAGAAACTGTACGATAATCCGTAACGTATGAAATGATATTAAGTCTAGGTCATACGAAATCTGTTCCTCAGTCTTCTGTTCTTATCTTGGTTTTCTGCGTTGCATACAAGAAAGAACCTTAAAGCCTTTGACAAAGCGATACAACTTTCTTGCAAAATTGCGCGCATTTGAATTCAGAGCAGAACCGTTCCCCAAGCTCTGATGCCGTTAACAAAGGTTGAGTTTGAACCTCAGTGAATTGCAGCCATCGTAAATTCGTCGTTCCATAATGCAATTTGCGTGCTACGCTGAGGACGAACGGCTAGATTCTACTTCTAGAACTGTTCCACGCAAAATTCCGTACACAAGATGCACTTGTGTTGTTGCACGAAATGTTACAAGAAAAGTTGAATTCTAATCCCCGCTCCCCCTCTTCTCCTTTTTTCCTCTTCTCAGGTTAACACATGAATTGATAACCAGATCTTCAAGAGCCGATTACATCATTATAGAAACAATATTTACTTACCAGCCATATGTCTCGGCATTATTCAAATAGATATTTCGTTCTTTATATTGTAGAGCTCCTTTGTCAGTGTACGATGAGAGGGCTCCACCCATTTTCTAGGATAATAACATCGTGAACAACAGTAATTTATTAAACATATGGTTTACGGTGGTGTAAAACTGGAACCAGAATCACATGCAGTTGTAAGAGACAAGTAATAAACAAGAACTGACCTTGTCAGCAATTTCTGACAGCAATATTATTGTTAATTAATTAAGTTATAAATACAACTGCCGCACCAATTTGTGTCGTGTTTGATCGTGAATTCAACTCAAGCGGATTCAAGCAAGCATTTTGAATTTTCTCAAATATCTGTGCTAAACCAAAACTGACTTTGACCATGGTGGGGATCAGTGAACAGCACCTGCAGGTCGCGCTAGTTTAACAACTCGGTAATGATCACACAAGGATTTTTAACATATCTGACAGGTGATAAAATAAAAATATTACAATAAAACGATAGCTTTGAAGAGCAGCTTTTTATATCCAGAGATTCTAAATTCGCGAAGATTAATTGATTTTGGTGATAAATGAATAAATTGGTGGAGCACATGAAGTTAATATATTGCATGGTCATGCATTGTCTTCGCCATATAGCACATGCTATATACGTGCTCTCTTGATACATTTAACTCCTTTTCACAAAATAATTTTACCAAATTTTATGTTCTCAATCTTCCACATGTATACATCAGAGTTATGTTCCTAGAAATTTCCGCTTTTATAGTGCGTTATCAAATGTTTTGAATCTTCGACAAAACTAATACGGACGTTTGGACGCGATGAAACTGATGCATAAACTTTTCGCCCTAAAAATCCTACACGAGAAAAAGATTTTGACAGAAACGTAATTCGTGTTTACTATTTTGTCTATTTAGTAAGCATTTTAGTTTTTCTCCATTTTGATTATAGAAAACAATTCCGTAATTTATAAACAAAATAGCAACGCAACACTAACCTTGCACTCGTAGTTCTCAGGAATTCCTCCACAGCAATTCAATTTGTGACTGAAAACGAATGGCTCTAGTTTTTGCCATTTGCCCAGCTAACCCCTTTTTCATAAGACCATCTTTAAAATGGTTCTGAGCGGTTCAATAAAAACAAAATTTATTTTCTTGTGTCTTTTAATCGACCACGACAGCTCAAGTATCAACTATGAGTCAAACAATGAAGTCAAGATTTAAAAATAAAAAAAAGACACAACAAAAATATGAATGAATACGCAATCAAATCGATTTAATAAACCTGTCATTAGAACACGATATCAAGGAATGACTTTAAAAAACTATCTTAACAATACTGTATTTAGTCCTGTTGTATAGATTAACAGATGAGTTTTTGTTGCATTTCCTTGTGACTGGTACTAAAAACTGGTTGTTAACTGGTACCAAAGTTGCATCAAATTGGCTTTATCGTCGACATCAAGTTTTTCTCGTTTTATTTATTTATTTATCTCTCTTTTTATTTTGTAACACGTTCTGGTTGAATCAGTACTGAAACGTTGCTAAAACTCTTTGAATGGAAACTTTTTAGTAAATTAAAAGATTCATATTGAGCCCTATATGGGATACTCAATTTGTATTGAATTAAGTCTTTCAATTCCAGACCGCCATTTCAATTCCAACATTGCCAATGGATCAGTAACACCACCTCCAGTAGTTCGTTCCTCGACAGGAGGTGATCTCGGAGGGATGAAAGCATGCAAAAATATTCCCGAAATGTAAATGTTATTCAGTAACTAGAATTCTCAACTGTAGCGATTGCTGCTTGACTGCAACATGACTTAACTTCAAGAGTTCAGCTAGTCAGAACAGATCTCGCGGTATGTGTAAAACGGACCGCGCCGTGACAACAGGCTGACAAACGTGCGAACACCACAGATTTCAGTTTCAAGAAAAATGTATTTGTGATACAAGCGATAGAAAAAAGTACACAGTATAAAATCAAAACTAGTACTATAACCTACAAGTTAAGATATAAATTTTCCTTAACTTTAATTTCAGAAACCGCGGGCTTCACCTTTGAATTTTTCTCGAAGAGTTTGTTCGTTTTTCCACATTCGAAATTCCTGCAGTAACCGTGCCGCTTTCACAGTCTACTCTATAACTGCGATAACATGCAGACCAGAAATGTCTCGACGACAGTAACACAGGTACCTGAATACTATACAATGGAAGTATTCATTCTTTGTAGTTACGATGTTGCACGAACGCGGCAGGGGGAGCAAATTGAACGGATCTACAGGTTTTTTCGGCGGCTCTTTCTTTAAGCTGTGTCATGGAAAACGTTGCAAGAGACTTGTGTCTGGGCCCTTGAAGTACTAAGAGCCTGATTATATGAACAGGGCTGGCTCGGTTAAGCGGGTTGACATCTTTTGTTCTGTGACCCCCAGGGAAAAGAAAACAAAAGGACTTAGCCCACATAACCGGATTCCTAAACGTCAGCGGTCAGCGAGGAGCTAGGACGGCCATGCTTTCCTCCTCTCTCCGATTTTATATCTAGTATACAGGAACTTATCTTGCACATAAATATGAGTGGATCAAAGAAAGGAAAAAAATACAGAAGTTGATTTTGAAGCTTTTTTAAGAGAATCGCTCGATACAATTCGTATTGAGTGTCGAAGAAATAAAGAAAGGCCAAGCCAAGCTATGTGACGATGTATCTTCACTGCAAGAAAAGTTTGGACAAAATGACCAGGCCATATCAGGTTTAAAGAAGTTATATGATGCCTTAAGTAATAAATATGAGAAGCTTGCCGGTGAAATATTTATCAATTATAGCAAGATTGAAACCTTAAAGGAAGAAGCTAGCGAAGAAAGACGAAATAATTACTAAGCTCAAAGAGGATCTTGATCAAAAACGAATGAAAGATGCCGGCTATCCCTGGAAAGGTATTCAAGGGACTTTAACCTTCGATTTTATAACGTTAAGGAAGATTCCAGAGATTGTATCTCTCAAATCCAAGACACCTTGTATGAGGATCTGGACCTTCAACCCGTAATTGAAAATGCGCATCGAATCGGAACATCTAAAGCTGGAAATCCTCGCCCGACCATTGCTAAATTCCTTTACAGACCCGAACGAAGGAACATACTAAAAAATAAAAGGAAGCTCAAGAACAAAGTCTGGATATCTGACGATTTAACTTGGGAAGATGTACAAAAAAAGAAAGCGTACAAAAACGTCATGAAAGAAGCCTATCAACAGGGTAAAAAACCAAGATTTCACCATGGCCGTCTTTATATTGATGGAAGTCTATACGAACAGTAATATAATTTAAGATAAGTTTGATTCAATATTCTAAGGACTATTTACCGACATTGACATTGACGTTGGTTTTTATTTTGTACCATATTTACATATATTTAATTATTACAAGCAACAAAAATATTTAATATAGCATATTCATATTGTAATTTGTTTTGTAATAACGTTTTTGAAACAGAACTGTCATATATATACTTGATAATTCTTTATTCAAGTTCTACTGAACTAAATGTAAATTATGAGCCAGCTTGCAAATGATCCTGACTCAAACTTACAATCCTTTAATGATCACGGGATTTTTACAATAGAAGAGCTTAAATAATGAACTCTCTTCTGTTGTCAAAGCCCAATACTCTCTGCTCCATCTAAACATAAGAAGTTTAAACAAATATTTTGATGAATTTTGCGGTTTAATCGAATCCTTTCCCTCAGTTTTCGTATACGTTAGATTTTATTGGTTGATCAGAAACTTGGATTACTTCTCCGACTAACTTAGATAGTTTTAAAATTCCTAATTACGTTATGATTGGTGAACACCGTCAAGTTTCTTCTGGTGGAGGAGTGGCATTATTTGTAAAATCGGATCATTGTTTTAATGTAAGAAATACTCACATTGATGAATTACAAGTAAATGGAAAACAGTTTCAGTAACCTCTTTCAATATCAAATTCTTTGAATAAATATTTTTGTGACATTCCTTCTACGCTTGCTGCCGATTCCTAAACGTCATCCGAATTCTTATCTTAATAAAAAACATACAAAATTCCATTTTAAGAAAGTCAGTGAAATTGAGGTTTTGCTGCTGTTGGAAAGTCTTGATCCCAAAAAATCTTTTGGAACGGATAAAATTCACCCCTTCTTAGTGTCTACAGCTGCAATTGAAATTTTTCGCCCGCTTACCTACATATAAATAAACCTCTCTATAAATCAAGGAATATTTCCTGATTCGTTAAAAATTGCGAAGGTCATTCCAATATTTAAATAAAGTAGCCGATCACTTTGTAATAATCATTATAGACCTATTTCCGTCCTGTCTGTTTTCAGTAAAATTTTTGAAAAGTGTATCTATAATCAACTATTTACCTATTTATCGATTGAGAATATTCTCGTTACAAATCAGTATGATTTCAGACCGGGACTTACTACAACTGATTGCTTGGTTGACCTAATCAATGAAATAACAACAAAACCAGTTGATCAAGATATTTATGCTGTAACTATATTCTTAGACTTTAGCAAGGCTTTTGATATATACCGTAAATCACTCAATACTTGTAGATAAATTAACATCCTATGGTATCAAAAATAAAGAAAACGCGTGGCCTGGTTTAGATCATATTTTATATAACAGGAAATAAAGAAAATGTCCTTGTAAATGGTGTCTCATCTGAACAGCTTCTAGTGCAATATGGTGTACCGCAAGGCTCAATATTGGGCCCTTTGCTATTTTTATTATACATTAATGACTTTGTTAATCCAAAAGAACATTTTTTATCAGGCTCAATGCTGATGATACATCATTAACAGCTTCAGGAGAAGATCAAATTAATGCTGAATTGCCGAATATTCAGGATTGGCTTTGTGCCAACAAACTTACTTCAAATTGTGGAACTCTATAAATGATAATATTAAATCAAAAAGTCGTTGTAATTTCAAAAAATGCTTATCCGAGAACTTCATCAAAATTTATTAATATGTCTGTTTCTTTTTACCAACTCCTGTCGATGTGCTTAGCTTCATTTACTAATGTATGCTATTTTCTAATTATCTAAACAATTCATATGTTTTTTTCTGTATATATAAATTACCTTTTAGTGTGTGTGGGTTTTTTTCTGTCTTTTTTTATTTTAGTTTCCTTTTCTTCTTCTTCCTTTTCTACGCCGTCTGACTAAACTATTGTAAAAAATTACTTGAACACTTTTTACTCGCAGCTTAGCTCAGTTAGCTTTTTAGTTATTCTAAGCTGCGGTATATTTGTATATAATGTAATTTTTCTAGGATATGGGCAGAATAAACAGTTGTTTAAATTTTAAAAAATCTAAATATTTAGTTTTTAAGCACCGTCAGAAAATCGATTATAATATGTATCTTCCTCTTTCATTGGCTAATCAGTTTTTAGAACAGAAGAAAATGGAGAAAATTAAAAAAAAATAAAAATAAAATAAAAAGATAACCGTGGCCAACCTGGTTCATATATTCGGTAATCGTGAACAATCTGCACCGTACGGTAAGTGGTCGGTAACTCGGTTCGTCGACCACTTACCGTTACCTTACCGTTACCTTACCGTCACCTTACCGTTACCTTACCGTCACCTTACCGTTACCTTGCCGTTACCTTACCGACCACATCAGCTTCCGTATATTTTATTTCAAATTTGACAGTATATTCAACAACAAAATCGTGTTTTTGTCGAGTTACTGATTTCGACTGGGTTCGGTTTGTTTACACTACGTACAAAGGACGCTTTTCGCTTTTCCAGAGCAGACAAGAAGAAGTACGAGTTACTTTGAAACTGTATTCTGTATTCTAACTTACAACTTAGAAATAAGTTGCCGACCATTTACCGTTACTTTACCGACCACTTACCGACCACTTACCGACCACTTACCGTTACCTTACCGACCACTTATCGACCACTTACCGACCACTTACCGTTACCTTACCGACCACTTACCGACCATTTACCGTTACCTTACCGACCACTTACCGACCACTTACCGTACGGTGCAGATTGTTCATGATTACCATATATTCAGGCCCTTAGACCTGCAGCGCTTTCGTCTGTTTGGTTGTCCAATATATTCCATACTTTATTCTGCTAAACCGCATCAACTCAAAAGTTAATAGAGAACCCCTTGTGTAGCATAATTATGATTTTATTTATTTTTTTCTTTTCTTCTTTGCTTTAAATTTTGAAGAACTAGAATCATTTCTTGGTCTCTTTTGTGAATACTTTTTCTTGTTGTTGAATTTGCTTATTTTCCTAAAAAGTAGAAAGCAAAACCAAGTTTTAATTTAGTCCATCAACATGGAACAATGAAAGTTGAGTTACTATATTAACGTTTGAAACATAGACGAGTGACAACCTCTGAAGAATTACTTCTTTGTAATTAGTATAATTTGGTTAAACTTCAATAACAATCATTTTTCTTGTAGCAATGGAAGTTTTTGAGTGTACATACATTGATACATATTTTATTTAGTGTGATAAGTGACAGTAAATAATCCTCAATCTAATGATTCCCCCTATGCCACTCCCCTAACTTGAGTGTGTTATAGGCATTCATCTATTAGGTCAAAACCCTTCCCAGCCCATCTCTTGTCCAGCTGGTATTCACAAGGTTGTTGTATTTGGCAGATGACAGCCACAACCTGCCTACAATGATTTTAAGGTAGTTCCGGACCCTTGCTACTGCGCATTTCCCTCCCGCGCGCATTCGAGCGCGCGCACTTTTATTGGAGAGCATTGGCATTACCGTGGGGAGTCTGGGCACTAGTAAGCGAGCGATTGAAAACGTAGAAACTGAAACTTTAGTAGAGAAAAATTATATTTTTTGTCATCCAAATATCGGAAAAACTTTAATCAAGAAATCTTGTACACTATGTAATCTAGGTATTTAACCTGAAACTTTTAAATTTAGTTAATCTTATCCATCGAAAAAGCCGGCGAGAAAATCGCTAAAATGGGTGATAGTTGGTGTTCGTTTTTGGTGTGTTTTCTCTTTTGTGCTTTTCTAATGCTTGAAATAATACGGTGACCCCCTGTTTTTTTCTTTTTATTCAAGACAGTACTTATCACTTTTTTGATTTAAAAAATAAAAATACAACTTCATTGATTGGATTGTCGTAAATTTTCCACATTTTTACAGTCCGTACACGATTTTGGAGCGCGTAGGAATTTGATTCTAGAATGCCCTTTTAATCATGTTTGCAACTCATCAAACAATACATACGATTAAAACTGCTAGATAAACCTAGTCAAGGCGTTTCTTGGAAAGTTTTTGTTCGCATTCTTCAGGCCATATGGATTAAGTACATTTTGCAAAAAATCGTGGAAAATCATTGAAAATACCACCTTTTACGACATCTTATAGCTCAGAAACCAATACGGTGACCCCCTCATTTTTTCTCGGTTTTTGAATTGCCAAACAATTATCTTTAAATGACAGGATTTTAAAAGAAATTCATTGATGAAATCTAAGGATCCGGAACTACCTTTTAAAAGCTGCCAATATTTAAAAATCATCATGTAAAATACTTCCTGATCAAATCATATCCCAAAGACAATGAAGAGGTCCCTAAAAGAACAGACTATTAAAGTGATGTTTGATCAAATTTTAAATTCTCTTCAAAAATATTTCAATTTCAAAGGAGAATTCAGGATTTGATCAAAGATCACTTATACTCTTTTTGTATATTTGATGTCTTGAATCATGAGGGGGACATGGGGATTAGTCAATACCACATTACAATTTTTTACCCCATCAAAAAAGTAAAAATACCACATTCCCACACATGAAATCGATGAAATCGCCAATTGTTTTGGTCGTTTGGCATCTTTGGTGGATGTAAGAGAAATACTGAAATACCACAAACATTTACTGAGTTTTAATGAATACGTGGCTCAAAATCGCTTAATACCACATGCTGTATATTTGACTGATACTGCATTGTAAAACAAAATTATCCAATACCGCAAAGCCCCACATCCCCCCTTTATTATTGGTGTTGCATATGAGAGGGTATCTAATAGCATCAGAGTTAACTATAAGATTTCTGATGCTTAACTTAATAACATTATTTCTTATAGCGATATAAATGTGAAGACTTACTTGTTGTAAATCTTGCTTTTTGAATCCTTGTCTTTTGTTATCAAAGTGTCTATTTTGGTAGTCTGTTCAATACTAGGTAGTTTCTAAAACAATAAAAACAATACATGAAAAAGATCATTCTAATGGGTGAAACCTTTGATATAGTTTGTGATAGGTAGTACCCTCAAGGGGAAATTACCTTATCAAATCCAATAGTTGTTGATCCTCCATTAAGATCAATATCTGAGACTGTCGTTACGGTCACTATGTGTTCTGGGTGTTCATAGGTTGCATTGACTTTTGTTGAGCTGTTTTGAGATTCATCATCATCATTGTCATTATCATCATCATCTGATTGCATTGCATCTGTTAATAAAGTAAATAAAATATTGTTGAATTGCCTTAATTACAAGATGTGATTTAGACTAAAATATTATCATGTGCTTGATGATACTCCACAAAGAAAGAGGACTGTAACATACCATATTCTTCTTGTTGTTTTCTAAGACTTTCTATTAGCTCATTTCGTTTCTGTAAAGAGAACAATGATAGCATGTCAGACAAAACAATAACATTGGGGGGGGGGGGAGAAGCTAGAGATCTTAGAAAAAATATTCTTCAAGCAAAAACTTTGAAAAAAATCCACATTATCATGAGGAAAAAGTTGCATACTTTTTAATACAAATATTCAAAAGAATATTGGCAAAAACATGAGCTCCATTAGTAAAATATCTGAGCAAAACCATAGCAAAATCCTACTCTAAAACGAGAGTAACTGTTAGGACATAGAGTGGTAAAGGCTGTGTGATGCAATGAAAAAAATTAATTTTCAAATTGTGAATTTTTGATTCTCAATTTAGATAGGTCATGAAAGAAGCTTAGATGCCAAATTTCATGGAAATCAGTTAAATGTCATTATTAAGTTAAATAGTGTTATGAACAGCCAAATTTACAGTAATTTGGTAGGGGAAATTATATATCCAGATGGTCATAACTCAAATCCTTTGTGTCTGATTTCTTCGAAATTTGGAACATAATCTTCTTTCATGTCTGTTTTATTGAAATATGGGATCAAAATTTGCAAACTCAAACATTTATTTTTTTAAGTGACATCATCACTTTACCATTCAATAGTTGATATAGAGAGATATGGAGAGCGTTATTATAGGTGGCATTCACCTGTCTAGCTCCTCCTCAACAACTTGTTGAAAGCTTAATAAATAAATAAATTATAAATAGTCCACCAGGAAATTAATATATATTCAGATGGCCATAACTCAAATACTTTGTATCCAATTTCTGGGAAATTTGGAACATTAACTTCTTTCATGTCTGTTTTATTGAAATATGGAGTCAAAATTTGCAAACTCAAACATTTATTTTTTTTAATGACATCATCACTTTAGGGACCAGTCATTATTTACAGGGGGGGGGGCTGGTGGAAATGAGATGCACAATTTTTGATGGCCCCACCCCCCTTTCCACATACATTCTCTTATAACAATAATGCAGTGTGTGCATGAAAAATGATGCCCCCCCATATTTCCACCAGCCCCCCCTCCCTGTAAATAATGACTGGTCCCTTACCATTCTATAGTTGATATAGAGGTATGGGGAGCTTAATTATAGGTGGCATCCACCTGTCTAGCTCCTCCTCAACAACTTGTTGAAAGCTTAATAACTAAATAAATAAATAGTCCATCATGAAAAGACATACTGCTATTTAGAGTAGATTTTGTATGAGTGTGAAACGTACTGTGCCATGGTCATACTTTAAGTTCCATGTTGTCTATAAATATATTCAAAATTTCTGTTGTAACCATGTCATGCCCTAACCATGCTGTTTTCACAGTCATACAAAATCTGTTCTATAACCACTTTATTTCTTGGATGTACAAAAATCTATATAAATTTATTATTTATACCAAATGCTGTCGAACACATTATCAATATTGCAAGGAAGATGTGAAAAGAAGCTTGTGAACTACTGTCACATTGTAACAGTAGTTATGCAATGACAGAATGTGAAGTGTCCATCATCTCTGAGTTGAATACCAACTGAGTCAGCAGAATCCCTGCCAAGAGGACACTAAAGCTTGCTGGCCATGCACTTCGTGCCACAGACCAGCCAGTATCTGATCTCATACTCTGGGAACCCCACCCCAATTCCACAAGGCTGTCTTATATCAAGACACTTTGTCATTACTCTGGTATAACAAAGCAGGGTCAGATAGGCAACAGTGGTGGAGTACATGGAGTGTGTGTGACAAGAAGACACACACTCCTAAAAACATGACCGATGATGATGCATAACTCTAATATACACTTCTGTAACAAGCATATACTTTTCATCTTTCTGGCTATGATTGAAATGTCCAAAATGGCATTCATCCACTAAACTTTAGGTAGTTTTTGAACAACTTTATTCTGACAGCCTACAGATTTCCTTGTCTGTGGCTCGAATATCTACGAAAACTAACATCTATTCAATGTGAGTCTTAAACACGACTCTCTTGCCTTTTGTTTTAGTTCTTTGACTTGTTCAAGTTCTTTTCTTTTGAGAGCATCAAGTGCCCTTTGCCGTCTTTCTTTCTTTCTTTTCCTGAATCCAAGCAAGTAATCCCTACAAAAATTATTAAAACTGAATGATATTTTATTAAGGATTAGTACATATCCATATTTAAGTCCAAACCTTCTTGATTCCTCATTAAAAACTACAATTTTCTTCTCTTTAGCAAAATTCTTCTTTCTTTTCGCCATCTTGGTTTTCTTTAAAGCGGGAATCCGCATTACATGTGTATTGCTGGCTCAAGAATGCAATATTTGCTTCCATCTCAAGAAAAATTTACTCTCTATTTAGAAAAATGCTTAGATGTATACTATGAATACTGATATTTAATATAACTACCATTACAATCAAATAATTAAATAAATATAAATAAATAAATAAATAAAAGGTTTTTAAACTTGATGTCATTTCTGGGTAGCCTGTGTAATTTCAATAACGCGGTTACCAAGCCTCATATGCTAAACATGTGACCTAGCTAATTAGCAAGTTTGGCAACAAATATATCCTCTTTCTCTAGGAGTTTTATGTTTCGTGGTCCCGATAAAGACGTTGAGTTGCCAGATTTCCCTCCAGTCGTTATGTTAAGACCTAAGGTGCTATCAGACGTTCTTGGACAAGCAAATACTGGAGGAGTTGTCAATACGCTGTGAGTTTCATGCGAAGCGAAACGAAATTTCGTGTCGAAAATTTAAGCTTATCCAACACTATCATTTTTCAAATTTTCTTTACTATGCATGGTTCTGTCTTGAGATCAAAATATACACTCGTAATGAACTCGCTTTTCGATTTCTACCAATGTGTTAAAAAGGTGTTGTTGTTGTTGATGATGATGATGATGATGAGATTGATAGATGTTAATGATAGATATTATTATTATAATATACCCTTGTCGATATGCACACTCTGATTGGCTGAAAGCTGTGCTTTATCAGAGAATGGAGCACAGTTCTGATGTCAGCAGTGTGAGCTCAACCATGCGCATGCACCTTTTGAATTTTTATATGAAGATTTGTCCCTTTAATATTAACATTAAAATATATAATAAAACAAATAGAACATCTTTTTCCATGCTCCATTCATTAATACAGCACTTAGGAAGTGCCGAGAGCACTCAAGAAACATGGAGAGCACTCGTCTATGGCTTGTGAGGAGTTGTAAGGAGGCAGCATGGCCGAGTGGTCAGAGCGTTGGTCTCGTAATCTGGCGGTCCCAGGTTCGATACCCGCTCTGGCCACTAGCTGAGACTGAATTTGTTCCGATTTCGATTAGTTCAAATTCAGTTTCTCGGCCATGCTTGTAATATAGCCAACTGGTTCGCCTCCTTGCTAGTTGGGATTTTTAAACACTTTATGTTTTACCGATTATCAGTGTGTATTTATTTCAGCATTTGAGGACCAGGTTGGAAAAAAGCCTTGCTTTACCTGTTATATCCTCGTTAAAACAAAGAGTCTTTTTTTTTTTTTTTTTTTTTTTTTTTTTTTTTTTTATCTCCTTACACTTCTTGAGTGCTCTGATCACTTCCTGCGTGCTGTATTGCTGAATGGAGCACGGAAAAAGCTGTTCTATTTGTTAAATAGATGATTAATATATATCATAATAGGTATATTGTTAATTTTGATATAGGCGCAGTTGTAGAAAAATTATCCAGATCGGGTCAGCTAGCTGTATAACCTGCACTTGTGCTGCTTATAGGTTTATACATTCATTGCAGTAATTCTTATCTTGGCATGACAATTAATAATGAAACCTTTGGCAATAAAAAAGATCTCAATTCTGAGGAAAAGGAATGGCTTTTCTTTTCCCCCCTAGATATGACATTGTTGCAAGTAATTTGCAAGCAAGTCTTGAGCAGTTTCTTTGTCGGACTGTAGAAACAGAAAATATGCAATCCCAATAATATTTATCAATAGTATGTGATGTCTATGTTCTTGATAAGTGAGGCTTATTAAGAATTATTGCTAATTGCATGTACACAATACAGTGTTGAAAATATTTTAAAGTAGGTGGTGAATAAACTTCAGGAAAATAATGTAGATGGCCCTGGGTGACAGTGCTTCATAATAAAAGCTTTTATTTCAATTTTCGTTTTTTAATTGCCCAATTTTTTTTCTTTTTCACTTTCCCCTGAGACTTCCACCTAGCAAAAAAACTCAAAATAGCTGGCAATATCACTGGTTGCCAGTGTTTTCTAACAACCCTGACAACGTACAACAATTTATCCTCTAGATTATTAAACAACGATGGATCTATATTGTCTCATGCTGGTAGTGGTGATAAAGAAGCAAAAGTGACAGCTGCCATTGCATCTAGCATATGGTCAGCATATGAAAAGAATGGGAGGATGGCTTTTCATAATGAAGATCTGAACATGATATTCATGGACTGTGAGGTATTACTAATATTTTTAACAGACACAAAGAAAACAATGGAAAAGGGTATACTAGTATTTATTCCACACCATAGAAAATACAGCCAATCAAAAAGCAGGAAAGCCATTGTATCTTCCCATGATACATTGTGCCAATTTGCTGTATTTTTTCTGGAGTGGGGTAAAATAGAAATGTTATACAATAGTTTCTCGTGGCGTACTGTGGATATCCCACTCTTCACTTGTATTTTCTTTCTCGCCTACAGGCTCATGCATATACTAGAAAATACAAGTGACTTGTGGGATATTCCACGGTATGCCACTCGAAAACATTGTATAACTACTATCTATTAATCTACAATTATTTCACAGGTTTATTGAATCACTCTATCATATTCTAGCCTAACAATTCACGAGTTAGAGAATTCCACCATTAGGCATATCAGAAGTGACATTTCTGATGATGAACAATTAACAAGTTAGAGAATGGATGTAGAAACATCTTTGGTTATTGCTTCCCAATAAGTGTTATTTTACAAATTAATTCAGTGAATAATATCCAACAATTTTGTATCATTAGGATGGAAAAGTTGCTATTGCAAGAGTTGGTAACCTATTATTGTGTTTGTATGCAAAAGAAACAGTAGGATTTGGTGCACTTAAAGCAAAGGTATGTGAATGAATAGTCTTCTGATCTATCAAGATGTAATGTATATTCATGTTTTTAATGGAGCAACCAGTGTATATTTGTTAAAGTATATAATGATTGATTTATTATCTTTGTTTTCATTGTTGCTGTTTAGGTTCAAGCCCTGCGTAATTACCTTGAGGAACCTCTCAGACAAGTAGTAACTACATAATAATCAAAAAAATTATTAGAATGATAATGTTGTAAAATGTGTTGTTAAATGTTACTTTGTAAAAAAAATGAATGAAACAAATAAAACTAAGAATTTACAGTAAAAATACTTGAAGTCGCTTGCTTCTCATGATTGACCCCTTTTTTGTTGTGAGTGACCATAACAAAATTAATATAATATTTTTGAAATAGTTCCCCTCCAAAAAAAAACAACAACAACAAAGAAAAAACAACAACAACAACAACTGGATAACGCCCTTCAAAACTCTGTTCTTTAGTTTCATAGCCAGAAATGAAAGTCCAGATAGATCAAAATCATTACAAAGCTGGAATCCTTTAGTTTTGTCTTACAGCTTAAATGGGAGCTGCAAAAAGATGTTATTTTAGCCTTACTAACTAAAGTTTCTGTCAGAAACAAATGTGCCCGAAAAAACCTTGTTTTCAAGTCGTGCCCGCGATACTTTTGTCAGTGGTCTACGCATCTCGGAAATGGTCTATTGAAATAATCAAAGTACTATTTAAAACAATGCTTCTGGGGAGGTACCAGTGGACTGGAGAACTGCATATGTTGCCCCACATGTCTTGATTGTCCTATTTATTTGAGACCCATTTGACAAACTTGAATTTTTTTCTAAGGGCCTGTTCACATGAAGGCGAGTTGTCCCTGGTACAGGGATAACTCTTTTGTTTTGTGCCCCCAGGGAAAAGAAAACAAAAGAGTCATCCCTGCTACAAGGGACCGCATCAACTCGCCTTCATGTGAACAGGCCCTAAGTTAATAGGAGTTAATGGTCTTGAATCTTTAACAAAACTTTTTGAAAGAAGAAGTTGGAGTTGCCATTTATTCAATCTACTTTCAATTGTGTTTGTTTTTCAAAAAAAAAGAGATTTTTAGTTGATATCCTCTTCAGTATATTTCTTTGCAAAATCTTTGGCTGTTAACCATACAGCTTTAATGGGATAAATTATTTGGACTCAAGACAGTAAACTTGAAAAGAATTTTGGCTTGTAAATTCTAAAATGTTACAGGTAATTATTTTCCTTGTTTCATAGAAGAAGGAGGAAAATTGTCTGCTCATAGGGTACTCACAGACACTACTCAGAGCAAAAATACCTATTTTAAAGCATTTAGAAAAGTGTTTTGGAAAATATTTGTACGTAAAACTAAAAAATATCCTGAAACTCTTTTTAAGTCGGTATCCATGACGACTGAGCGGTAATGGGTCACCTTAAATTTTCTGTCCAATCATAGCGGTGACGATACCTCGTGTCGAGGAGTGACGTAATAACCTTTCCTTTCGACCGCCATATTTTTACCACAGCGTTTTGCTCGGCGTTTGATGTCGAGTTTTTCTAGATTGCTGCGAGTACTCTCACCTAAGAATATTTCTGGGGTACTTAGCTCGATAAGAAATATGTCTAGATACGATAGAGGCCGTTCGTTTGATCTTGGTGGTCGCTCAGAGCGAAAAAGGTAAGGGTTTCAAAATTTGGTCAAAATGCTGGACGCGCTAAATTCCGTTGTCGCAAATTTTCTCGTTCTTCTTCGTATTAAACCTTTGTCGTCTGCCCTTAAATCTGATGAAAATATTTAGCTTAAAGGTACTTTGATGAAAATCTTTATTTTTGAAAGCTTTAAGACAGCATCTGGACCAGCCTGAAGTTCTGGCCAAATCGTTGTCACTTCGCTTCAACGTGCCAATTACAATAGTCGCCATTTTCATTTTCGATTTTATATCATGTTTTTACGGCTTTTGACGTTTTAAAAGAAAAATTCCGTTCATTTTAGTGCTAATTGTCTTCATCACTCCATATTTTAGATATTTTGAATGGAATTATGCTCACAAGTAGCTTCATTTGGTCGATTTAGTTCTTGTTGGTTCTCGCCAACGGCCGCCAAACGACGCTAAAAGGCGGTTTTTCGACTCCTAATTTCGACCACTCTAAAACACTTCTCAGTAACCACATCTTCTTCCTTTCCTGGTGCTAGTTACTATAGATATCATTCTAATACTAGAAAAATCGTCGTAAAATTACATAATAAGTCCTAATCCCCTAATAAACTTTTATATAAATTCAGCTAAATGTTATTTCATTTATTTTACTTTAGTTTGATGGGGAGTGGATATGGAGGAGGTCGTGGTGGTGGTGGTTATGGTGGAGGTCGTGGCGGTGGTGGTGGTGGCTATGGTGGGGGTCGTGGTGGCGGCGGAGGTGGCCGATTTGGAGGTGGCGGCGGAGGTGGAAAAGGTGGCAAGCCCAATAACCAGCCAGGTGCATCACTGAGAAAGCCACGATGGGACATGAACCAGCTTTCCAAATTTGAGAAGAACTTTTACAGAGAACATCCTATTGTACAAGCAAGGTCATATGACGAAGTTGAGGCATTTAGAGCCAGCCATGAACTTACAGTAGCTGGAAGAAATGTACCTAAAGCTACTCAAACTTTTGAAGAAACTTCCTTTCCTGGTGAGTTCAACTTTATGCTCATTGAGGTGTAGAATTTAGAAATTACAGATTAAAGGCTATTTTAAATAAGTGAGTTTTTAGGTTTAGTGCTAACCAATGGTTAAAGCCAATGATTTTTCTTTATAACCAAAGTTTAGTGTTAGCAAAGTGAGTTGACCAGTATGATTTTGATCACATTTCAGACTATATCATGGAAATGTTTAGAAAGGAAGGGTTTGTTACACCAACACCTATTCAAGCTCAGGTACATACCTTGTGTTAATTTGCATTGATGACTACTACAAGAACAGTAAAGTTTATCTTTCTTCCTTTTTTCCCCAGGGCTGGCCTGTTGCTCTAACAGGAAGAGATTTAGTTGGTATTGCACAGACAGGCTCAGGAAAAACACTCTCTGTAAGCTCAGCATTTTCTAAGAGGTCTAACTCAAACATTAACTTGATGCATGAATTGAGTAGTTATTGTCTAAATGCATTCATTTGAGGCACTATTTTGACTACATTATATCCTTATAAACACTACACACAACACGTTTGACGCATGGGCAGGTGAGTCAGCCAGGACCATGATAGAACAACGACTAACACACGGCCAGGAAACTAGTTATACACTTGAATACACAAGTGCCAGATGCTTTACATGCACAAACTCATATAGGCCTTCGTGCCAGCAAAATATCAATTTGTGCCAATCTCGTGCCTTGCTAGTCACAAATAACATTGTCATTGCATTTTAGATTTTTTTACCAATTTTTCTTCTTTTTTTAGTTCATTTTACCAGCAATTGTCCATATACATAACCAACCACTTCTAGCACCTGGAGATGGCCCTATTGTAAGTACAACAACTTACTGAATTTGATCTTGACTCTAAAGCTGATGATGATTTCACAGCTGTCTAGATTATGTTTATTCAAACAATGTAGACAATTTTGAATTCCTCGTTACTGAAGCTTCTTCAAGTACTTGCATTCAATTATTGATGTAGAGAATCACTCTTTATTGAAACTAACTATTATATAAACCTTATTTCACTAGGTTCTTGTATTGTGCCCCACAAGAGAGCTTGCGCAACAAGTTCAGGTATGTTTGAATAGATGTTTTGAACAATGGAATCTCTTTAGAGCAGACAATAAAGGGTGTCTGTTTTTATAGAGATTTCATTACGAGGAAATGCAGTGGAGATTTCACCAGTTGGACAGAATAGACCTTTCAGTTTTAGAGGAATGTCTGTATGGAGGTGTTTTAAGGAGAAGTTGCACTGTAACATATTACAAACTGTAATTATGTTTGGTACTTGTATTATATAAATTTTATAATTTGTCCTTTTTTACAAGAAGGCAAATATCTGATATTTGTATTTTTTAGGGAGTTGCAAATCAGTTTGGAAGGATTTGTAAAGTCAGAAGCTCTTGTATCTATGGAGGTGCACCCAAAGGACCACAGATCAAAGATTTGGAAAGAGGTAAAGACAAAACAAAAATAAATAAAAAGTTTTAGCAATTGCGGCCTAGTACTGCTGTAAATACAGCAGTACTAGGCCGCAATTGCTAAAACTTTTCATTAAACCATGCTGCTGAAGGATAATTTCCACAGATTAAAAATAAATAAATTTGGTGTATAGCTCATCACCCTTCCTTGCATAACAAGTGCTGAATTATGAAGGGCACAGCTCAATGTGATAGAGTTGAGGGTGTAAGGGCACTTTCATTTACACATTTACATAAGCTAAGGATATTACAACCTTTAAGAAGCTTGTAAAGGGGATGGGGGCTAACTTATACTTATAGTATTTTATATCTTGCCATAATTAACATAGTTGATCTAGTAGTTCTTATATCATTTTATCTTTCATCAGTGTTTTATCACTGCTTGGGTTTGGTTGAGGGAGGTATTTCGATTTGATTCGTATAGTTTTCCATAATGCGTTTTTATATATCGATATAATTTATTTTGTTTAGTTAAGTTGCAGGACCTTATTGTAAAACACTTTGTGAAATAAGCTTCCTGAATAAAGATTGTTTATTATTATTATTATTACATACAAATTAACATACACACGTAGCAGCCACCATAGGACCTATGTCTGATCACAGAGCACAGCTTAGATCAAAACTAGTTGTTTTTACTGAAGGAGGAAAAACCCTTGAATCAAGGATGACCCTTGTTATAGGATTATGTAATAATAGTGAGCTTAAGCTTTACATACACAGCAAATGGCACATGATGAAAAGGATTACCTGACCTACCTTTTTTTGCCTCTTGCATTGTCATTTGAACACATAGGTGATTCATTTTGTGTTTGACGTAAATGAGAAAAGTTACACTCACATTAAGTGTCAAACGCTTAACACCAGGCACAAGTAAAGCAATTCACATGATCCTCTTTGTGGTCTGCTGTTTCTCATTTATGTGAAGCTTAAAATCTCTAATATTAGAGTAGCCAGTGCTTGAGACACCATTAGTTTATGATGGTGCCAGCCAGTGGCATTTTGGAAAGCAGTGCTTTCTGCCATAGGTGTTATTAAACCTAATATTTTTGCTATATTTAGGTGTTGAGATTTGTATAGCTACACCTGGAAGACTAATAGACATGTTAGAGGGACGAAAAACCAATCTACGAAGATGTACATACTTGGTCCTTGATGAAGCTGACCGTATGTTAGACATGGGATTTGAACCTCAAATACGAACCGTCATTGAACAGATTCGACCTGACAGACAGACACTAATGTGGAGTGCTACATGGCCAAAAGAGGTTGAAGGACTGGCCAGAGACTTTTTAAACGACTATGTTAAAGTTACTGTTGGAAGTGTGAACTTGTCTGCTAATCATAAGATTTTGCAGATTGTGGATGTTTGTGAGGAAACAGAAAAAGACCTCAAGTAAGTCTTTAACTTTTTAACATTGCTCTGGGCCCAATTTATTTCAAAGGACAATTAGTGTTTATCCTAGGTTAATCTTAGATTTAACTGTAGTTTAATACTAATTATTGTTTATAAAACAAATTGGCTCTGATGATCCTGAGATTATCAATTTGTAATCCATTGAGCTTATGATGAACGAAGTTATCAATTTCTGATGTCACTGATGACAATTTTGAATTCCTCGTTACTGAAGCACTTGGTTTTAGAACATTGCCGTGAGCTATCTTGTACACACACCACATTTCTAACAATGCTTGTTTGCTATTCAGACTTATCAAGCTTCTGGAACAAATCATGGGAGAGAAGGAAAACAAGGTAAAAACTTACTGAATTATTTTTGTAGTTGAAAATTTGTTGGTGACAACAATCCTCTTCGCTTGCAATTCTCCTGTTTCACTTACTTTGTATATTATTGTGTTTCAGACATTAATATTCACAGAAACTAAGCGAAAAGCAGATGACCTTACACGACGATTACGAAGAGACGGGTCAGTATCACATGGGGGCTTCATAAGACGTTGTGTTCCTTAAAATAATAACAGAATTGCATCCTAAATTTGTGAAAAAACTTATACTTGTATTTCTGATTTTAGCTGGCCCGCAATGTGTATTCATGGAGACAAAGCACAACAAGAAAGAGATTGGGTATTAGGAGGTATGTATGTTGCAGTTTCAAATTTTGACCGAGGAAAGCTACTTATGACATTCGAAAATGTTACTTTTTATTAGAATTCCGAAAGGGACATGCTCCAATATTGGTTGCTACAGACGTGGCATCGCGTGGATTAGGTTTGTATACATTCCAACTTTACTCTCATATATCATTTTGCTTTTTGAATTTTTAGTATCCCATTCTTACTAATACTCAATTTTCTCAACTTTATTGTCTATAAATATAAACCCCAATGTATTATATTTTGGTGGCTAACAAATTGACTGTATTCTTTAGCATTAGGGTTTGTATTAAATCAGAGGGCCGGTCTATGAAAATGGCCTTCTAGGGTTTGGATCCAGACTGTTCATGACTGCTCTATCAGCTGATTGTGAGGGAGTATTTAAAAGCCAATCGTTAGTTCTGATAATACTAGTATCAGGCAAGTATTCCAGTGTTAGCAGTCCTACTATTCCATCTCGTCCTCACAAACGTCCTGTGTTATTATTCCTGGAATTATTTCAAGGTATCTGCATCTACCTATTGGTATTTATTAGCTCTGATATTTTCTCTTTCTGCTTGTAAAGTCATATGGCTAATGGCTGTGATGGTACAATGTCTGTGCCTTGTTTTACTTGTTGTGTTTGTTACATACTAACGTTCAAAATTCATCTGTTAACACCTTATCTCATCTGGTTTACTACATGGTACATGAACACTCGCTACCATAATGCTTCTATTTAAAACCCTGTTTGCTGAAGTCCCTTGCATTAAATGAGCTAAGTGATTAATTCTCCAGTAAAAGTACATTTTTATTCATTCAGTGGACATTTTGTATGATTTCATTATCATATTTCACAATGGAAGGAGTTTTACAAACCTGAAAAGTGCTCTGTTTCCAATAAGTGCCCCAAATTGAGTATAAAATCTTACCAATACTTGTTATTGGAGTCATTATGGTATATCTATGTATCGGTTGTGCTTTGAAATTACTTTGCGTTCAAAAAATTTCCAAACCAGTTTGATCTGTATTTGTTATTGCCTGTATTCAGATAATGATTATAAGACAATGGGAAATAAAAATCAAACTGGTTTGAAAACTTGAAACTGAAAATATTGTCACACCACAACATAATTCATCAATCTTTCCTTCATTTTCATTTGCTACAGTAATTAATGTTTACCATCATTGTCAGCTGTTATATGTCTTACAGGCCAACTTGATAAACTATTATTATTCTCTATGGTGTGGGTTTGTTTGAATTAGTGGCAACATCCACCCTTCATGCATCATTTTTTTTACCTACCAGACCTCAAGATCTTCTTGTTGATGCCTCTGTGATCACATGTTCTGAGAAAAACCAGTTCTTTTCTCTCAAGAATTGTGAGAACATCGATTGGCATCCAAGAAGATATTTTTACATGCTAACACCAAAAAAGTAGTTCACTTAGTATCACGTTTCTCAATATTACATTGTAGTTTTCTTGGAGAAAAAAATTCAATAAAATGTAAAAGTTTATCCAAGATCTGAGTCAGTGTGGTGGTTGTACAGATTTCTTTCCTGAACTAGGCATAGTTTTGGGTTTCACATTAGTGCAAGCTTTGTGCAACCTACTTGATTAATCTCTGTACAACCACATGGAATTATGGTGGAAAAAAGAAAAATAATTTAAAATATACAGAACCTTGCAGCTATTTGTTTGGCTTCAATTTTAGTTTTTTTATTCCAACGATATCGGGTCCAAGGTAGAACTACAATGTCTGCATTAGCTAACCAATAGATACTTCTTGCCCACTTATCTCGCTGATTGTCTTACATTCTCATAACTTCACTTTGATTTTACATAATCAGAGATCAGTTCTAATTTTTTACCTTTTTTATGATTTAGCAAAACAGTGCTTATTCTATTTTCAAATGTTTTAGAAATAATTTTATTTATACTTTGCCAGTAGGATTCAAAGTCAACTGAAAGGAGTTTGCAAGCATCTTTATAAGATTATGTGAGCTTTTTTCTCCTTTGATGCCATTTTGTTTGTATTCAACTAAATTAAAATGTAACTGTTAATCTACTAAGGTTGTCCAACATAGCTTAATGTAGTTAAGTTAATGTCATCCATTAGGACGTAACCCTTGTCAGTTAACAAACTTGCCATAGTCTAGCTTGGACCTGATAACATTGGTATTCTTAGATTGATTACGGTAGCTTGGTAGGTGCAGTATTAGACTTTGATTTACACAGAGGACAATTTGTGAAGGATTAATTAGGTAAGGCCCACAAAGCTTGAACTAATGTCTTGGCTCATAAACACATCATCCCCTGCTCTCTATTGGCAATACCTAGTAATCGATTATAACCCACATATAGTATTAATGGCTTTGGCTCCCTCTTTCTCATCTGGCAAGCAAAGAGTCATGGATTCTGGTTCCTGCCGAGAGGAGATCATATCTAAACTGGTCGTCCATGGAATAGCTTCTCTGTGTGAGATGCTGGGGATAGGAGGAATAACCGTGAGTACAGGGGAAGGGTTTGAGATCGATACTCACCCCTTTACAGGAATAAATGGCTAAGGGTTTAACAAGTTTCATTTTAGCAAACTCACTCACTTTTCCCTTCCAATGATTCCTTGCTTCTCCTTAAACTCATTTTGTTGTACACTACAATACCATCTAGACATCACAGACATCAAGTTTGTGATCAACTTTGACTTCCCGAGCTCTACCGAGGACTACATCCATCGTATTGGCAGGACAGCTCGGTCTGATCGCACTGGGACATCATATACCTTCTTCACAGTGAATAATGCTAAACAGGCCAAAGATTTGGTTTCAGTCTTGGAGGAAGCTAACCAACATGTCAACCCAAAACTTCACAACATGATTGAATTGTCCAAGACCTTTGGCAAAAGTAAGTACAGAGGTTAAGGTTTCTGAGGTACAAACTTGTTGGACTAGAGTAACTAAATAGCACCAAATAGTAGCAAAATCCTTTGTTCTCAATTGCTCAATTTGTGCTCTTTGTACTATTTAGTTGGTACTTGTTTCATGGTTATATTGTTTTTGCTCTAGAGCAGATATTGTATGACTAAGCTTTATCAGTGCTACATGTATGCTATAAGGTTGTATCAAAATGTTGTGCCATGTGATGTTTCTCATCTAAACTTTATGGTTAGTGCTATGCTTTAAAGAATCACTATCAACCAAAGTCCTTGCATGTCCATGTTTTTGTTTCATTTGGGAACGTGAAAATTTCACACCTCTACAGCTGATGTGAACAAAGGCTCTGACGTAATATGTGAAGCTTGCAAAGTACTGTGGTTGATATTCTTTAAGATTGCCATGTGGTGTTTATCATAAAAGATGTGTTCTAAGTGTCCATCGTTTTGTGAGTTCAATCTATCACAGAGTTGATTGTTTGAAATCCCTAACAGGTGTACTTCGGTAGTTTCACTGAAGTGTTTTCTTATCTTCTATGCTCTATTGTTTTTATAGAAAGAGATCGTTATCGCTCCAAGGATAATCCACTAGGAGGTGGAAGACCTAATTACCATGACAGGAGTGGTGGTGGTGGTCGAGGTGGACATGGAGGGTCTCGTGATAGGGGGGGTGGAATGATGAATGGCTATGGCTCAAGAAACACCGGTGGAGGACACGGAGGACATGGAGGAGGCAATCGATACAAGAGCAGCCAAGCATCAAGACAGCCACCACCACCACCTCCCTCAAACCCACCCACAAACCAGTCTTGGAACCAAAACACCAACTATAATCAGATGTCTGGTTATCAGAATGCCTACACAGCTCCCCCACCCCCACCCCCTCCCACACAACCACAGTATTCCCAACCCCCTCCCCCACTCCCGCCCCAAAACCTGATAACCCAGCAAGCACAGTATGCCCAGGCCTACCAACAAGCATATCAAAGCTACCAAGCGACAGCACAGCAACAAGTCACCGCACAACAACAGCCATATGTATACACTACACCAACACAGTAGTTTGACAAGTGCATAGTTTTTTTATTGTACTTATAATAATTTCTAATTATTATTTTCTGCTAGACACATTTCATTATAGGATATGTCTTTTGTTTGATTTTAGTTTGTAACATACACAACATGGATTTGAATTGTCATTTTAAGCAACTAGAATTGCAGTTAAGTTAGCTCGTAGTTGAATTCTAGATGAATCAACGCAATAAATGAATTCGTTAAGTAACTATAAGCTGTATTTATGAATGGACAAAAAATAAACGCTAAGATAATTTAGACTGATGAACGTTTATAACACTAAAAGGCTTCATAAGACCAGTTCGAAGGAGTCATTGTGCATTTGAGTAATTTTCATGGGACTGTGAAATACTAACTAGCTATAAGTGTATAGCAGTCAAAATTCAACAAAAGGAAATAATGGAATTGGGATCTACTAGTGTGTATTGGCTTATAGTAACTAGTTTAAATATGGCACTGTATGGCAATATAGGCGCGTATCTGACTAACTTGGTTGTAATGACCTGTTGTGAGAGTGTTGGACTGGGGGATGAAGTCGAGGCTTGGCAAAGCAATTTATTTCTCAACTAGTTGACAAGGGCCTCGATTTGAATTGCATTGTACGCAATCACTAAATATAGAAAAAGAACTAAATATTCTGCCCAGGGTGAAAGTGAAGGGAATGTCGTTTCTCTTTCTATATTTCCTCCCCTCCCTAATCCTATAACTGTCAGTTAAGCACGCTAGGATAGAGTGCAGTCTAAGTAAATTATCATTCTAAAAGTAAAACATTTTTACGTCCAGAAAGAAAATCTCAAGAAAAAAGAAACGTGAAGTGAGCCCCCTCGGTCTGAGCCCTGGATCCGCCCCTGTACTGTACCGGGTTAACTGCAAATTGCGACGATAATGTATGGCATTATGTATCGAAGGATTTCTACCCGTAGAATTTGTAAAGGAGCTGAAGTTGAAAATTTTATCTAAAACTTGTGTCGATCGTCGTTGCGAGACAAATTTCAAGAGGGATGTTACATCGCTCGTCCTTAACAGCGGAGTTTCTGTTCCATGAGTAGAAAGCAGTTCTACTTTTCGTGCATGAAACTCACAACTGAGGTTCGAAAAAGTTTCAACTAAATGACCAATGTAACGCTGTGTAATGCGTTGTGAAAATTGTCCCCCCACAGCGATATCGACGCAAGTTTCAGCATCGCTCAGGTGTCACTTAGAAGATCAGTCGCTGTTCAACCATCGATTTAATTTTCTCATTCCTAGGAGAAAATAGACGAACATTTTTCGGACAATGATTATTATAAACCACAATATTTCTTCGCCTATTTGGTGTGTTACCTCCAAGAGACTTAATTCTTCTAAATCGTCACTTTCCATAGTATGCTGACTGTCGCCGCTCGACGATACTGTAGGTTCTGCTGGCTGGCTGGCCGTCGGATTTTGTGAATCGCCTATGCGAGACCGAACAATCTTTGTACCTCCCGTGGCTGATCTCAGATTGCTTTCAGACTGGGGTGCAGCTGAAAATGGTACATTTAACTTCTGAGTGTCTAGTGGAGCTATGGATGTCCTTTCTGACAAGGAGTAGGGTGTATCTGACTCGTCGCAGAGGTTTGCGGCGGTTGCTGAGAGGTCGTTGGATTCCAACAGAGGCTCTGGAAAGCTTGTAGCATCATCACCATCACCATTTAACTCATTTCTTGAAGTAAAGGAATTTAAGAGGCATTTTTTATTTGGTTGATCGAATGTTTTCGTTTCTTCTTCGTGTTTGTGATTGCCTTCTTTCAACCGAGAGGATGCAGAACCGATTTCCAAAAGAGGGCTGTCACTAGTGGACTGCATGCTGCGTTTTCTTGCTGGCTCAACACTTGATTTGACTCGGAGACTAGTTATTTCTGTGTCTATATTTATGTTCTTTTCAATTTGAACTTTTGGCTGATTCGTTTTAAAGTCGGAGCTTTCACTTTTGACCGCATCGCAGCTACTTGCAGCTAGTGACCTTGGATTATCATCTGTATTTACACCAGCCGTCATTGAATCATGGCGCACAACATTTTCACTCGATTTCCTCACGACTTTATCAGCTTTAATTATACACACGTTGCTCTCGCTTTTTACCACATCGTAGCCACTCGCATTTACCTGAGGTGGATTACGAGTATCGTCTGTATTTACGTCTTTGGAAGTAATGGGAAGAGCTGTCTTGGGATCATCGCTCGGAACCTCTTTACTTGATTTCTTGATAGTATTGGGTCGTAGAATATGGTAAAGAAGATAATCTCCTCTAGGCAAACCTAAGTTTCTAAACACCCTCTGGTTATGAACAGATTGGAGATCGTGTGATAGTTGGCAACTTTTAATGTTGTGCAAATCGTGCTTGACGTAGCGAAGGCAAAGGTGAACATTTTGACAACCTGAATCACCGCCATCTTTACATTCATTATCAAGATACCTCTGACAAAGTACCGGCAAGTTTTTCACAATCAATTCGAGAATACTAGACGAACTTAGATGACCAAGTCCCAATTTTTGTGCTTTCTTGCCGTTGTGTTTATCGAGGAAGTCGTGAGAAAGTTGACATTTTGTAACATCGTCACAACTTCCTTCCAAGAACCTTTTGCAAATGTGCCAGAACATGCAGTTTTCTTTGAGTCTATGACCGTTGTTGTACGCTATACAAAGTCGCCATCGCATATCATGCACCCGAATTCTAGTGCTTCCAGCCTCTTCTTCAATAATAAAAGGCCGTTGAATTTTCTCAGCTCCTTCAAGTTGGGATACATTTCTATTATGGTCTTTCAGCCATTTAAGAGCACTTTTTTCCGTGAAGTTTTGAAGTGGCGAAGGATGTTTCACTAGTTTTGATAGCTGCATTTCTCCTTGACCGGTGTGAAAAATATAGTTGTAGACTTTGGAAGGATCTGGAAGTTTGGAGTTGTCTGACATGGTGTTAATTCTTTTTACATTTAACGCCACTGCCGGAAAACGGGTTGGCTAACAGACGAAACCTGCAAAGACTTGTCCGGCACAATGCTATCGTGTCAGTTACATTTCTTGGAAATTTGAGGAAGCATTGTTGAAGTGCCGTACGTAATTGCCATAGAAAGATTCAGTACGAAGCGCTAACAGCATTTAGCTTTTGGTGTATAATTTATTCATAAAAAATATACTAAAAACACATACGGTTGAAGAAGACAATAGAATCAGAGTGCATTACATCTGCATGTGTCCAAGTTCTCTCAGCTTGATACTCATCAGGCACAGGTAACCCAGCAGTTTCAGGATACCGCTAAAGCTTGAGCGGATGGATGCATGGTGATTTTAGGTACCCAGATCTTACCAATTTTTGTTGTTGTTGTTGTTGTTGTTGTTTTGGTGGTTGTGTTATTTTGCAAATAGTTGTGTTGTAGCGTTTTTGTTGTGGTGGAGGTGGTGGTACGTGTTGTGGTGCTGTTGTTTAGCGGGTCCAACTTTCTCAGCAACTTGTCTCGCAACGCCGCTATTAATTACAAGACAAGTTGTAGGACGATTAGTATATGTAATAGGACTCCATGCTGTGCAATTTGAAAATAATTGGGCGAAAAAAATTCCGAGGACTGCCCCCCTCGGTACAGAAACGTTACAAGTTGCTGCCGGCATGCAATGTGTTGCACGGTGTGACATCTTGCGCAATGCAACGGCATTCCGCAACGATACAGTTTCTAGGGTTGCGAGACAAAGTGCCTGAGAAAATTGTGCAGTTTAACGCAGTCTTTCATATTATTACTTTCTTTTATGTTTGTCAGACAGTTTCGGTGAGAAGTGAAATTATTATAAACAAATGTTTTAAGTTAATTAAAAGTGGAAGTTGAATCACGATAAATATTTTATTTTATATTATAACTAAACTTGTGATCAAGAAATAAAAATTAATAGCTAAATAATGTGCATTAGCCTAAAATCTACCTTGTATCTATTTTATGATTTTATCAAAATCCACGTGCTATCACTAGTAAGCGTGCATTATATAGTTTTTCAGCATATAAGTCACCGGGAAATCACTAATTTAGAACAGTGTTGTGAAAACGATTTGTGAGTAAAATCTTGTCAAGCAGTCCACTGATTTTGGGATTAGTACACTAACCTATATCAGCAACGCATTTTGATTTCCTTTTCTCATGCAACTGCTACCATTGTTTATAGTCAATTCTTGGTTAATGTGATTCCCATGCAAAGAAAGCGATCTGACACGCCCATACAACATAGGTACACTAGGATACATGCATGCATACATACATACATACATCATACTTTATTTAATGTGGAAAATACACCGAGCTACATGTAGCTACAAGCTTGTTTCCAGGTACTCCACAACAAAATAATTGCTGAAAAAATGTACAGCTAGTCCTGTAGAGTTATTCGAATAGACCAGTTTCGAGTTCCGTTTTGCTCAGGCTAAGCCTCGAATCCAAGTAAAATATTCATGAATTTAGCAAAAAACCCGTGGAATTCTAAAGTATTCTCTAAATGTTTGTACGTTCACTGCATTCCATCGGACTGTTGCTAAAATTCTATGGAATAAATTTCGCGTAATCGAGGCTTAGCCTGAGCAAACAGGAACTCGAAAATGGAGTATTCTCATGCCCCCAGAAATGGAAGTAGTGGTTGTTTCCTTGCAAGAAACTAAGGATAGATTTTAAAATGAAACAGAATTTGAAATGGAATTTGCGAATTTTTAAACAGATATGCAGCGTTCACTTCTCATTGCAATTAGACCGCGATTTTCAAGAAGCCAGTTCTGAAACCATCGATTTCCTCTTCTCACTGACTGGAACATGGAGTCAGCCATGATAACAGTGGTCTCGCATACTTCTTTAACTAATTGATATACATGAGATATTACGACCAGAAGCCGACTTGCAATTGATCCTTCTACCTCGTCACTTCCCGTGGTTTCTTGACAGTCGATGGATGATGTCGTAGGTGAACTTTCTGAAACCCCTTTAATCCGAGCCCTTGCAATCTGTCCACCTCTAACTCTTATATCCTGTGCTTCAGATTCAGGGGCTGTAAAGGGAAGTGGTAAATTAAATTCCAGTGCACCTGTAGCTGTCATTTCTGAGGAGGAGAAGGGTGTATCTGACTCGTCGCGGAGATTTGCGGCGGTTGCCGAGAGGTCGTTGGAATCCCGCAAAAGCGGCACTGGAAGGCTTGTAGATTTCTCATCATCGCTATTTAACTCATTTCTTAAAGTATACGAATCGAAGAGGCATTTTTCATTTGGTTGACCATTCGTTTCTTCTTCGTGTTTGTGATTGCCTTCTTTCAACCGAGAAGATGCAGAATCGATTTCCAAAAGAGGGTTGTCGGTAGTGGACTGCATGTTGTGTTTTCTTGCCCGTTCGACAGTTGGTTTGACTTTGAGTTGGTTACTAGTTCCTGTGACTTCGTTGATGTTCTTGTTTTCAATTTGAACTTTTGTTCGATTCGTGATTAAGTCGGAGCTTTCACTTTTGACCATATTGCAGCTATTCGCAGTTAGTGAACATGGATTATCATCTGTATTTGCATCATTGGTGCTCTTTAGAAGAGATGTCATAGAATCACGATGTGAAACCGCCTTTTCACTTGATTTCTTGGCGACGTGAACAGCTTTAATACACACGGTGTTTCCGCTATTCACCACATCGTAGCCACTCGTATTTACCTGAGGTAGATTACGAGTATCGTTTGTATTTACGTCTTTGGTAGTAATGGGAAGAGCTGTCTTGCGATTATCACTCGGAACCTCTTTACTTGATTTCTTAATAGTATTGGGTTGTAGAATATTGTAAAGAAGATAGTCTCCTCTAGGCAAACCTAAGTCTCTAAACACTCTCTGGTTATGAGCAGATTGGAGATCGTGTGATAGTTGGCAACTTTTAACGTTATGGAAATCTTGCTTGGCGTAGCGCGGGCAAAGGTGAACATTTTGACAACCTGAATCGCCGCCATCTTTACATTCATTGTCAAGATACCTCTGACAAAGTACGGGCACTTTTTTCAGAATCAATTCGAGAATACTAGACGAGCTTAGATGATCAATTCCCAATTTTCGTGCTTTTTTGCCGTTGTGTTTATCGAGGAAGTCGTGAGAAAGTTGACATTTTGTAACATCGTCACAACTTCCTTCCAAGAACCTTTTGCAAATGTGCCAGAACATGCAGTTTTCTTTGAGTCCACAAGAACCGTTGTTGTATGCTACACAAAGCCGCCATCGTTTCTCATGCACCCGAACCGTGGTGCTTCCAGTCTCTTCTTCGATAATGAAAGGCCGTTGAATTTTCTCGTCTCCTTCAAGTTGGGATACATTTCTATTATGGTCTTTCAGCCATTTAAGAGCGCTTTCCTTCGTGAAGTTTTTAAGTGGCGAAGGATGTTTCACTAGGTTTGATAGCTTCATTTCTCCTTCAAAACCACTGTAAAAAATATAGTTGTAAACTTTTGAAGGATCTGGAAGTTTGGGGTTGTTTGACATGGTGTTAATTCTTTTCACGTTCAGCGCTACTGCAAACAGATCTATTGGCAAACAGACGAAACCTGAACCATCAAAGACTTGTGCACAATGCTATTGTGTCAGTTACATTTCTTGGAAACTTGAGGAAGCTATAAGCCAGTGTCGTAGATAATGCACACCTTGCGTGACATCACCGTGACATTTCAAATTTTAATCCAAGAAAAACAAAAACATAATTTTTGAAAAGAGCCACCAAAGTTAGCAAGCAAAACTTGTAATTTTGAAGTAGTTTCGATGAATAGCGCCAAAATCATGGGTGGTCGAAGTTGGTTCTTTTTCTATAGAAACGCGGATGTAGGGGCGGATCCATGGCTCAGTCTGAGGGGGGTCACTTCACATTTATCTTTTTGAAAAGTATTCCAAAATGTGGTCAGGTAGGCCCTCCTCCCTCCCCCTCTCGGCTCAATGTTGGTCAGTGGGGTAGAAAGATGACTAGGCGTTACAGCAACAATTTTAATTTGGAGGAGGGGAGGGGGGGGGGGAAGGGGGCGAGAATATTCGAATATGCGGTGTTATTGAATGGTTATTGAGTTAGACATGAAAAGGCAATTTTGTTCAAGATTGTAGGTTGTGTCTTCACTACTGAATCCTGATAAATTTCTAAATCCTTCTTTTCTTCTCCGCCGGTTATATTAGGCCCTTCGCTCACACTGGCAGTTTTTCGGAGTCGAAGAAGACCTCGCCTCGATGTAGTCTTAGTGTTAATGTCATTTATTATTAGTTATATGAATTTTTTAGGTCAGGTCAGATACTGACAGTTACATAATGATACTTAATCGGTAACTATTTTTGACCATTTTTCCCAGATTAACAGACTATTAAGTAGTGCTTGGGCTTCCTGTGGTACCGCGCGATGTCGTTGAAGAAGTTGCATCTGGCCGGGCGTGGCCTTTGTTAGTGTTTATCGCACGCTTTTGATTCGACTGGTGTCGAGTATTAGTTTTTGCTTGGCGGGTTTTAAGTAAAATCCTTCTAACCAGTAATGCAACTATACATATAATAATTAAAGTACAACAGAGATTTTATTTAGTCCATGAAACGGATGAAATGGATTTCACAATGAGATGAAGTAAATTAGACCACTCTAGTTAAACTAAGTTTGATCACCGAGTTATTAATCCAATAGCTATGACATAAGTAAACCATGTTGATTTCCTTTTTTCGACTACCATTATTTACAGTCATTTCTTGGCTAATATACACGTGATTCCCATACAAAGAGAGCGATCTGACACGCCCTTACAAGATAAGTAAACTAGGACAATTCAGTTAATGGAAAAAGGTACGTACAGTCCTGTAGAGTTATTCGAATCCTCGCGCCCCAAAAATGAAAGTAGTGGTTGTGTTCTTGCAACTCGGAATTTTCAAAATGAACGAAAAAGTTGAAATGAAATTTGCGAAATTTTTAAATACACATGCAGCTTCAGTCCTCATTGAGACGGGCGCGATTTTCAAGAAGCCAGTTCTGCAACCATCGATTCCCTCTTCTCGCTGCCTGGAACATGGAGTCAGCCATGATAACGATTGTCTCGCATATTTCTTTAACTAAAATATATATATGATATATTAAGATCAGAAGCCGACTTAAAATTGATCCTTCTACCTCGTCACATCCCATGGCTTCTTGGCAGTCAATGGACGATGTCGTAGGCGGACTTTCTGGAACTCCTTTAATCCGAGCCCTCGCAATCTGTCCACCTCTAACTCTTATATCGTGTGCTTCAGATTCAGGGGCTGTAAAGGGAAGTGGTAAATTTAATTCCAGTGCACCTGTAACTGTCATTTCTGACGAGGTGCTTGTTGAATCTGACACGTCGCGGAGGTCTGCAGCGTCTGAGAGGTCACTGGCGTTCAAACGAGGCTCTGGATGACTGGCAGCATCTTCAGCATCACATTTTAGCTCGTTTCTTGTAATTCCAGAATGTGAAAAGCATTTTTTATTTGATCGATCAAGTGTGCCCTTTTCCTCTGCTTCTTCATCGTATTTGCCTTCTTTTATCCGGGAGTACGCGGAATCAGTTTCCAGAAGAGGGCTGTCAGTAGTGGTGGACTGTATGTTGCATTTTCTTGCTGGTTCAACAGTCGGTTTGTCTTGGAGTTGGTTACTAGTTTCTGTGACTTTATTGATATTCTTATTTTCGATTTGAACTTTTGGTTGATTCGTTGTAAATTCGCTTTCGCTTTTGACCACATCGCAGATACACGGAGGCAATGAATGTGATTTATCAGTGCCTACTGCTATATTTAAATCGTTGATACTAGGCGCCAAGACAGCTGTGACACTAACTGTCTTTGGACCCTGAGCTGATACAGTTTCACTCTCTTCCTTTCTTGATAGCACTAGAATGTGATAAAGTTCCTCTCCTATAGGTAGGCCAAAGTTTTTGATCGCGTTTCGGTTATGAAATGATAGGAGATTGTGTGATAGTTGGCATCCTTTCGCTTTGTGGAAATCATGCTTTACGTAGCGCGGACAAAGGTGAACATTTTGACAACACGAATCGCCGCCATCTTTACATTTATCGTGAATGTACTTGTGACAAAGTACCGGCAAGTTTTCCACAATCAGTTCGAGAATACTAGACGAACTTAGATGACCAATTCCCAATTTTTGTGCTTTCTTGCCGTTGTGTTTATCGAGGAAGTCGTGAGAAAGTTGACATTTTGTAGCATCGTCACAACTTCCTTCCAAGAACCGTTTGCAAATGTGCCAGAACATGCAATTTTCTTTGTATTTACAATAACCGTTGTTGTACGCTGTACAAAGTCGTGTATCCAACACCCGAACTGTAACTTTTCCAGACTTTTCTTCAATTATAAAACGCCGTTGTTCTCGCATTTTCTTTTCTCCTCCAGCGTTTCTTTGTCTCAGCCATTCGAGGACAGTTTCTTCCTTGAACGTCCGTAACAGAGGAGACTTTGCTAGGTTTGACAGCGAGATTTCTCGTCCATTGTGAAGAATATAATTGAATATTTTATAATGCTCGGGAAAATTGCGGCTTTTCTTCGACATTACGTTCTTTTTACTTTCAACGCCAAGAGAAAGATGTTTAAGAATTGTGCAATGTCCTTTCCTGGTGATTCTTGGAAATGTGACTGATCTTATGCGTGACTACAAGAGCCATTGCGTGACGACTCTAAGGACGGGTGATTACATGTTGTGAAAGCAATTTCTTCTTACAATATTTGTTGTGTTGACTTGATATTTCTTCATCGTTTTCATATCCCACCGTTTGCTGGTGCAACAATGCTGATTCTACCGGCTCAATATTGTGTTACTTGTAACGCCTCGGACGTTGTATCTGTTTTATTTTAGAGATCAGAAATTTTTTTCTCCCTATTTACATAGAAGTTCTTCTATGTAAAGGGGGAGAAAAAATGATAATAAAAAACAGCTTAAAATTTTCCAAAACCAGAAAAAGGCATACAAACACATGAAAAGACAATATTTACTACATAGTAAGGCAAAAAAATTATTTTTATTTCATGAGGATTCGAACCAGGACCCGTCTATTTGTTTTATATTGCTTTGTACGCTAATGGTACGCGCTGCTCTAAATGATTACCTTACACCCTTTATCATGCTGGCTTGCGATGATTTCTACTGTAGTTTTCAGCCATTCAAGTGCGCACTGTCTTCTGTGATCCTGTGCAGTGGCGAAGGATGAGTATGTAAAATATAGTTCTAGACTCTGTAGAATTTGGGAAGTTTGGTATCGTCACTGTGCCTATAGATTCAAGGTTGCTTATTGACGGAACTGAATGAACAAAGACGGGTACGACGTACTTTCATACGTGCCTATATTATATCCAAAAATATTTAAAAACGTGGTACATTATAATGGTTCTTATTATGATCTTCACCAAGTAATCGCATGACAAGGGAATCTACGAATATTCCATTCGTCAGGTTGATGAAAAGCACTCTAACCCGTGCATGAAACAAAGTGTATTAGTTAAAATGTAATAGTCGAATAACAACAAAAGAATACAATGGAATTAGGGTGTAATACACTAAAGTGTGTTTCACGGGTTAATGAAAACCACTCTTGTGTTTGTACTCTATCAAAAATGTAGATTTTGTATGCACTAAGTGGAAATCTGCTAGTGGATTTAAAATCTATTCCTAGATTATTCCTTGTCATTCAGCTGAAACTCGTGAGTTTCGTTTTCCTGAATTCCAATGACATGACGTCTTGTGGTCCGTTCACATGAGAGAGGGTGCCCCTATGTAGTAGGGATAACTCTTTTGTTTTGTGTCCTCCAGGACAAAGAAAACAAAAGAGTTATCCCTACTACATAGGGGCACCCTCTCTCATGTGAACGGGCCCTTAGAACCCAACAAATAGGGTCCCTGAGAAGGGCCTGGGAACGAGTATGGCAAACAACGAGACCAAAGTAAAAGTGAAGATAAATTTTATTAGCAAAAAGTTATTACAGTAATATTAATAATTTCTTTTTCATTCTTCATTAATTTTTCATTTCTTTTCTTCACGAACACTTGCAAGTTTTAGTATGTTGATGATTGATGGAAAACTTTTTGGATAGAAGACACAGTAGTGAAAGAACAACAATACTTAGAACTTTCAAAAGATTTGAACAGTATTATAGACGACTTTCAAAAATGGCCTAGTACATGAGAACGAGTCCGCAAAGGCCTTGTTACCAGAAAATAAGCGTGACGACACTTTTATTGCTATCAAAGATGATGTGTTCCTCTTCCTTTTCAAATAACTATTTTCTGTATAATTTACAGGATGTACTTAGACTCATTTGATGCCGTGATGATTTGCGATGCCTTTCTGTCCTCGTTCTCGTGAGCAATGAGCCCGCCATTTTTGAAAGTCGTCTATTTACTTGTGCAATTTGAGTGCCGTATTTACTCGAATAAGCGCCCCGGCGCTTATTAGATTTTTCACGTCTAAAACGGGGCGCTTATTCGGGGGAGGCGCTTATTCGAGGGAGGCGCTTATTCAGTGGGAGGAAACGCGTATACAACTGTCAAAGTATGCTTTCCTCTTAATATCAATAATATCAATGTTATACTACTACAACAGTACTGGTATTAGTATAACTATAACGGGGTGCGAGGCGCTTATTCGGGGGAGGCACTTATTAATTTATTTTGGCCAAAGGGGGCGCTTATTCGGGGGAGGCGCTTATTCGGGGGAGGCGTTTATTCGAGTAAATACGGTAATATTCTTGTGAGAAAATTATCTAATATGAACATAATGATCATGTCTATCTACTCTACTTTACAAACATTAATACTTCAAAATATCAAAATTGAATTCTAAAAAATATAATCAACTGATCTTTTTCAAATCTCTGAGGTATGGAGTTATCCAGCTAGCAACATCCACTGGTCTGCTATCATATTCCTTGATAAATGAATGACTCTGAAACAAATAATGTTTCATTAATGATTTCAAAATATTTGTGGGATCCCTTTGGAAGGCAATCACACAGGACTCCCATCATAGGGTTTCATAGGTACACAACGTAAGAGATGGTTTGGCTTACCAATAATTGGCTGTAATTAGGTCGTTCTTTGTAGTCTTTTTTCAAACTGCAAAATAAATAAATTCAAATTTTGTCAACCCATATATCTGTCATCTAAAATTGAGCAGGGGGAAAATTACGGCAGGATGTCAGGATGGTTGCTTAAAATTGGCAGGATGGTACCCTCTTTGACTTCGAAAGCATACAGTACTTTTTCTCATTTATTATTCTCACATTAATGACTAGTTGCTACTATGTACTTACCATTGAACAATAAAATCACGAAATGATTCTGAGAAAGGTCCATCAGGTAAAGAAGGAGAAGGCTCATGAACAACTTGTTTTAACTGCTCAAATGGAGTCTTCCATTGAGTGTAAGGAAATCTCCCTGTACCAAGCTCAATCTACAAGAACAATAAGCAAATACATGTAGGTAAAGAGTACTGCCCAGGAATTGGCCTCTGCCTGAAAGATTAATGGTACCCAGGTGATGTTGGAGGGTTCACTGCATACCACACCCCTTTTCGTAGTAAGAAAATATTTCCTTAGGAAGGAAAAGCAAATGGAGGAAGGGTTGTTAATAAACAGCGAAGAGTGGCTAATTACTAATTTTAATAATTTAATATCTGTTTATTTAAGTGTCCATGTCTGCTAGTGCTTGTGCATTATTTGGGGGACACTATACTCTCACACTCACTACCTCTACATTAACTATTTTTCATACATTGCTCAACTTACATGTTGATTTTTGCTAAGGAAGGAAAAACCAGAGTTCCTGGAGAAAAAACCCTCATGGCATGGTAGAGAACAACACATCAAACAAAGTTACTCAGTTCACATATGATCCAAGCGCTTGAGCTGGGACTCAAACCCAGACCACAGCAGTGAAAGGCCAGTGCACTAACCACTTGGCCTACTGTGCCAACCAATTGCTGTGTTTTAGGATGAGTGAATGCCTTCCCTCAAAAATCAATTACAGCAGTTTTCATATGACTGTGAAAAAGGCGTGCTCAAGCACGGCATGGTTACAGCAGGTATTTTAAATGTTTTTACAGACATCACGGCACTGACATGGTCACAGCACAGCATAGTGCATTTAACACTCATATGAAAAAATGTCCTAGTGAAATATGTACTATGACCCAGAATAGCACTAATAGCAGAATAGCACTAATAGCAGAATAGCGCTAATAGCAGAATAGCACTAATAGCACTAATAGCAGAATAGCACTAATGGCAGAATAGCACTAATTCTGAGAGTAATGTGCTTTTCTTACCATAGTAATTCCAAGACTCCAAATATCTGATCTAATATCATATCCCTGCATATTTCTATCTGGGTTTATTCTTTCAGGCTGAAAGACAAAGGATTTGCATTACATCAAAACCAAGTAATTGCAACAAAACAAAACAGAAGATGTGCACAAAATTAAGTTTTTTAATACAGCTTCAAATTAATTGTTGGAAATCAAGCAGATGGGTGTACTCCCTAACAAATTTGATTTGTCAAAAAGGTTATGCAAATTAGTTTAAAAGGTGTTAAGGTTGGCATCTTGCCCTTTACTCCTTAACTTAATCAAAGTGTTCTCTAATAGGTGGACAGTGCAATCCCACCCCCTTCTGCCACGCCTCCTTCCAACCAGCCAGATTCTATTGGTATTTCAAGCTACATTGAGCAACACAGATTAAGTATTGGAAATGCATGACCACAGGGGTGAAACTGCTGTGTCCTCACCTGTCACTTAAAAGGCTGTTGGCTACCTAACTAAGCCACCTAACTTCTAGTTGTCAGATATGAAAGATAATTGTATCTGGGTATACTTACTGCCATGTATGGTTTGCAACCAGCATCAACAGTTTTGGCCAGAGAATCAACTAACTGTCCACTGATCCCAAAATCACACAGTTTAAAATTGCCCTTTTCATCAGCTAAAATATTTGATGGTTTAACATCTGTTTGGAGTGAAATGAAAACATTGGAAACTTGGGGATTATTTTTCAATGTAATCTATAGAGAGAGGGGTATTCGACAGTTATAACTGAGAGACAACAAGGAAGCATAGTTGGGAGATCAAGCAGGGGTGGAATTTAAGGGAGGGGATGCAGAGGGTGTGCACTCCCTCCAGAGAGGACTTTGGGCCCCTTCCTTCTTGATACTTTTCCAAAATATGCTATTGATCCCCTGGACAGGTTTCCATTTTCTCATAAAGCTGCATCCCTCCTAAATAAATCCTTGATCTGCTGTTGACTGAGACTGTGTGTGTGCCCTGTGTGTTTGAGCTATTTTTAAACCTAAAGTTCAATGCACTTTGGTTGCAATTGCATGAGATATCTACACACTTTAACAATATCCAAGTAGCTGGGAAATGAAAAACAGGTCAGTTTAGGAATAGCCCAAATGCAGGAAACACATCAAAACACATGACATGTCTCAGTCTTAAAATTATGCTCTCCAGGCAGTAAGATAGATAGTGTATGCATACCTCTATGAATGACCTTAAGTTGACTGTGAAGATAATCTAATGCATGGACAACCTGCAAGGAAGAAGTCAAAATCCTATTACCAACAGCAGTTTTCATATGACTGTGAAAATGGCATAGTCAGAGCATGTCAGGAATTGTCACTGACATGGTCACAGTCAATTTTGTAATCATAGAAAGCCTACTGGTTTAATGGTGCCTTGCAATATTGATTAATAACCAACTTCCGAGATACACTTCACTTGCCACATACAAAAGCATCAAGACAAGGCTACGTGCATAAAGCTCAGTCATTTGTAAAATGACAAAAGTTTTAGCACATAGCCTTGATCAAAATCCTTTGATGTGGCAAGTGAAGCATATCTCAGAACTGGACTATTGCTTGAAGGGGTACCTATAAAAATGGCTTAAGTGACAATTTTGAGGATTTTTGTCTTCTCAAAGTAAGAAAATTAACAGCTTTAAATGGTATCAATACACAAGTCACTTA